>JASAUF010000205.1:600000-1110000 GCA_030180095.1 Magnolia changhungtana | reverse complement strand
CCCACACAGTTCAACCTCATGGGAAATTCCCATGAGGTCGACCTCATAGTACCATTTCCCACATATATGATTGGGCCACTCATCGAGGTAAGCCTCGCCCATGGGCCAAGCTAATAATTATAAGCTTGGTCTAAAGCTAGGTCAGATGGAGGGGAATATGGGCCATTCATCAAGGCATAAGCCCGGCCCATGGGCCAAGCTAATAAGTCCAAGTCTGGTATAAAGCTAAGTCAAGGGGAGCATGTCCACATCCAAAACTAGACCCAGGAACTCATCTTTTCATATCATCCTCGACTCCTTTTGGAAGTAAGGTTGATATTCCAATTAAAAAGGTTCTCCATCAAGGAGATTATCAAATTAGCTATAAAGTTGGATGTTTCATTTTAATAGAGTTTGCAATATGTTGGACTTTATAATGTCTTCATTAAATCGGTTATAGAATTTCATCCTGATAAAGTTTACAATATGTTGAATTTTATCATATACTTCAAAACATACTATGAATATCTCTGGTATACTCTATAAATAAATGCATTCTATAATGAATCTGTGTGTCCCAGTGGCTTATTCCTACATATGCAATGTTTGGGACTTAATCTTGACAATTCGTGGTTAGAGTTTAATACCTTTTATTACCTTCTGTTGTTTACATTAATCTATGTATTAAAGATAATAAATTATATTTTAAATAGCTGACCTTGTGCTTGAATTCAAATAGCCAATTAAAAAAAAAAAAAAAAAAAAAAAAAAAAAAAAAAAAAAAACCTACTTAAAGAAAAGATGTGTCAGGAATCACAAAGTGGGAAAACCTGACCTATGAATCCCTTAGTTGAGAGAAAATCTAGTATTCTGGCAGTATGATTATGACAAGTAGGGACTTAAAAATTACTTAGAAATTGCATCACGATGTTGAGTAAGAGAATATGGTTTATTGGATTTTCTGACTATTGGATTGGTGGAACTTTATTGGACAACCAAAAATGAAAAATTTCCAATGGCCTTGTTCAAACTACGAATAATCAGAGGTTAGAATCACTCAACCAATCTAATTTTGGGACTGCGATTTAGCATTGGTGGGTTCATCTATTTAATTGTTTTATATATTTATTCTTTTCTTTTAGAGTGGTCAGTTTAGCAACCCAACCCTATGTTGGTCTACAAATTATGTGGGATATATAACTTTGTAACCATACAGCCCCTCAACCGCGAGTGTGCATGTGGCATATTTACTAACCAATGCTTTTGAGTTAATATATTACACTTGTGCAAGTTACAAGCTGCAGCATATCAACCATTACTCTACCAGAGTATCAAGTAAGCGGCCTATTGAATTAGACAGCGATGTGAGTCATATTTAGGTTAGATGTGAGGCTGAAAATTCAAACCTATTTATTAAATGGGTTCTAGTCAACAACTTGTTGGGGACCGCGGAAGTACATAGAGATTAATCAAGCAAAGTATTCCAATCGCAAAAACAAATCCAATCACAAACACTCTGAATTTAATGTGAAAAATTCTTGTGGAAAAAAACCATAGCACAAAGTGACAATAATATACTATGAAAGTTAAAATTTTCAAGAGATAGATATTACCCGATTCAAACAAGCTTCAAATCTCTCTTACAAGTCCTTGAAACCCTTTGGAACGAATTAGATAACTCTAAGATACACCCTATTTCCGATTGCATCCATATATATAGCCTTTATGAGAATGATAGTTGACATAGGAAAATCTCGTACTTACGCAACTTTGCATAACTCTGAGCGATCGTTCGATGACACTTTGATGTCACTTTGATAGCATCGAGCAGCCTTTGATAGCATCGAACATCTTCGATGTCTTCGAACTAAACTTCAAAACGTTCCCACGACTAAACATGGATTTTGCGATTTTTTTCGATGGCATCGAGCACATGTTCAATGGCATCAAACTCTACTCGATTGCATCGACAAACCTGTTGTTTTTCATATTTAAAACATCAACAATGGAATTCCACTCAACATGATCATTGGTGGTGGGACCATGTGCATTTGCGTGTACTTGAATATGACCTTTATTTGCATTATTTTCTTCATTAGATTAAATGCAGTTCCAACTCGGTTATGCACAACTTGGCTTTTCTATTTCTGTTCTCATTCCACATTAGATTTTCTATTTTTTAAGCCACCAAACACATTAATGTCGAGGTGATACACAAGAGGCCATTAATAGCAATCATGCCTGCATGGTTCACATTTGTGGGACGGGGCCACTCATTGGGTGGGGCCACTAAGAACCTGCCCTTGCCCAAATGTTAAAAGCCTCCATTAATCAAGTGGGTGGACCACACAAGTACATCAATTATATAGACCATGGCTAAGGTCTATATTTGTGAAATTTTGGGTCCCTGGAAGCACAAACCCGCCTGAATTTTAGGCCACAACATGCACAAGCCCCAAATGAAGGTTCATCCAATCTAACACAAGCACGGCATTGGCATGTATAATGTGAATAGCCTTTTCAATCTTTCCTCGTTCTTAATTCAAAAAAGGGAGGAAAACAAAAAGGAAGAGAAAAGGAAAAACTCAGATAGACCACAAATTCAAATTAGCAGCCAACCTTAAACTTTTAGTCATAACTTCTATATAGGAAAAAAAAAAAAAAAAAAGAAGAGAAAAAGAAATCAGATAGTCCACAAATTCAAATTGGCAGCCGACTTTAAACTTTTTGTAATAACTTCCATCGTAAGGTATAAAAGTTTCGGCATAACTTTCCTCATGAATCCGGTTAATCCCTTATTAGAGTTTAATATCTTTCATTACCTTTTATTGTTTACATTAATATTCTAAAAATAAGAACTTATATTTTAAGTAGCAAACCTTGTAGAGGAAATTGTCCTTGAATTAAAATAGCTAAAAGATGAAAACCCGCTTCAAGAAAACACCGGTTAGATAATCACAAAGTAGGAAAACCTGACGTTAATCTCACTTTAAGTCAAGGGTTAGGTCTTGATCCCTTTGTTGAGAAAATCCCGTAGTGTGAAGATGACAAGTAGGCAATTAAAAATTACTTAGAAATTGCATCCGTGGTGAGTTAAAAAAGTAAGTTTATTGGATTATCTGTCTATTAGATTGGTGGACATTTATTGGACTCAAAATGAAAAAAAAAAATTCGATGGTCGTGTTTGAATCTCCACTAGAGGTTAGGATTGCTCAACCAATCTGATTTTGGGACTACAATTTAGCATTGACGGGTTCATCAATATACTTGTTTATTTTATTTTTATTTTTATTTTTCCAAAAGGGTCAGCTTAGCAACCCAACCTTATGTTAGTCCCACAAATTATGTGGGCTATGTCTTTGTAGCCATACAGCCCTCGATTACGAGGGCGAGCAGCGCATATTTATTAACCAATTCTTTTGAGTTAACCTAATTGATGTAGAGCGGCTGGCAAACACTTTCACGGCAAAGATGGACTAGAGAAGGCCCAATCGGTGGTGGAAATGATCCAGACCATCGGAACCTTATAAAAGTTGTATCTTATAAATCGGGATGAGTTTTTCGGCGTATCATATGTGATATTGGGTAGGAGAAGCTACTTGAGCCAACTAATCTGCCATGTCAAGTTGCCTACAGCGGATTTGTGAGATTCCATCAGATCGAGGGTCAAAAGTCCATTTTATTTTCATTTTTACTATAAATAGGAAGTTTTAATTGAAGTATAACTTTTGATCCTTTGAGTAGGAGCCGTGCCAAACATGAAAAGGGCTTAGAAAAGTTAGAAGAACAACGTGGTTAGGCTAAATTGGAAACTTACTATATTTTTTTTGCTGAACACCAGAAAGCTCAGTAGGAATGGAGGCTGTCTATGAATAATAAGATTAATATTTATAGTAAGTCAGGTTTTTAGGGTGTTTGAGTTGGGGTAAGTCTAGAACTCCTTCTATGATTGAGTTCTTTATTTAAAGAGTTGTAATTTTTTATTTTTAATTTTAATTTTTTATTAAAAAATCATTAATCAATTTATTAGAATTTTTTATTTTTTTTATCTCTCGTAAATTTGAGGAAGCTTTGTGAGTAGTCCAAAGAGCTTCGTGGATTCAGAGTAGTTATTCCCTAAGGAAGATGGTGATCGACCTCATCCTGTCCTATCCTGAGTCAACAATGCACTTGAGCAAGTTACAACCTCCAACGTATCAACCATTCTTCTCTGCCATAGTATCAAATAAGTGGCCTATTGATTTTAGACCAAGAGTCATGTTTAGGTTAGATGTGAGGCCCACAATTCAAACCCACTTATTAAATGGGTTCTAGTCAAGTACTCCACTCTCAACCTGATCGCTACTGGTGGGACCCATTTGGACTTGTGGGTACTTCAATGCAACATTTATTTCCATGATTTTTTTCATTGGATTAAATGTTTGCAGTTCAACATGCCTTTTCTATTTTTGTTCTTCATTGCACATGAAGATGTTGTTTTAAGCCACCAAAGACATAAATTCATAGGAGCCTCACCAAAAATGTTCTTCATTGCACATTTACCTTTGTGGGATTGGGTAGGGCAACCAAAAAGCTACCCTTGTCCAAATGTTTAAAGAATCCAAATCCTTTGCTTGCCAAAGCAGAAAAATTATGTTTTCTACATTGCGATTGGTCCATGTCATTACTAATGTTGTTAGTATTGCTGCATTAAATGCAATGTGATGGATGTGGTCTAAGTAGGTTCTAACAAATAAGATTTTCTTGCTTATGGCAAGCAGAGGATTTAAATTCATGTTCAAAAGGCTCCATACATCAATTGCATATGAAAATGTTTTTTGTTTTAAGCCAGCAAAGACAGTAATAAACTCATAGCCTCACCAGAAATATTGAGGCAATACAAAAGAGGCCACTAACCCACACGGTTTACCTGTGTGAGATTGCGTAGGGCCACCAAAAAGCATACCTTTGTCCAAACCTTTAAAGAATAATCTAACTCCGATGCTTGCCAAAGCAGGAAAATCCTATTTTTTTATTGCGATTGGTCCACATTATTACTGATGTTGTCAATATTGTTGCATTAAATGTAGTGTGATGGATGTGGCCTAATTAGATTCCAACAAATAAGATTTTCTTACTTATGACAACCAAAGAATTCGAATTCATATTTAAAAGGTTCCATACATCAGTTGCACTGACCACACATATATGTTGAATATAAACCATGGCTTATCTTTTTCTCAAAGGTCTATTTTTGTGCAAATTTGAGTCACTGGATGCATGAACCCACCTGAATTTTAGGCCACAACATGCACAAATCTCACCTGAAGATTGGTCCCATCTAATACACACACCACATTCACACGTGCAGTGCCGATAGCCTTTTTGATCTGTCTACGTTTTTACCACCTTAGAGTTTTTTATATTCTCGAAACGTGAGTCCAAGGTATGATTGATTCTGAAAATCATTCAGTAAAGAAAAAGAAGAGAGAAAAAGAGAAGCTGCCCATGTGTGCATTTTGGGACAGTTAGATGGTCCAAGACCATCCATTAGGTTCATCATGTGGGACTAATATTATATGCTGAATAAGCCCAAGGACCTGACTGTGCATATAAGATGGTGGTCAATGGTGGAGGGATAGAACATATCTGTTTGAGAGGCCATGGCAGAATAGAAAACTAGATCTTCCTCTCCTTACACCTGTATAATTCGAAGGGACTAGCTTTCTGACTTGTGTGTAGGATCGGGTACGCGTCCATATTATATAGTTGACAGATCTACACTTGTTCAATCCTAATCGTATACAAACAGTTGTGTATAGCTGCCCTTTACACACACCTGCGCTGATATGGGCGGATCACATTGAAGTGGGGCCCACTGGTTTACCCATTCACACAGTCCAACCTTTAGGATAATTCAGACCGTTGATCAATAAGGCTCACCTTATGGAGTTCTTACACATCTTCCATAATATCACATATCATGCGAAAACATCCTGCTGATTGGATGACTCTAACCAGCTAATCAATAGCCCATACATAAAGGGTCAATATCATGAGAACTGATTACCAATCCACGGCTGTACCACTTAGTGGTGCAGGGCATTTTTATTTGGGGAGATAAAAATAATTATCTTAATACGCACAATGGCTGGAACTTGTAGGTGATCATTCCTCTAATATCATTTATATAAAAATATGTCCATTGGGTGATTTCAGCCATCTATTTGTTGGGTATATCATGGATGGCTGATCTTTCAAAATAATCAGTTTGTTTAGGCAATCCAAACCATCCATTCATTCATGGATTGAAAAATGTATCTACGTGAAAATAAGGCCATTGCTTTTGCATGGTTACTGATGTAGAGCGGGTCGCGGACAATTACATGGCAAAGATGGATCAGAAAAGGCCCGGTCGGCGAAAGAAGTGATCTGGACCATCAGACCTTAAATCAGGCGTATCTCACAATCCGGGATGAGTTAGCCGACGAAAAAATATATGATTTTGGGGTAGAACGAGCTACTTTAGCTGATCAACGCTGGAATTGCGAAAACCCCTGATTTGATGGTCGTTTCCTGTTTCAATTTCGTTTTTCTATAAATAGTAAGTTTTAGTTTGTTTATAACTCTTCATCCGTCGTAGAGTTGCGTCCAACGTGAAAGAGCTTAGAATAATTAGGGAACGGTTTGGTGAAGCCAAATAGGACACTTACTATTTTTGGCCGAAAACCTTGCGACTAGTAGACATCACGATTTGTCTATAAATAGTAAGTTTACTATTTATAGTAAGTCGCGAATTTTAGAGTTTTAGTTGTAGTTTGATTCATTCCTTTTCCATTGCTTAGTACCCTTATTTAAAGGGTTGTGAACTCGTTTTTATTCATTCATTAATCTATTTCTGAATTTATTTAATTTATTTCTATTTTCTCTCTCTTTTCTCGTGGATTCGAGAAAGTCTCTGACGTTCAGAGAAGTTCCGTGGATTGAATAATTATCCTCTTGAGGAAGAAACTACCTCACGTCCTCCCCACCCCATGAAATGTTTGCTTGGCCTAATGGACAGTCAGGATCAATTGAATGGGTTGTCCGAATATTTGGGTGTAAGTACAAAGAGCAATTACCATATCATTCCACCCTCATGGATTTTTTTTATAAACTTCTATATCAGACGTTCAGACATAATTTGAAGAAACGTAATGGCTAGGATTTTCAATTAGTTATGATCTTTTAATAGCAAGTCATCCATTATAGGGTCCATAAGATGAACGGACGTGATTGATACATAATGATTCCACCTATACAGTGGAAAAATGGGCCTACGATAGTTCAGTTCCTCCTATTCTACCATATCATCTCCCTAATTTGAAGAGCATGAGGGACAACTACTTTTTAAAGGGCCCAAACTAATATAGAAGTATATAACTGTTATTTAAATAACAATAACAAATAAATAAATAAATAACGGCCTACTATTTATTACAAATACCAAAAATGCTTTATTTTTAAAGTTTTTCTAATAAATGTTTATCTTTTATATGCCTTTAGTAAAGTAAGTTCTCACTATTAGAAATTCATACATATAAAGTATGATATTTTTTTAAATGACTAAAACGTGCACATGAAAAGAACCCACTTAATTAACTAACCCACCTAACCTATGGTCATTTATCCTATCATATACATATGATGCATGTTACATGGGGACTGTAATGTGTAACCGAAACTTTATAGGGCCCACTGTAATATCCTTGTAACATCCACTTCATCCATTAAAATTTTCAACTCGCGATAACATATGATACCAAAAACTAGGAATATTAAAAAACTCAGGTGGGCCACACTAGCATGCTTTGAAGAGCATGAGTGACCGTCACAAGAAATGTTAAGGCAATATAAAATAGGGGATTAACAGTGACCATGTTCCTGCATGATTCACCTATCTGGGACTGGGTCACTCATTGGGTGGGGCCACTAAGAATGTGACCTTGCCCAAATGTTAAAGGCTTCATTCATCAGATGGGAGGGCCACATATGTACATTGATTATAGACCATGGCTCATATTTTTACCAAGGTTCTATTTTTGTGCAATTTTGGGTCATTGGAAGCACTAACGCATCTGAATTTTAGGCCACAACAAGCACAAGCTCCACCTAAAGATTGGTCCCATCTACACATGTGTCGTGCCGGCGTGTCTGATGCGAATATCCATTTCAACCTCCCCTCTTTCTTGTCACCTTAGTTTTTCTTTTATTCTAAAAACCGTGAAGCAATGGGTGATTGATTTGGAAAAGAAAAGAAAAAGAAAAACAAACAAACAAAACAAAACAAAGGTATATTAAAGATGGACCCATATAAACATCTAAAATTTAGAAAGATTTTAAAACGAAAAATGGAAGCCAAAGAAAAAAGTAAAAGAAATTTAAAAGTTACTCACGTCGTGTTAGAAATCATATATATATATATATATATATATATATATATATATATATATATATATATATATATATATATATATATAGAGAGAGAGAGAGAGAAAAAAAACGTTTAACTACGCACCGGTTCCCATGTCATTACGTGTGAACCTTACCTTGCTATCAACCGTCCGGTCTAGATGAAGGCGCTCTTTTACGCAAGTTTGAAAGAGTCAATTTCCTTCTCTGGCATGCCTCTTCACCCTACATCCTTATGTTTTAACTCTCGTAAGGATGCGGCGGTTGCCTTTCACATGAAATTGTTCCGCTGAGATGCTATGTGGGTCCCACCAAGATATTAGTGATAAATCCAAGTTGTCCATACATTTTTAAAAATAATTTTATGGTATGAACCCAAACTGAGGTAGATCAACATCTCCAGTGGGCCACATGATGTTTTTTTATATATATATATATATATTATATTGTATATATATATATATATATATATATAAGGTTAGCTTGTTAGTACACACTCCATGTTAGCCACCCCCGCTAGGGATCGATACTAAGACCTCAAGTGTTGAAACGAGGTATCTCCACTCAGTCTGCCAGTTGAGCTATGGATCTGGGTGTTGATTGAACTCTCACCATTAAAAACTTCTCGGGGGTACCAAATCACAAGTGGATCAAGTGGGCCACATGATGTTGATTGAACTCTCACCATTAAAAACTTCCTGGGGGTACCAAATTTTTGGATCAAGTTGATATTTGTTTTTTTCCATCATCCAAGTCTATACGACCTAATCTACAGGTTGGATGTCAAATAAATATCATGGTGAGCCATAAAAAATACTTAACGGTGAGAATCATTATCACCGCTGCTTTCTTGTGGTATGGTCCACTTGAGATTTGGATCTGCCTCAGTTTTGGGATAATGCCCTTAAATGATAAGGAAAAATGGATGGACAAGATAGATCTCCCAAAAACATCATGGTGTGCCCCACTTAGGTTTTTAGCATGCGAAAGGCTTTCATAGGAAATCTGAGTTTGAAAAACTCGCGCTACAGATTTCCTGCAGAATCCTTTCGCAAGAAATTCCTGTGCTGAAAACCTAAGTGGGACCCACGGTGATGTTTTTGAGAAATCCAATCCGTTCATCCATTTTATGAAATCATTTTAGGATATGCGTACAAAAATGAGCCGAATCAAATACTCAAGTGGGCCAAAAACGTGAAGATTGAACTTACACAATTGAAATATTCGTAGGTCACAGAAGTTTTGAATCAGGATAATATTTGTGTTCTCAGCTAATCCTAATAGGAATGATGTTATAAATGGTATAGATGGCATGTAAACATAACTATTGACCCCAAGGAGGTTTCAATGGTAGGAATTTCCCTGCCCTCCTTTTCCTTCAGTACTTTATCCTACTAACTTTTGGTGTCAAGTCTTAAAATGAGCTCAAAAAATGGATGGACGGGATATATTTGTCACAAACGTCATGTTGGGCTTCACCTAAATTTTCAACAAACTTAGAAAGATCCTGGACATCTTGGAGGTAGATTGTGCTTCATTAGGGAGGTTGTTACTGAGGAGTGCGGATTAGCTACTGATAGTTCGAGTAGCGAGACTGGCTACTGAAGTTACATCACCAAGTTTCGTGGGCCCCACCATGAAGTATGCCCTGTATCCATGCCTTCCATCCATTCAGGGAGATCATTTTAGGGAAATATCCAAAGAATGAGCTAAATCCAAAGCTCTAGTGAACCCAGTACGGAAAACAGTGGGGACTAACGTCCACCATTAAAATCTTCTAAAGCCTACAAAAGTTTTAGATCAAGATGATATTTGTAATTTCCCTTATTTCATTGCTTTTTTAAAAAAAAACTTTTGACCAGGTTGGATTTCAAATAGACATTATGGTGAGCCTTAGGATAGTTTCAGCGGTGGGAATCACATGGGTCTACCACATATTTTTATCTGCCTCATTCTTTGGCTCATGCCCTAAAATGATATTTCAAAATGGATGGACAGCGTGGATGCAACACATACATCATAATTGGGCTCACAGAGCTTGGTGACGTCACTTCAGTAGCGGACTCGCTAATCAACCTGTCAGTATCTAATCTACGTATGTCACTGAGGAACGTGGATAGGGGTGTACATCGTGTACAACGAGTCGAACCGAGTCAAGCTGGCCTCAGCTCAACTCAGCTCGAACACTAGCTGACCTTAGCTCGAACTCGGCTCGGCTCAGTCCTCGAGCCTGACTGGCCAGCTTGGATCGGTTCGGTCAACGGCTCGGGCCGAGTTCGCCATTGAGGCATTTCCACAAACACCTGAACTGCAACTTCAAAAACCCACTATTTTACAAATAGAGGCAATGGTTTTATAGGTGTTTTATCAAACACCTTCTAAGTAACATAAAAACAAAAAAAAGAGAGAGAGAGAGAGAGAGAGAGAGAGAGAGAAAAGGTATTTGTTTAATGTACATACCTTGCTTGCCACTGGCTAAACCTTCCTTGCCACCAGCCAAACCTTCCTTGCCACCAACCACATCTTGTTGAGTCATTTTATAAAACAGTTGGTGAGAAACATCAATGGCAAAGTAACCGAGTAACCAAACTAGTTCGATCCGAGTTCGATTCGAGCTGGATTCGATCCGAATAGAGTCGAGCTGGGGCTGCTCGAACTCATTTTCGAGCTAAAAAAATCAGCTCAACTCGGCTCGAACTCAGCTTCCAACCGAGTCGAATTGAGCTTTTTCGAGTCGAGTCTAGCGAGCTAACTGAGCTAGCTCGGTTCGTACACCCCTAGACACGTGCAGATTGCATCCTACCTTTGCCCGTCTTGGCTGGTGTACCTCACATCAGTTATATAACTGCTGTATTGACGTCAGTAAGTTCTGTAGTTTTGATCACGAGGTATGTATTATATACAAACCGTACATCCATTTGGTGAGCTTGCCTTAAGGCTTGAGACGAAAAATAAGACAAATCTAACTATCAAGTGGACCACAGTGAAAAAATCAGTGGGGATAGAATGTTCACCATTGAAACCCTTTTTGGGTCACAGAAGTTTTGGATCAATATTAAATTTGTTTTTCCTCTTCATCCAGGTCTTTGTGACCTTATAAACAGATTGGATGAAAAATAAACGTTATGGTGGGCCCTATGAATTTTTTAACGGTGAAAATCATTAACTCCGCTGCTATTTATGGTGTGGTCCAACTGATCTTTGGATATGATTCGTTTTTTTGATAATGGTCTAAAATGATCTCTAAAAATAGATGAACGGTGTAGATAAATACATCACTGTGGGGTCTATGTAATTTTGATCTCCTTTGAACCGTTCGTACAATGAGGAGATCGAGGAGCGTCAGTGCCTGTCTTAGCATAACACGTACCTACAGCAGCTATATAGCTGGTGTGTGGTACACCAACCAAACCCTTCCCTTTGGGAACGGACAGGAGCTTTGAGTGGCCACCATGATTTATAGGTCTTATCCACACCATTCATCCATTTTTTTTTCTTCATTTTAAGCTATTATCCCAAAAATGTGGTAGATCCAAGACAAATGTGTGCTATATAGTAGGGATTAAACCCTTACTTTTGAAAAATTCATGGGGCCCAAAGAAGTTTTGGATGGAGCTGATATTTGTGTTTTCTCTTCATCCATATCTTTGTAACTTTATGAATAGGTTGGATGGCAAATATAAATCACGGTGGGCCCTAGAAAATTTTCAACTATCACCGCTACTTCCCTATGGTGTGGTCACTCAAAGCTCCCGCCCGTTCCCAGGCAGAAGTAGGACGCATGTGTCCCTCTACCTCCCTAATGACGCACCTAATCCGCCTCCAAGACGTACAGGATGTTGCTAAGGTCGTTGGAAATCTAGGTGGAAAAAGCTTTCTCAAGAAATCCGCGGCGAGATTTTTCAGACGCGGATTTCCTGTGAAAACCTTTCGCACACTGGAAACCTAAGTGGGGCCCACCATAATGTTTTTGAGAAATCTACCCTGTTTATACATTTTTCCTTATCATTTCAAGGCATTATCCCAAAACTGAGGTAAATCCAAATCTCAAGTGGACCTCACCATAGGAAGCAGTGGTGATAATGATTCTTACCGTTAAATTTTATAGAGCCCACCATGATATTTATTTGACATCCAACATGTAGATTAGGTCATACAGACTTGGATGATAGAAAAAAATAAAAACAAATATCAGCTTGATCCAAAAATTTGGTAGCCCCAGGGAAGTTATTAATGATAAGAGTTCAATCAATACTGTGTGACCCACTTGAGATTTTGACCTACCTCAGTTTTGGGTTTATACCATAAAATTATTTTTAAAAATGTATGAACGGCGTGGATTTATCACTAACATCTTGGTGGAACCCACCTAGCATCCCAACAGAACAATTTCATGTGAAGGGCAACCGCTGCATCTTTGGAGAATTTGAGAATAGGGTGAAGAGGCATGCCAGAAAAGAAAAGAAAACTCGTTATTTCGAATTCACGCATAAGAGCGTCTTCATCCATACCATCTGCCTTATCCGACGGTTGATAGTAAGGTTCACACATAATGACGTACGAACTGGTGCGTAGCTAAGTGTTTCTCATATATATATATATATATATATATATATATATATATATATATATATATATATATATAGAGAGAGAGAGAGAGAGAGAGAGAGAGAGAGAGGAATGTTCACCTTCACACCTTCTTACATGAGCACCTGTGCACACCTTTGCACATGTCATGGCACAGAATCACACATTTGCAAAGGTGTGCAGGGGAGCAATTTTCTCATATATATATATATATATATATATATATTGAATAAGTAGAAATCAAAATAAACTACCTGAGACATAAACAACTTAAGCAAAACCACTTACAATCCAAAGCAAGGTTGATATTCTGATTAGAAAGGTTGTCATAGTGGATTGGTGTTCCGACAGTTCCATACCTACATGTGCAATGTCTGGTACCCGATTCAAGACACTTTAGCAAATTTTAATTTAAGTGATTGAACGGCAGATTGGAATTAAGTGCGT
Source organism: Magnolia changhungtana (assembly GCA_030180095.1). Lineage (NCBI taxonomy): Eukaryota > Viridiplantae > Streptophyta > Magnoliopsida > Magnoliales > Magnoliaceae > Magnolia > Magnolia changhungtana. The sequence goes on along the minus strand of JASAUF010000205.1, from coordinate 1,096,557 downwards.
CTCTCCATGTAATTGAGGTCAAGGGTCAATTTCCCCTCCCCCTTCACATTTTATATATTAACAATCATACCATGACTCATCGACTGACTCAATCTGAGTTCATCTCGATTTGACCAAATGGTTGAGTTGATGACACCACAAGTCTTCTTGAGTCGAAATTGAGTTACACTCGGTTTTAAGTTTCCTAGCAACTTGGCTCAAATCTCACTTATAAGCTACAATGAGCTTTAGAACTATAGTTTGTATTCTCATTGCCAGTCCCAAGCTTACATAAAAGAGGAAAGTAGCTTTAAGTCAGCAGCATAATAACTTTTATCATAAGAGAGTAGAAGTTTTTCCGCAATGTTAGCTAGAGTTAATATCTTTCATTATCTTTTGTTGTTTACATTAATTTATGTTATAAAAATAATAAATTATATTTTAAGGAGCTAATTAACCTCTCTAAGCAAACCATGTCCTTGAATTAAAATAGCTAACTAAAATATAAAAACTTGCTTGAAGAAAACGTGTGTTAGAGAATAAAAAAGTAGGAAAACCTAACCTAAATCTCAATTTAGATTAATGGGTGGTGTCCGGATTCTATTGAGAAAAATTTTTAAATCCTGGTACTGTTAGGATGACACCTAGTCACTTAAAAATTACTTAGTAATTGCAACTATGGTGTATGTGTTTTATCCACACCAGCCATCCTTTTTGGATCATTATTTTAGTGCGTGAGCCCAAAAAATGAAATAGATCCAAATCTTAGGTGGACCACACCACAGGAAAATAACGGTGATTGAACGACCACCATCAAAAACTTCCTAGGGCCTACTGTAATGTTTATGTGCCATCTAACCCGTTGACTAGGTCACAAAGACCTTGATAAAAGAAGAAAGCAAATATCAGCTTGATCCAAAGCTTTTGTCCCCCCAGTAAGTTTTTAATGGTAGGCATTCAATCACCACCGTTTACTGTGGTGTGGTCCAGCTGAGATTTTTATCTGCCTCATGTGTAGGGCCCAAAATTCAAACCCATTTATTAAACAGGTTCTAGTCAAGAACTCCACCCAACATGATCCTACCAGTGGGACCCATTTGCACTTGCGTGTACTTGAAATTTTCTATTTCTGTCAGGCAGCATTCCTTTTCTATTTCTGTTCTCATTGCACATGAGATTTTCTATTTTTTTAAGACACCATACACAATAATAATCAAATGCTGAGGCAATACAAAAGAGGCAAATATCAGCAGTCATGCCCACATGGTTCACGTTCCCTTGCCCAAATATCAAAAGGTTCCTTTAATCAGGTAGGTGGGCACGCATGTTCGTCCAATATTATAAACCAGGCTTCTTCTTTTTTTCTTTGGAAGGTTTATTTTTGTGCAATTTTCGGTCTTTGCATGCACAAACTCAATTTTAGGCCACAACATGCACAAGCCTCACCTGAAAATGGGTCCCATCTAACACATGAGCAGCATTTGAATGTGTCATCATCCAACCACTGTTTTGTTAAGAATCATTGTTAACTTCTAATTTAATTAAGATAGTAATTATGAAGTAAGTTTTAATTGAATAAAATTAAGAAAGTGATTAGTTTAAAAAATCTTCTTAGAATTTCGGTATTAAATTAGAAAAGAGAAATCATCTTCAACATAGGAGCCGACTAGTACATATACAGAACATGTGTAAAAAGTAAAAACTCTTCCATCTTTCTCTTACTTTTCAACAAAGTAGTTTTCATGTTTTAGGCTTTTATCTTTATCCTTTTGGCTCCTCTTATGTGTATCTTTCTTTCCTATGGATGCCAATAGCCTCATCTTTGTAACTTTGTTTGTGTGTTTTTTTTTTTATTAAGTTTTAAGATTCTAACAAGTCTGTCCAACTCATCCTTGGATGACTAGAACTGCTTGCTCAAACCTGAACAAGTTTCACAATATGAATCACCCTAAAACTCAGACAAGTCCGTCTAATTCTACCCTATATCTTAAGATTAGATGAGTCAGTCCAAGTCATCGAATTTTGAAACTGTGGATTGGATGCATGGTGACAAATTTTGTTCTCATAAATTTCTATATTTGGAAAGTAATTGGGAGCTTTTTATATTCTCAAGTTTTCCTTATAATATTTTTCAAAAAAATCTCACTAAAATTAAATAATGTTGTCAATAGTGTTGCATTAAATGCAGTGTGATGGATGTGGGCTAATTAGATTCCAACAAATAAGATCTTACTTATGGCAAACAAAGAATTTGGATTCATATTTAAAAGGTTCCATACATCAGTTGCACTGGCCACACATATATGTTGAATATAGACCATGGCTTATCTTTTTCTCAAAGGTCTATTTTTGTGCAATTTTGAGTCACTGGATGCATGAACCCACCTGAATTTTAGGCCACAACATGCACAAACCTCACCTGAAGATTAATATATATTGGTCCCATCTAATACACAAACCACATTCGCACGTGCAGTGCCAATAGCCTTTTTGATCTGTCCACGTTTTTACCACCTTAGAGTTTTTTATATTCTCGAAACGTGAGTCTAAGGTATGATTGATTCTGAAAATCAATCAGTAAAGAAAAAGAACAGAGAAAAAAGAGAAGCTGCCCATGTGTGCATTTTGGGACAGTTAGATGGTCCAAGACCATCCATTAGGTTCATCATACATAATATCACATATCATGCGAAAACATTATGCTGATTGGATGACTCTCGTCTCTAAAGGCCTGTTTGGCCAGACCGATCCCACGGTATTAGGAGGGATGGGATCGTGATATCCCCCATCCCGCGATCTCCCGGGATATGCATGACAAGCCAAACAGACCCAGTGATCTTGTCCCGGGATATAAGCAATCCCATGGATCTTAAAACAATCCACTGACATTACCATCATTACCTTAAAATTGATCCCACCCTTGGTTGGACGGATCGGAAGGTAAAATCCCGGGATATGCCGGGCCTGCCAAACAGACCCAGTGAACTTGTCCCGGGATATAGCAATCCCACGGATCTTAAACCAATCCTGACACCACCATCATTACCTTAAAATCCATCCCATCCCTCCTAATCCCATGGGATTTGCCTGGCAAAACAGGCCCTAATCAGCTAATCAATAGCCCATACATAAAGGGTCAATATCATGAGAACTGATTACCGATCCACGGCTGTACCACTTAGTGGTACAGGGCATTTTTATTTGGGGAGATAAAAATAATTATCTTGATACACACAATGGCTGGAATTTATAGGTGATCATTCCTCCAATATCATTTATATAAAAATATGTCCATTCCTCCAATATCATTTATATAAAAATGTCCATTGGGTGATTTCAGCCATCTATTTGTTGGGGATATTCATGGATGGCTGATCTTTCAAAATAATCAGTTTGTTTAGGCAATCCAAACCATCCATTCATTCATGGATTGAAAAATGTATGTACGTGAAAATAAGGCCATTGCTTTTGCATGGTTACCCATGAAATGTTTGCTTGGCCTAATGGATTGTCCGAATGTTTGGGTGTAAGTACAAAGAGCAATTACCATATCATTCCACCCTCATGGATTTTTTTTATAAACTTCTATATCAGACGTTCAGACATAATTTGAAGAAATGTAATGGCTAGGATTTTCAATTAGTTATGATCTTTTAATAGTGAGTCATCCATTATAGGGTCCATAAGATGAACGGACTTGATTGATACATAATGATTCCACCTATACAGTGGAAAAATGGGCCTACGATAGTTCAGTTCCTCCTATTCTACCATATCATCTCCCTAATTTGAAGAGCATGAGGGACAACTACTTTTTAAACGGCCCAAACTAATATAGAAGTATATAACTGTTATTTAAATAATAATAATAAATAAATAATAATGGCCTACTATTTATTACAAATACCAAAAATGCTTTATTTTTAAAATTTTTCTAATAAATGTTTATCTTTTATGCCTTTAGTAAAGTAAGTTCTCACTATTAGAAATTCATACATATAAAGTATGATATTTTTTTAAATGACAAAAACGTGCACATGAAAAGAACCCTCTTAATTAACTAACCCACCTAACCTATGGTCATTTATCCTATCATATACATATGATGCATGTTACATGGGGCCTGTAATGTGTAACCGAAACTTTATAGGGGCCACTGTAATATCCTTGTAACATCCACTTCATCCATTAAAATTTTAACTCGCAGTGACATATGATACCAAAAATTAGGAATATCAAAAAACTCAGGTGGGCCACACTTGCATGCTTTGAAGAGCATGAGTGACCGTCACAAGAAATGTTAAGGCAATCACTACAAGAAAAGTGGCCTTTATCGACGGTCAAAACCGCCGGCAAAGCCTTTGCCTGCAGTCAAGTAACAGCTGGTAAAGCCTCAGTCGGTAAAGGCTTTACCGACGGTCGGGACCTTTACTGACGGTTGTACTGGCTGCCGCTAAATCGTCGGTTTTTTATTAAAACCCTATTAAAAGCTACGGATAAAATCTGTAGCTAAATATAGCTACGGTTGTAGTTCGTAGCATAACCGTAGCTATAGTTTTAAAAACATATAGCTACTGGTAGCCATAGCAAATCTTTTTTGTGAGCAAGAAAAAAAAAAAAACAAAACAAAAAAAAAAAAAAAAAAAAAAAGGAAAAAAGAAAAGGTGACACTCATGTATCCTAGTTTTTTTTGTTTTTTTTTTTTTTTTGTACACTCTGAATGTTATCATCCTTGCTCAGGCCTTCTCTTTTACTGGAAATGTTATCAAATGATGCAATGTGGTCTTGGACAACTATACTTGGACCTGAATCCCGAGAGCGGATCGAACCGGTGCGCTTGAGGCTGAAATTCCTCTCATTGCCCTTGTGTAGAAAAGGTCGCAGTGGCCATGAAAGGACCGCCACCAGGCGCAATGAATAAGGCTGGTCATGGGCCCGATGAGCATTGAATCCATTGAAGCCTAGCAAATCTGCCTAACTTGCAGCCCACAAAATGAGAGAAGACCATAACTGAAAGGACTAAGAAAGGGAAATGAAAATCAATTAATATATTGAAATGAATAATCATATAAATAGAGTTTAACACTACAAGAAAAGCCACTTTTACCAACGAAAATTTTTGTGGGCAAAAGTCTGATTTTCATAGGTAAAGGGTTTTGCTCGCGAAAATTTTCGTTGGCAAATTTCTCGCTAAAAGTCCGAGGGGAAAAGCTTTTACCCACGAAAAAAAAATTCGTTGGCAAAGATAAGACTTTTGCCGATGAAATTTTTCGTAGGAAAAATGTTTTACCAACGCTAATCTTCGTTGGTAAAAATATTGATAAAACTTTTTACCTACAACTACTTTTGTAGGTAAAATTATTTACAACACTTTTTAGCAACCAACAATTTCGTAGCCAAAAATATTTAAAGACTTTTTATCTACAAATATTTTGGTAACTAAAAGTAATTAAAACACTTTTTACCTACCAAAAACTTCGTAGCTTAAAATATTTACAAGACTTTTTACCTACCAACAATTTCGTAGCTAAAACTAATTAAAACACTTTTTACCTGCCAATAATTTCGTAGCTAAAAATATTTACAAAACTTTACCTATGAATATTTTCGTAACTAAAAATATTGAAAACACTGAAAACACTTTTTACCTAAGACTTTTACCCACAAATATATTCATAGGTAAAAACCCTTAGAAAACTTTTACCTACCACTAATTTCGTAGCTAAAAATTCTTACCTACGTATATTTTCGTAGGTGAAAATAGTTATCTAACATTTCACTACAAATATTTTCGTAGGTAAAAACATGGATGGGAATTTTAACAACGAAAAGTTTCGTAGGTAAAAGCTTAGATGAGACTTTTGCCTACGAAAATTTTCGTAGGTAAAAAATTTAATGGAGCTTTTGCCTACGAAAATTTTCGTAGGTAAAATTTTTTTTTTTTTTTTTTTTTTTTTGCAAATTCCAGCACAAAATTCTTGATATACACCTGATATACACCTGTTACAATATAGACCTGTTATGTAATATATTTCATCATATTCCACATTCACATCCATTTAACTCCAAAGTACATAAATAAATCCATCCAAACATAAATTACATCATGCATAAATACATATAAGTTTAACATCATAAATAAAATACAAAAAATCACAAAGATAGAGGCGGAGGTGATGGGGCATCGATGGGTAAGCGTGCGGCGAGAGCCTGAAACATATCCGCTATCCGTCGCCCATGCTCCACCCGCATCTCCCCCATCCTCCTCTCCTACTCCTCCCTCAGCCTCGCATGCTCCTCTATCCTCATCCTCTCCTGCTCCTCCCTCTGCCTCGTCAGCTCCTCCATCCTCCTCTCCTGCTCCTCCCTCAGCCTCGCCTGCTCCTCCATCCTCCTCCTCTCCTACTCCTCTCTCTTCCTCGTCAGCTCTTCCATCCTCCTCTGCTGCTCCTTCATCTGCCTCTCCAGCTGCTCACTCTTCCTCTCCAGCTACTCTCTGATGTCATTGACGATGACCTGTAGTTGCTGAACCTCTCTCTCTACGATATCAGCTCGGCGGGTGGCACTCTCGCCAACGACGCTGGATCGGGTGGAGGTAGCTCTAGCGGGTGCCATGAGCTTGACACCATGGCCAAGCCCACGCACATATCTAGAACGGGTGCCAAGCACCTCACTCAGGATCTCTGGCTCACTCCGCTGAGTACCATCGGGAGTGGGCTGACTGCGTAAGGTGTCCATCGCCGCCTGTAATGAAAACATATGAATTTTTTCAAAAAAATGACATTATTATAATTTAATACAATTAAATTTGACAATGTAAGATTTTTACCCAAATCTCGCCGGCACTAGGATGTACCCAAGATCCCGTCGCCTGCCGACAGTAAGTCCCTTTGTAGAGGTCTATTGGTCCGGCTCCGACCGGTGATGATCTAATTGCATAATCGAAAGGACAATAGAGTTAATATAAAATGCATTGAAAGAATATATCAACTTAATAATTACTAGTAATTTCTTACCATATCGTGACGAATTTGTACAAATGACTTTGAACCAGCTACGTGATTCACTGCTAACTTTTCCCTGTTGTTAGAATTTATTTTGCTCCTCTTCTGAACACATTATTCATAATACATTGTTATTAATTGCGAATTTAATTGTTACCTTAAAGATATCGTAAATATGTAAATATTACCTGAAAAGAATCAGACGAAAATCTATCGTAGAGTATCTGCCAGTCATCACGGGTCACGTGCGGCGGTGCGGACAGTGCGCCCTCCTCATTGCTCATGCACTGCTTGTACCGCTTATGTAACAAGGAGCGGTACTCCTTGAACCGCTCCTTGATCATGTCATCAACGGCAAAGGAAACGTGCGGAACACTCAAATTCAATTCAAATTTATCTTGCAATTTCGTAAATAATAGATTAAGGCAATAAACTTATAAAGAAAATAACTTAACCGTAAATGAACTTTTATCAAATAAATTAAGATTTATAAGTATCGGTTTAGGTTTAGGTTAAGGTTAAGGTTAAGGTTAAGGTTAAGATTAAAAGGTTAAGGTTTAGGTTTAGGTATAAGTTATAGGTAGGTTATAGGCTATATAGCTTTAGGGAATTGAGAATAGGTTAAGGTTTAGGTTAACGAAATCGAGTTCGGGTTCAGGATCGGGTTTAGGTTTGGGTTTCCATGTTTAGGCTTAGGTTTAGGTTTGGGAGTTGAGATTAGGATTAGGTGTAGGTTTAGGTTTAGGGATTTGGGAACACATTTAGGTTTTAGGTTTAGGTTTAGGTTTAGGTTTTAGGTATAGGTTATAGGTTATAGCTGTAGGGAACGAGAATAGGTTAAGGTTTAGGTTTAGGAAGGGTTTGGGTTCGGGATCGGGTTTTGCTTTAGGTTTTCAAGTTTAGGTTTAGGTTTAGGTTAGGGAGTTGAGATTAGGATTAGGTGTAGGTTTAGGTTTAGGGATTTGAGAACACATTTAAGTCTTAGGTTTAGGTTTAGGTTTAGGTTTTAGGTCTAGGTTATAGGTTATAGCCGTAGGAAGCGAGAATAGGTTAAGGTTTAGGTTTAGGAAATCGAGTTCGGAGTTCGGGATCGGGTTTTGCTTTGGGTTTTCAAGTTTAGGCTTAGGTTTAGGTTAGGGAGTTGAGATTAGGATTAGGTGTAGGTTTAGGTTTAGGGATTTGGGAACACATTTAGGGCCCGTTTGGACGGGTGGATTGGAAGGGATTGAATGGTATTAGGGTGGATGGCATGGATTTCAAGGTAATGATGGTGTTGTCAATGGATTGTATTAAGATCCATGGGATTGCTATATCCAGTCTATTTGGCACACCCGGCCAATCCCGAGATTAAACCTTCTCATCCCTTCCAATCCTTCGAACCAAATATGTCCCAAGCAAATTTGAACGGATTAGGGTGGATTGGATGTGAATTAAAGGTAATGATGGTGTTGTCAATAGATTGTATTAAGATCCATGATTGCTATATACTGGATCAAATCACTCAGTCTGTTTGGCATGCCCGGCCAATACCGGGATTTAACTTCCAATCCCTTCCAATACCATCCAATCCCTTCCAATCCACCCGTCCAAACGGGCCCTTAGGTTTTAGGTTTAGGTTTAGGTTTAGGTTTTAGGTCTAGGTTATAGGTTATAGCTGTAGGGAACTGAGAATAGGTTAAGGTTTAGGTTTAGGAAATCGGGTTCGGGTTTGGGATCGAGTTTTGCTTTGGGTTTTCAAGTTTAGGTTTAGGTTTAGGTTAGGGAGTTGAGAATAGGATTAGGTGTAGGTTTAGGTTGAGGGATTTGAGAACACATTTAGGTCTTAGGTTTAGGTTTATGTTTAGGTTTTAGGTTATAGGTTGTAGGAACCGAGAATAGGTTAAGGTTTAGGTTTAGAAATCGGGTTCGGGTTCGGGATCAAGTTTTGCTTTGGGTTTTCAAGTTTAGGCTTAGGTTTAGGTTAGGGAGTTAAGATTAGGATTAGGTGTAGGTTTAGGTTTAGGGATTTGGGAACACATTTAGGTTTTAGGTTTAGGTTTAGGTTTAGGTTTGGTCTAGGTTATAGTTATAAAGTTATAGGGAACCGAGAATAGGTTAAGGTTTAGGTTTAGAAATTGGGTTTGGGTTCGGGATCGGGTTTGCTTTGGGTTTTCAAGTTTAGGTTTAGGTTTAGGTTAGGGAGTTGAGATTAGGATTAGGTGTAGGTTTAGGTTTAGGGATTTGAGAACACATTTAGGTCTTAGGTTTAGGTTTAGGTTTAGGTTTAGGTTGTAGTTCTAGGGTATAGGTTATAGCTATAGGGAACTGAGAATAGATTAAGGTTTAGGTTTAGGAAATCGGGTTCGGGTTCGGAATCGGGTTTTGCTTTGGGTTTTCAAGTTTAGGTTTAGGTTAGGGTGTTGAGAATAGGATTAGGTGTAGGTTTAGGTTGAGGGATTTGAGAACACATTTAGGTCTTAGGTTTAAGTTAAGGTTTAGGTTATAGGTAGGTTATAACTATAGGGAATTGAGAATCGGCTTATGGTTTAGGTTTAGAAATTGGGTTTGGATTCGGGATTGGGTTTTGCTTTGGGTTTTTAAGTTTAGATTTAGGTTTAGGTTAGGGAGTTGAGATTAGCATTAGGTGTATGTTTAGGTTTAGGGATTTGAGAACACATTTAGGCTTTAGGTTTAGGTTTTAGGTCTAGGTTATAGGTTATAGCTGTAGGGAACTGAGAATAGGTTAAGGTTTAGGTTTAGGAACGGGTTCGGGATCGGGTCTTGCTTTGGGTTTTCAAGTTTAGGTTTAGGTTTAGGTTAGGCTGTTGAGAATAGGATTAGGTGTAGGTTTAGGTTGAGGGATTTGAGAACACATTTAGGTCTTAGGTTTAGGTTATAGGTAGGTTATAGTTATAGGGAATTGAGAATCGCTTATGGTTTAGGTTTAGAAATTGGGTTTGGGTTCTGGATCGGGTTTTGCTTTGGGTTTTCAAGTTTAGGTTTAGGTTTAGGTTAGGAGTTGAGATTAGCATTAGGTGTAGGTTTAGGTTTAGGATTTGAGAACACATTTAGGCTTTAGGTTTAGGTTTATGTTTAGGTTTTAGGTCTAGGTTATAGGTTATAGCTGTAGGGAACTGAGAATAGGTAAAGTTTTAGCTATTCAAAAATATTCGTAGCTAAAGTTTTGTAAATATTTTTAGCTACGAAATTATTGGTAGGTAAAAAGTGTTTTAAATAGTTTTAGCTACGAAATTGTTGGTAGGTAAAAAGTCTTGTAAATATTTTAAGCTATGAAGTTTTTGGTAGGTAAAAAGTGTTTTAATTACTTTTAGCTACCAAAATATTTGTAGATAAAAAGTCTTTAAATATTTTTGGCTACAAAATTGTTGGTAGCTAAAAAGTGTTGTAACTAATTTTACCTATAAAAGTAGTCGTAGATAAAAAGTTTTATCAATATTTTACCAACGAAAATTAGCGTTGGTAAAACGTTTTTCTTACGAAAAATTTCGTCGGCAAAAGTCTTATCTTTGCCAACGAAATTTTTTTTCTTGGGTAAAAGCTACTTTTAGCGAGAAATTTGCCAACGAAAATTTTTGCGGGCGAAAATCAGACTTTTGCCTACGAAAATTTTCGTTGGTAAAAGTGGCTTTTCTTTACCACATTATTTGATCTGAGCCCAACACCGATGCATGTATCTAGTGTCTTAAGGGGTCATTTGAAAGCCTGTACATAGGCTAAGTTTTAAATTACATGTAAATCATTTATAGGCTAAGGGGTCCCTTTCAATGCCTTTTTTACCTGTAAATCATTTGCAGGCTGTAACAGCATTCACATGGGTTTTCTTCTTCTTCTTCCACTGCTAAGTAGGCAACATACATGGGCAATTTTCGGACCTCCTACGAATGTTTGAATATGGAGGGTTTCCACCAGATGCCAACTACCTATTCCTAGGAGATTATGTTGACAGAGGGAAACAGAGCATAGAGTCAGATGAACATACACATTAAGAAGTTTATAGCTTTTTTGGGATGGTAGTCATGTATCGATTGTCTTGTGAAAATGATCAAGAAGCCATCATAGAAATACCTTTGCATCTTCGATGTCAATATCTGGCAATGCATGCAATCGCTTCACTTTCTTTCCATTGGAACTTACAACCTGCACGTGAAGGGACAATGGAAATAAGATGTGTGTGTGTGTGTGTGTGTGTGTGTGTGAGAGAGAGAGAGAGAGAGAGAGAGAGAGAGAGAGAGCTACTGGATAATGGATTTGAAAAGGCTTAGAGGCTGCATGCTAAACTTACAAGCTGAGACGAGGTCCTAAGTGTTGCCTCAACCATTGAAATGTCTTGGACAAGCTTTTTCATTTTCCTAAAAGAAGCAATAACTGCCATAGCTACTGCAACAAGAAAAGTGAAACCAATTTTAGCATGGCATAAAAATCACTTGTAAACAACTATTCAAGAAATTAAATTAAGCTCTAAAAATTATTTCGTAAAATTTCCATGGACTTAGCATTATTTGACATCCTTTTAAGAACTTGATACATATAATCCCATATTAAGTATAGATTCTATAGAAATGCAAATAGAAATCAGCAATGAGAGATGCCATATGTGAAATAAATGCTAGCACGTGCCTTTTAAGATCAGTAAGTGTTATGAAAATCAATACAACTTGTTGCTTGCTTCCAGATTCTAATTCCCTGGTTCAAGTTAAGCCCCAACCCTTTCTACCATAACACATTGAAATAAAAATTTCATGCTTCGTTGTGGCTGCACTAGTCTTTGGTGGTATTCATCATTAAAGAAAAATAACAAGTTGTAAAATAAGAAATATCACCACTTTCGTGGTATTCATCATTGAAGAAAAAGGGAAAAATAACCTGGAACTGCATTATGAGGATTCTGTCTATGACCTTTGCCAAGCCCACAATATTCATACATTAGACATGAGATAATTAATGATGCAAAGATTTGTGAATTACCTCGGTGACTTTGGATATTCAAAACTTCTAAGTGGTGATGTTAGTAGTGTTAATTATCAAGAATGGTGATCAGAGAATTTTAGAAATATGACAACCAGAACAAAAATTATCCTTCCATAAGAAGTTAGCTGAAGGTATTGCAAATACAACACTTCTGACTATTCCTTAAAGAACTAATGAATCAAGTCATCAAAAAAGCAAATAACCATGACATTATGCTCCTTACAGTTTCATGAGACAACAAAAAAGAGAAGAAAAGTCAAGAGTGTCAAATTCTCAACCCTTATTTTTGCTTATAAACTCATGAAGGGCTATCTGTTTAACTACTTTGGGAAAAGAAAAAGATAAATATGAAGTAGCCAGTGGAACATTGGGAAATAGTGAAAGCCTGAACTAAAGTGAGAGATACGGCTGAATGTCGACCCCTAATTCTTCTCCTTGAGAAGAAAATAAACCCTTTAATTCTCCTTCTTGAGAAGAAAATAAACCCTTTAATTCTTCTCCACATGGAATATGCCACAAAATAATTTAAATTATGTTTTTTCTTTTTTCTTTTTTCCCCTTAGTTGGAGAGAAGTTTTAAGAGTATGGGTAGTTTCATCATTTGCTTAAAATATTTCAAAAAGGTTAACTGTAGGAGAAACTAACCAAAAGTAAGTATTTGCAATAGGTGATCCAATCAAAGATACATTTTATGAGGGGTTGACAACACAACTACACCAAAATCGCTGGATAGGAACGGCTGGGGTTTTGGTTTGAAAACGGCTCTAAGCCGGGTCTAATTTGAAACGGTTATAAACCGTGTTCAAATTTGTACCTGTTTTACCAACCAATGTTACTATTTTTGATATTTTGTTGGTGTGTCCCACTTGCGTTTTGGATATTCCTAATTTTTAGGATTATATTCTATTGTTATATTTTAAAACAGATGGATGGATTGGATTTGTTTTGGAGACCTCGCTGGACCCCACACGGCCCTCAAGGCACAGTAGTTTTTATTTACTGCAGACTACCGAATCCATTTTACCTTTTTTTTTGGGCGGAAACCCTCATTCGCATTGTCACATGAACTCTCTCTCTCTCTCTCTCTCTCTCTCTCTCTCTCTCCCGATCTCGTATTTCCTTTTACAGCATAGATTTTCCCGGATTTTCTTTTACTATTCGGATTGTGAAATCCATTGAATCTCCTCTCTGGAAACAAACGCCTATTCTTTCATTCTCCTTTTCCCTGAAAATTTTAGGGTTTTTTCTGCTTTTTCTCGAGCTGAAAACTACACATTACTCTACGATTTCAGCATTTCAAGCTTTTCCAAGTCAATTTGATCTTCATTTGATTCGATTCCCTTAAAGAAGATAGTTGATAGGCAGAGATTTCAGCGTCTAACATGGAGATACCAAAATACAAGTTGTTTTCAACAGATTCCGATGTTTTTCCCTGGATTAAAAGGTATGCATGCCTCTCGCATGCACATGAGAGAGAGCTGATAAGGAATTTCTTCAAGGTGGAGGACAGAAGAATTCATCCAAATAGCCTTCGAGATTTTTCGCGTTTGGAAGAGGAAAAGCAGCGAGAAATCCTAGGGTTTTATCCGCTTCAAAACATGCTTTCAGTCCGGCATTGCGAGCTATAAATGCTATGATTTTTTGCGTGGAAAAACCTCTGAGATCAGCATTTGATGGTGAAAACGATCGCACACGTTTCGATTTCTTGAAGGGAATTGACGGCAGGTATGAATGAATGCTCTCTATCTCCATTTTTTTCATGATTTTCCTGCATTTTGTAGATTAGAAAATAGAGATAGAGCTATTAGAGATGTGGTTCACGGGACTATCCTAAAATGTAGTCTCCTACAAGCTCCAATGCAAACGGAGCGACTGCACTCTGGTAATCGGATCCGTTCAGTTGTGGCCTCTTCCATGGATGTACCACAATACACAGTCACATCCTCGGTAAGTCATATATCCTCATGGATTTTACATACAAAGATCCCTTTCCAAATATTTAGATATTCACATTATGTGTTCATATTAATATATGCCTGTTTTATTATTTTGGTTTGATCATTCTATCTCCTTATCTTCTAGATCTGCAAATCCAAATCATTGTGTAGTTTTTTGGGGTTTTTGTGTCTAATACCATCCCTTGCACTTGCATTAAGCACTTGCGTGGGAATTTTTGAGTTTTGTATCTTTTACAGCATACATGGTTGACTCCAATGGTGATGGTTGTAGCAGAACTGAAGATGTTAATGCTTTTAGAACATGGCATTATGATTACAGATCTGATATGGCTGACTCCAATACTTAGGATCTTGCAATTTATGATTACAGATCTAATATGGCTTTTAGAACATTGCATCTGACCAATCGCTTGATATTGCCCTAAACCTTCACAAGAAGTGAAACGTCACACCTAGGTGCCACAAGGGCACCAAGAACAATGTGAAAGAGAAGTTTCCGAAGAAGAATGTTTCCACACCTGAGTATTTGCTTCCAATGTTTCAGAAAATCTTCAGCATGAGTCTTTAACAAGTTTTAATCTATTTTGTCACCTTTAAGGTTCCTGTAATGTTTGACAGTGTTGGATTCTAATGATTAAAGACATGGCCTATAATATTTGACTTGTCATAATTCTTTTGTTTTGCTTTTTGAGCCTATTGTGCTCCCAATAAAATTTTCATCATCTTTCCAAAAAAATGTTTGTTGTTGGCCTTGTACGAGGGTATGGAATCTCTTGTCAACTGGTCTTTCTATTTTCATTTCTGGAATTGATATCTTGTAGCTGCAGTTGCATTTGTTGAGTTTGAAAATGTAAACCGAAAATGAACCTCAACCAGATTTTGTTGGCGGTTCAGTCCAATTGGTCAAACATGCTTGGTCTATTTTGTCCTGAAAAACTGATACATATTACTCTTGGAAACCTTGAATGATCTGTTTTATTATAACTATATTTCTATACACTTGCTCTCAACAATATTGTTTTACCCTTTTCATTTTTTTTGTTAAATTTCACTAACAAGTCATGCTTTTAACCAGACATTGTCTCCTGTTTTTTTACATGTACATTGTTGAATTGTTGAGTAAGATACAAATGTTGGTAATGGATGATGTAATGACACAGGTACAAGAATGTCTTCCTTTCTTATTTGCATTTTTTGGGAAAAACTCATCTAAACTATTTTTTAATGGACTAGATAATCCATTCGTTCCACCACTCATGTCCCATCTTGAATGGACGAAGTAATGGATGTGAGGCTTGGTAATAAAATTCAACTTTTTAATTTTCTTCTTGTGATTAGTATCATTCTTTGGGAAAAACTTATTTAAACTATTTTTCCATTGCAAGGGCCATGGTGAAACTAGCACCAGGACTGCAATACACCAGCAAGCTGATGTAGGTGTAGAAGGTATATATTTTGAAGTGGATGGACTTGGACTCTGGAGTTTTTTTGCAATAGCTACTCATTTTGTTTATCTTTTTGTTGCTTGCATCTCATGTTATCAATCTTGATCTCACTGATATACACTACACCATTGCAAGGGCCATGGTGAAACTAGCAGCAGGAATGTTACCATGTTGGTACAGCCACTGTTTTTCTATGATTGGCTTTCGCATCCTTTTGTTTGGGTTCCATCTCCTTAAGATGTTTAATACATTTAGCTAGTATTTTTATTTTATACTGAAGGGAGAAGAGCTAAAGAAGCTGATTGGAGCTCCTTCCTACATCGAATGTAGTTAAAAAATGCAGCAGGTATGCTCTTTCCTCAGTTTTCTTTTTCATCTATTATATGCTCTAATATCAAAATGTTTACAAAGTTTGGACTTTTGAGGAAAATTCGGCAACACAATCAGTTAGGGCCTGTTTGTGTGCCACTTAAAAATGAGTGCATCTCATTTTAGTTAACCACAAGGTATTCCATAGAGGTAAGCCTGTTCAATCATCCGCTCACGGTTTTAAAACATTGGTTATAACTGAATTTTGTTCTAGCCTTGGTTATTTTTATTACTACTCAGGTTGTATTTTGAACTTTTATTTAATATGCACTCTGCTCCAAGGTAACAATTAGGTCTCCAGCTATCAAGCCTCCTCTCACTGAAATATATGTAAGTATGTTTTTGATTGAAAATTCATGGAATTAATTTCAAATCATGATGAGCCATATAGAATAGTGAGTTATTTATTTATTTACGGCCATGTGTATGAATGTATGCTTATGCAATTAACTATGTGTTTTTTTTCAGTCTCCGAACTAGCCAAGCAAATTCTACATTAGAAACCAATTTCTCATATTACATAAAAGAATTTTAAAAAAAAAAAGTAAAAACAAATTGAAAACAAACCCAACACAAAAACCACTTAAAATGGGCAGCAGGTGGTGCTAGGCAGTCCACATTGAGGTAATATAGTTTCAAATGTTGGTGAAAAACGAGTTTGAATTATGAACAATGATCATTCTAGAAATTAGCATTATAGTCATTGGATGGGATGATTTAACATTAGATTCTTTCACTAGACATTATCATTGGTCATCTCTTTGATGCTACAGTCCTATAACATTTTTCCCTGTGTTTCAATTTTCATTTGCTTCAATGTTTCTAGTACTTATTATATTATTGCTCTTCAAAATTTTTAATAATATTATTATTATTATTTTGAAATACAACCAGGAGCAATTTCTTGCCCCTAGGCAGAATCCTCTCCCCAAAGTTAGAGCCAAACTTAATGGAAGAGGAAGAAGAGGATGAAGCAAGACCCAAATGTTGAGGCCCTTGCTCTTTCTAATCCTGGGACTAAACAGGAAGTTCAGTACACCACCATGTTCAGCGATGAGAACCCAAATGCTTGTTCTATCATGTAGATGGGTTTCTATATATGGAGGGAAAGAGTCATGTTTTTTTTTTTTTTTTTCACATCCTTTAAACTCATGTATGTATGTCAAGTTTCCATGCACACCAGTGTTTCTGGTTTATGTAATTTAAGTGTACTTCCCCAAGATGTTGATGAGAGACTTTAGTCCTTTTCTGTTTTTCTTGGTGGGGCTACACTACCTCACATTTTCTTAAATGGTGGTGAATCATGGAATGCACACATGGTATGGCTACACATCAATCCAGGAATTCCCCACTTGTAACGTATTCCAAACCATCCAATTCGTTTCCAGTTGAAATAAAATGACCAACTGTCCATGACCAATGACAGAATTAGATGGTTAATGTAGTCTCCATCATAACCATATTCAATGGCGCCCATGAGAGTTGGGCAGCTTGGATGGACTCACACTAATTAATGTCAGCTTTGGATTTTGTAACTGAATATGTTTACTTGTTTTTGAGTCTTTCTCACAGGAATATATCTGAATTTGTGGTTAATTCACTTGCACTGGAGCTATTTGTAATACATGGTAAATGGACACAATCTGGACTTCTCACATCTTCTAAATATTCTCTTTTGTAGGAACTCAATGACAAGTTGGTGGTTTTGTATCAGTAGGGAATGCTGCATACAGAAAAAGAGTGACAGGAAAGTATGAGTTTCATGAGTTTTCTAGAAATAAGTCAAATTAAATTAATTATAAGAAAATGTCACTAGTAGATCGCTACTATGATACCTTAGAAGGGCCTGAATTGTTTTTGTTTTTTTTTTTGCTACTGCTGTTGTTGTGCATTCAGTCTCTTAAGACTTGACCAGGTTGTTGGTGGTCTTCAATGATTATACTTTTAATTCATGCATGCTTGGGTGTGTCAATGATGGGAAAGCCTTGACTATCAAATGCCGTACTCACACCTTTTCACACATTGGTAAATTTGTGAGATTTTTATTTTTATTTTTTTTTTTGGTTCGAGCTGCACTACCGGTTTCTATTTTGCTATTTTTTCTGTTTCTTCCATTTCTTTATTTATTTTGTGGAAAGCAAGGTCTGGAGTTATATGAGAGTTTTTTGTTCTTTCTGAACTAGTTGCCTTACTGTCCGTCAGATGACTTAATTGGTTTACAGGTACTCCTTATTCACGAACTTAAAGTAGGATTCAAGCCTGAACTTGGTTCTTTGAAGTATTACAATGGTTTTTCACATGGATGTGAAATAGCTCCTTGCCAGTACAATACATATGTGCCCAATTTTGGAGTTCAGAATAATACATATGAATTTGCTCTGTTTTACAATCTTTATAATCTTTTTATGGAAATCTGTACCCATGCATTGTTGGGGAAACTGAAAAATGGTTTCAAAAACTTTTGGTTCTTCTTCTCAGGTATTAAACTTCAAGTTCTTGTTCTGTTATTTATTTATTATTTTAAATTTCTATAGTTTGCTGACATATCATATTGTCCAACCACCAGATTTTCAGAAGTGCCTTTCCTGTTCATTATAGTCCTCCAAATGGTTTCCATTTTGAAGTCAATGATGAATCTTCACCTCATAAACCGGATGTGATGCAGTCATTATAGTGGGGCTCACAGTGTCTTTGTTGCACAGCCCCCTCATATCATGCTCATGTGTAGGCTACACACAGAAGAAGAGAAGTAGTGAAGGGCTACTCTCATTAATGAATTGAAAGGACAAGCTACCCTTCAGTTGAAGGGTCAGCCATATATATATATATATATATATATGAATGTGATCCCCATCAAATGGATATATAGCTATGCCTTCAAAGGCATGGTCCTGTTTTGGCTTAATGCAGACAATTGCTGTATTTCTTTTCTGTTTATTTGCTGGAGACATATAGAATGGTTAGAATCTTTAGATTCTGTGAAATTTTTATGCAAACATCAAATGGATATAGAGCCATGCCTTCGCAGGCTCAGTTGGATAGGAAATGTATCTTCGATCTTTGAAGCTCACACCAATTTTCATTTGTGTAAATGTATCAAACAGAGAGACTTGTTTTGTGCCAGTGAATGTCTTTGTACAAGACCCATGTCAGCAGGTGAATTGTAGCATCTAAGAAAATGCTGATCTTTCAATAGCAAGGAAAATGTTGATCCAGAATATATTTCCACTTCACTTTCTTGGCTCGCTTTTTTGAAATTCGATCCAACTTTATCCAGGTCGTCAACGTTCCAGAGAAGGGAGGTTGTAAGCATCCTACAATATTCAGGTATTTCTGCACCAACGTTACGAAATAAGTGTGAATGATCGTGTGATGCACTAGATATGGTAGCTCTACTGCCAGGTTTTTAACAAACAAACTTATGAATCTCTCATTTAGATATTTTTAGATAGATTATAATTTTTAAGTGAAGGCAAGATATGTATTCTAAATGCAACTTATTGGTGGTTATTATTATTATTATTATTATTCTTTAAGAGTTCTAGATTAATTTTGTTGTTCTTTGCAATAATGTGATTGCACAACCCATTCAATTTCTTAGTCAACTTTTGCTATTTTTAGGTGAAGGCATCAGGCCATTCTTCTGATGTAAATTCAATAACTTTTTCTGGTGAAGATTCAATAGCATGATATTCATATCTTGATTTCAATGTCAGTATCTTTGGCTTTATGCTGCATTTGTTTAGATTGATTAATGCTTTTGCTTATCTATGAATTAACTTTCATCACTTACAGTAACTATAGTATTTTGGTATTTGCTCTTTATTGTTGTTTCAGTAACTATAGTATTTCACTTTATGCTGCATTTGTTTAGACTGATTATGTATTTTCTCTTCTCAGGCTACTTAGGTATTGTTGACAATGATGTCGTCGAGCTAAATTATCTACAACGACAGGTGTGTATATGAATTGTGCTTTGTTACTTGCAACTTCACTTTTCAATTCTACTTCTTTTAAATCATAAATAGATTTCATTGATGGAAGTGAGAGCCAACCTTATTGCTATTGACTATAGGAATTTTTACTTTTGCAAGAAGTTGCTTGAATCGTTTGCTTCCTCTTCTGTATAGAGAGATGAAAGTTACAAGTAGCCAATTCTACTTCTTTTGATTTTTTTTTAAAAAGGATTTTGGATGTCATAATTATGTTTATAAGTAGTTTTTCATCAATGTTTCACAGGGAGCTGTGCTGGTTAAAAGTTTGGCTGCCAAGGAACCATCTGCATGCTGGAATTTCTCACCATCTTTTTAGCGAATTCTACCCTCCTTCCCATTCTCCGCTTCCTCTTCTGTATAGAGAGATGGCTTGGAGGTGCCTTCTCACACAGGTCAGATTCACCATCTGAATAGCTTTATTTTTTTGAATCTGTTCAATGGTTTTTTTTTTCCTTCGTCTTGGATCTTAGGTAATAGCTCATGACATGTACCAGACCAAAAATAAGCAAGCGTTCAGGCTCCTTCAACTATAGCTGCTGGTTCAGAACCTGGCCTGCTCGTCGTTACTCAAACATTCTAGCAGTTGTAAAGCATTGCGAAGAAAATGTATTGAAATTGGAAATTGAAATTAAAATTGAAATGTGTACTAGAAAAAAAGGAAAAGATTATTGTGTGTGAATCATCCTATTGTCTTTTTCTTCTATTTGTGTAATTATCTGGCATATAATACAAGTAGATTACAATGAACAAAAGGGTTTAAAATTGTTATTAAAATTCCGTCCTAAAATCTAACTGTTGGCAACATTAATAAGCATTCAAAACCGGTTTTAAAATTGTGCCTAAAATGTGACTGTTGGAACCAGAACGGTTTAAAACCGTTCCTAAAATTCTGTTTCCAAAATGATTCTGAACCGTTCCTGATTTTCTGCGACGCCTCATTTAGGAACGGTATTAAACCGTTCCTGAAACATTTAGGAACGATTTAGAGCTGTTCCTAAATGACGATTTTGGTGTAGTGACAGCTTAATCACTAGACCTTTTCTACTATAACCAACATGAATTGTCTAATTTCCTAGCCACTAACAGAATGGTTAAGACCATTTGATCAAAGTATCTTCTAAAAGTGATAAATAATCAAAACTGAACCCCAACTGATGGACTGTCCAAATCACTAATATCTAACATTCTTTTTATCATAATTAATATCTAACCATTTTTCATGGCTGGGCCAACGTTTTTTACGGCTCAGATGCATAACTAGCATGTAGGCATATATGAACATGGTAAAAGGTAATTTTATGATATTCTTGAAACAAAAGAGTTGAATCTATACTCCCACGTGATGTGATGTAGCGTAGGCGGTGTATGAAGTTGGGAGCCTCAGCAAACCACAAGCACCACATGTATGAAGTTGGGAGCCTCAGTAAACTGTAGATTTGTTAAGACTCATAAATTAGTACTTTCTTGAGAAGAGCTCATCAATTAATACTCAATGGTTACTTTGAGTAGTGAGGGATTCAATTGCAATCTGATCATGCCTTGAGGGAAGCAATTGCAAAACAACATGAAAGCCAAATAAACTTGAAATTGTCTCATGAAAGGTTACTTTCTTTGGATGAAAACAGAGCCAAATACTTGAAAAAAGCAGTCATACAACCTCCCTCCCAAGAACTAAGCAACCTTGGGATGCTTCACCTGTCCAATATGAAAGAAGAAAAACACAAAGCATACGGTAAAAAATTACCCGTTTGAATTGGGACCGAAATTCATGAACAGATAAGCCACGCAAGGGAGAGTTGACATGGAAGTCCCTCTATTAAAACCGCGTGGAGTGCAGAATGTTGCGTGTATGTGCTATCCAATTCATACATTTGCATTTGACATGCCACACTAAAATAAATAGATTCCTTTAAAATAAAGACATTCCAAGACACACGTGGCCACATCACATGAGTTTAAATGATTTTTAAAATGATTTTGCATTGGTTTGATGATGGAAATGAAGTGACAATATCTCATTACTATCTTAGTATGACTTGTAGTACCTTGAAACCAGTGATGTGGGTGGGACCCTATAGTACGCATCATAAAAGAAAAAACTTCCTAAAGTCCAACATTGTGTTTTTTGACCATCCAACCAATTAATAAGGCCACGCAAATCTAGATGAAAGAATAAGAAAAAAATAACTTATTCAAAACCTTGTCGGCTATAATACTCACAAAGTTGGGCAAAGAAATGTATTGAAAACCAGATTTTTGCTCTCTTGTTTCTCCTCTCAAATGCCTTAGAGCTTCCAATCCCTTCCATTGATCAAGGCGAGAGCTCTGCCTTCCCATGAGAGATGTGCTCATCCATGCAGAGCTTTCTTTTTTTGGATGATGTCTCACTTAGCTCATTCCCACTCACTGAAAATTTCACAAAGACATGCCATGGTTTGCAAACTATACACAAGCACCTAGAAAGAAACAAAAATATAATATAATGCTTACTGCAAGAAAATACACACACACAAAAAAATAAAAATAAATAAATATAAAAATATAAAAATAAAAATAGACTGCATTATTAGGATCTAGCTGCCTACACAAGTAAATTTGCCTGTATTGTACTACAGGTTGTCCACTTCTTTAAATGGACCATCTTTTTACCAAATGATATTCCAAACAATAAATATGGGTAAACTAACCACAGTTCAAGATCCATAAACAACAAATCAGCAAATAAACTTACAGAGATCAAGATAGGATCTCAAACATCTTTTATTAAAAGAAAGGCATAATAAAATCTGATAAATCAATTTTAGTGGCATTAATCTCAATAATAACTAAGAAATGGTAGGACATATCTCAAACCTAAAAAAAGGCATCCTCCATAAAGTCCAGTTTCAAAGTGAAGAAAAAAGACTCTAATAGCCACATATCCTCTCTTTTATATAGGTTTTGCAGTTTTATTCCACAAAGCAACAATGTTAAATATATCAATATGAAGGCCATTTCTTACTTGTTCCACTTTACTACCATTTTCACACCCAGCTCCAGCCATGACTATTTTAAGTGCTACTGCATCAACATCCGCCTTTCATATTGTGCACGAGATGGCAAACCTCATATATAAAAAATTAAAAAATAAATAAATAATGCCAAGTACCGAAAATCTAAAAACAAAATGTAATACACTATTACGTATAAATCTAAAATTGAAACCAGATTTTAAATCAAAATAAAACGCCTGATAGCCAAATATAGAAAATCCCAAAATAAATAAATTAAAATTAATACCTCTTCGACCGCCTTCTCTCTCAAACATTCTGATAACCTCAATGCCTTGATCTCCGCCTGCGCTTCCGCCAACTCCCGATCCTTATCTGCAATTCAGGAAAATGCCATTTCAAATCACCCCCAAAAATCAAAGAAACCACCAAAAGCCACTGGGATCACAATTGCAATCTAGCCCACCTCTGACTTCATTCTCCAATTGATTCGACTCCACCTTAACCGGATCCGACCTGTGTAGCAGATTTATGAACTCATCTGTGTCGAGGCTCGGCCGGACCGATGTCCGCCTCCTTGACCCCTTGAACGATCACGGCACCGTCAGCTTCGGCGCATCCGTACTACCATTGTTCAGCATTGCCAGGGAGATGCCCTCGCTGCTGCCGCTGCATCGCTGGGAAGATCGGCCATGACAAATCCGAACAATCTCACATCCAAAAACCCTAGTCTTCAGTAACCCTGATTTTGAAAGAATTAGG
Organism: Magnolia changhungtana; assembly: GCA_030180095.1. Taxonomy (NCBI): domain Eukaryota; kingdom Viridiplantae; phylum Streptophyta; class Magnoliopsida; order Magnoliales; family Magnoliaceae; genus Magnolia; species Magnolia changhungtana. The sequence goes on along the minus strand of JASAUF010000205.1, from coordinate 1,073,087 downwards.
GTTGAGAGAGAGTGTGTGTGTGCGTGTGTGCGTGCGTGCGTGTGTGTGTAGAGAGAGATTCTAGGGTTAGGTTTACTGTTTTTGACTAGTTGTTATTCCTCGATTCTGCAATGGAGAGAGAGAAAGAGAGAGAGTCTTTTTCTCTTCATTTTAAAAGAGAGAGTAGATCGGGCGAGCGCAAATGAGGGTATCCCGTTTTTCATTTTAGAGCCCCTTTACCAGCTGCCGGTAAAACTAACTGCGGGCAAAGGATAACCCCAATCGACGGCTATGCCTATTTTTCTTGTAGTGAATATAAAAGAGGAGATTAACAGCGACCATGTTCCTGCATGATTCACGTATCTGGGACTGGGTCACTCATTGGGTGGGGCCACTAAGAATGTGACCTTGCCCAAATGTTAAAGGCTCCATCCATCAGTTGGGTGGCTCACATATGTACATTGATTATAGACCATGGCTCATATTTTTACCAAATGTCTATTTTTGTGCAATTTTGGGTCATCGAAAGCACTAACGCATCTGATTTTTAATCCAAACAAGAACAAGCTCCACCTAAAGGTTGGTCCCACCTACACATGCGTCATGCCGGTAAGTCTGATAAGAATGTCTTTTCAATCTCTCCTCTTTCTTGTCACCTTAATTTTTCTTTTATTCTGAAAAACATGACTCAATGGGTGATTGATTTGGAAAAGAAAAAGAAAAAGAAAAAGAAAAAGAAAAAACCAAAACATAGGTATATTAAAGATGGACCCACATAAATATCTAAAATTTAGAAATATTCTTTTTAAAAAAATGGAAGCCAAAGAAATTTAAAAGTTACTCACGTCCTGTTAGAAATCAATTATATATATATATATATATATATATATATATGAGAGAGAGAGAGAGAGAGAGAAAGAGAGACGTTAAGCTACTCACCGGTTCGCACGTCATTACCTGTCCAGTCTGGATGAAGACGCTCTTATAAGTGAGTTTGAAAGAGCCACTTTCCTTCTCTGGTATGCCTCTTCACCCTATGTCCCTATATTTTAACTCTAGTAAGGATGCGGGCGGTTGCCTTCCACATGAAATTCTTCCGATGGGATGCTAGGTGGATCCCACCAAGATGTTAGTGATAAATCCACGCCATCCATACATTTTTAAAAATAATTTTATGGTATGAACCCAAAACTGAGGTAGATCAAAATCTCAAGTGGGCCACACAATGTTGATTGAACTCTCACCATTAAAAACTTCTTGGGGCTACCAAATTTTTGGATCAAGTTGATATTTGTTTTTTTCCATCATCCAAGTCTGTATGACCTAATCTACAGGTTGGATGTCTAATAAATATCATGATGAGCCGTAAAAAATATTTAACGGTGAGAATCATTATCACCTCTACTTCTTGTGGTGTGGTCCACTTGAGATTTGGATCTGCCTCAGTTTTGGGATAATGCCCTGAAATGATAAGGAAAAATGGATGGACGGGATAAATCTCTCAAAAATATTATGGTGGGCCCCACCTAGGTTTTCAACATGCGAAAGGCTTTCACGGGAAATCTGAGTTCGAAAAAATCGCGCTGTAATAGTTCCTGCACTGGAAACCTAAGTGGGACCCATAGTGATGTTTTTGAGAAATCCAACCCGTTCATCTGTTTTATGAGATCATTTTAGGACATGCTTACAAAAATAAGCTGAATCCAATACTCAAGTGGGCCAAAAACGTGAAGATTGAACTTACACAGTTGAAATATTCGTAGGTCATAGAAGTTTTGAATCAGGATAATATTTGTGTTCTCAGCTAATCCCAATAGGAATGATGTTATGAACGGTATAAATGGCATGTAAACATCGTTATCGACCCCAAGGAGGTTTCAACAATAGGAATTTCCCTACCCTCCTTTTCCTTCAGTACTTTATCATGTTTGGTGTCAAGTCTTAAAATGAGCTCAAAAGATGGATGGATGGGATATATTTCTCACAAACGTCATGATGGGCTTCACCTAAATTTTCAACGAACTTAGCAAGATCTTAGACGTCTTGGAGGTAGATTGTGCGTCACTAGGGAGGTAGTTACCGAGGAGTGCGGATTAGCTACTGACAGGTCGAGTAGCGAGGCTGGCTACTGAAGTTACGTCACCAAGTTTCGTGGGCCCCACCATGATGTATGCCCTGTATCCACGCCTTCCATCCATTCGGAGAGATCATTTTAGGAAAATATCCAAAGAATGAGTTAAATCCAAAGCTCCAGTGAACCCCAGTATAGAAAACAATGGGGACAAACGTCCACCATTAAAATCTTCTAAAGGCTACAAAAGTTTTAGATCAAGATGATATTTGTAATTTCCCTTATTTCTTTACTTTAAAAAAAAAAAAAAAAAAAAAAAAACTTTTGAACAGGTTGGATTTCAAATAAACATTATGGTGAGCCTTATGATAGTTTCAGCGGTGGGAATCACATGGGTCTACTACAGATTTTTATTTGCCTCATTCTTTGGCTCATGCCTTAAAATGATATTTTAAAATGGATGGATGGCGTGGATGCAACACATACATCATAGTTGGGCTCACAGAGCTTGGTGACGTCACTTCATAACGGAGTCACTACTCAACTTGTCAGTATCTAATCCACGTCTGTCACCGAGGGACACATATAGGGGTGTACATTAAGTCAAACCGAGTCGAGTTGGCCTTAGCTCAACTCGGCTCGAACACTAGCTGACCTTGGCTCGAACTTGGCTCGGCTCAGTCCTCGAGCCTGACTGGCCAGCTCAACTCGGTTCGGTCAGCAGCTCGGGCCGAGTTCGAGCCAAGATCGAGTCGAGTTCGCCATTGAGGCATTTCCACAAACACCTAAACTGCAACTTCAAAAACCCACTATTTTACAAGCAGAGGCAATGGTTTTACAGGTGTTTTATTAAACACCTTCTTAGTAACATAAAAAACCAAAAAAAAAAAAAGGGTATTCATTTAATGTACAAACCTTCCTTGCCACCAGCCACATCTCGTTGAGTCATTTTATCAAACAGTTGGTGAGCAACATCAATGGCAAAGTAACCGAGTCACCAAACTGGTTCGATCTGAGTTCGATTCGAGCTGGATTCGATCCGAGTTGAGTCGAGTCGAGCTGGGGCCTGCTAGAACTCGGCTCGAACTCAGCTTCGAACCGAGTCGAATCGAGCTTTTTCGAGTCGAGTTGAGTGAGCTAACCGAGCTAGCTCGGTTCGTGTACACCCCCGGACACAGATTGCGTCCTACCTCTGCCTGTCTTGGCTGGTGTACCTCACATCAACTATATAACTACTGTATTGACGTCAATAAATTTTGTGGGTTTGATCATGAGGTATGTGTTATATTCAAACCGTACATCCATTTGGCAAGCTCGTCTTATGGCTTGAGACGAAAAATAAGATAGATTTAACTATCAAGTGGACCACGGGGAAAAAATTAGTGGGGATTGAACGTTTACCAGTGAAACCTTTTTTGGGTCACAAAAGTTTTGGATCAATATTAAATTTATTTTTCCTCTTCATCCAGGTCTTTGTGACCTTATAAACAGATTGGATGAAAAATAAATGTTATGGTGGGCCTTATAAATTTTTTAATGGTGAAAATTATTATCTCTGCTGCTATTTGTGGTGTGGTCCAGCTGATCTTTGGATATGATTCGTTTTTTTGATAATGGTCTAAAATGATATCTAAAAATAGATGAACGGTGTAGATATAATAAATACATCACTGTGGGGTCTATGTAACTTTGATCTCCTTTGAACTGTTCGTACAATGAGGAGCTCGAGGAGCGTCAGTGCCCGTCTTAGCACCACATGTACCTACAACAGCTATATAATTGCTGTGTGGTACACCAGCCAAACCCTTCCCTTTGGGAACGGGTGGGAGCTTTGAGTGGCCACCGTGATGTATAGGTCTTATCCACACCATTCATCCATTTTTTTTTAAATTCATTTTAAGCTATTAGCCCAAAAATGTGGCAGATCCAAGACAGATGTGGGCTATATAGTGGGGATTAAACCCTTACTATTGAAAAATTCATGGGGCCCAAAGAAGTTTTGGATGGAGCTGATATTTGTGTTTTCTCTTCATCCATATCTACGTAACTTTATGAATAGGTTGGATGGAAAATATAAATCACGGTGAGCCTAAAAAATTTTCAACTATCACCGCTGCTTCCCTATGGTGTGGTCACTCAAAGCTCCCGCCCATTCCCAGGCAGAAGTAGGACGCAATATACATCCCTCTACCTCCCTAATGACGCACGCAATCCGCCTCCAAGACATGTAGGATGTTGTTAAGTTCGTTGGAAATCTAGGTGGAAAAGGCTTTCACAAGAAATCGCAGCGGATTTCCTGCGAAAACCTTTCGTGTGCTGGAAACCTAGGTGGGGCCCACCATAATGTTTTTGAGAAATCTACCCCGTCTATACATTTTTCCTTATCATTTCAGGGCATTATCCCAAAACTGAGGCAGATCCAAATCTCAAGTGGACCACACCATAGGAAGCAGCGGTGATAATGATTCTTACCGTTAAATATTTTTTAGAGCCCACCGTGATATTTATTTGACATCCAACATGTAGATTAGGTCATATAGACCTGGATGATGGAAAGAAAAAAAAAAACAAATATCAACTTGATCCAAAAATTTGGTAGCCCCAGGAAGTTTTTAATGGTAAGAGTTCAATCAATACTGTGTGACCCACTTAAGATTTTGATCTACCTTAGTTTTAGGTTTATACCATAAAATTATTTTTAAAAATATATGGACGGCATGGATTTATCATTAACATCTTGGTGGGACCCACCTAGTATCCCAACGAAAGAATTTCATGTGAAAGGCAATCGTAGCATCTTCGGAGAATTTGAGAATAGGGTGAAGAGGCATGTCAGAAAAAAAAAAAAAAAAAAAAAGTAAACTCGTTATATATTTCGAACTCAGGCATAAGAACGCCTTCATCCATACCGTCTGCCTTATTCAACGGTTGATAACAAAGTTCACACGTAATGACGTATGAACCGGTGCGTAGCTAAGTGTTTCTCGTGTGTGTGTGTGTGTGTGTATTGAATAAGTAGAAATCAAAATAAACTACCTGAGACATAAACAACTTAAGCAAAACCACTTACAATCCAAAGCAAGGTTGATATTCTGATTGGAAAGGTTGTCATAGTGGATTAGTGATCCGACTGTTCCATACTTACATGTGCAATGTCTGGTACCTGATTCAAGACACTTTAGCAAAATTTAATTTAAGCGATTGAATGGCATATTGGAATTAAGTGTGACTCTCCATGTAATTGAGGTCAAGGGTTCGATTTCCCCTCCCCCTTCACATTTTATTAACAATCATACCATGACTCATCGACTGACTCAATCTGAGTTCATCTAGATTCGACCAATGGTTGAGATGACACCACAAGTCTTCTTGAGTCCAAATTGAGTTACACGGCCAGTTTTAAGTTTCCTAGTAACTTGGCTCAAATCTCACTTATAAGCTACAATGAGCTTTAGAACTATAGTTTGTATTCTCATTGCCAGTCCCAAGCTTATATTAAAGAGGAGAGTAGCTTAAAGTCAGCAGCATAATAACTTTTATCACAAGAGAGTAGAAGTTTTTCCAGAGTGTTAGAGTTAATATCTTTCATTATCTTTTGTTGTTTACATTAATTTATGTTATAAAAATAATAAATTATATTTTAAGGAGCTAATTAACCTCTCTAAGCAAACCAAGTCCTTGAATTAAAATAGCTAACTAAAATATGAAAACTGTTGGGATGCCTTGCACAAACCTTAGGATTTAGCCTCCCGAAACAAACCAGAATTATGGATAATAAAGTAATGAAATAAATCAAAGCATCAATCACACACCACACAAGAGATTTTTAACGTGGAAAACTCTTAAAGAAATAAAAACCACGGGACCTCGTCCAGATCAACAATCCACCATGAAGTAGAACGTTAAAACCTTTTTCACTCACGCAAGAGCGGATAAACAATAAGAGAAACAAAGAAAATGGAGAGATCTCACCGATTACGAGGACATAGAAGCGCTGAGATATAAATTGCACAATAGATAACCTTCACGAGCATAACCTCCTTTTTATAAGCTTCCTCTCTCTCTCTCTCTCTCTCTCTCTCTCTCTCTCTCTCTCTCTCTCTCTCTTTCTCACCTTTGATAGCCCTAAACCCTTTAGCAAATCCCTTGTAAAGTTTTAGGAAACCCTCTTGTCATACTTAGAAAGCCCTAAGAACTCCTATTTAAAGTTTTAGGAAACTCCTTTTCGCATCCTAGTTGCGAAAGGACTTGCAACACGAAATCCGCGCAAAATTGTGAAACGAATCTGCGTAACCTTGACTGGTCGAACGGAGTCTACGACCGGTCGAGAGTCACCTACGACTGGTCGAGCACCTCCTTCAACTAGTCGAGCACCCCAGAGCAAAATAGTCCACAGTCGCTGCACTTTGAGTCGTGCCACGACTTGACTCCACGACTGGTCGACCACCAGCCTTCGACCGGTCGAGCGAGGCTCACGACCGATCGACGACGGGTCAAAAAACCCATCAAAAACTTGCTTGAAGAAAACGTGTTAGAGAATAAAAAAGTAGGAAAACCTAACCTACATCTCAATTTAGATTAATGGGTGGTGTCGGATTCTGTTGAGAAAATTTTTAAAATCTTGGTACCATTAGGGTGACACCTAGTCACTTAAAAATTATCCACACCAGCCATCCTTTTTGGATCATTATTTTAGGGCCTGAGCCCAAAAAATGAAATAGATCCAAATCTTAGGTGGACCACACCACAGGAAAATAATGGTGATTGAACGCCCACCATCAAAAACTTCCTAGGGCCCACTGTAATGTTTATTTGCCATCTAACCCATTGACTAGGTCACAAAGACCTTGATGAAAGAAGAAAGCAAATATCAGCTTGATCCAAAGCTTTTGTCCCCCTAATAAGTTTTTAATGGTGGGAATTCAATTACCATTGTTTACTGTGGTGTGGTCCAGCTGAGATTTTTATCTGCCTCATGTGTAAGGCCCAAAATTCAAACCCATTTATTAAACAGGTTCTAGTCAAGAACTCCACCCAACCTGATCCTACCAATGGGACCCATTTGCACTTGTGTGTATTTGAAATTTTATATTTCTGTCGAGCAGCATTCCTTTTCTATTTCTGCTCTCAATGCACATGAGATTTTCTATTTTTTTAAAACACCAACCAAACGCAGTAATAAATTCCTCGAGCCTCTCTACAAATGCCGAGGCAATACAAAAGAGGCAATTAACATTAGTCAGCCGGTCACGCCCACATGGTTCACGTGCCCTTGCCCAAATATCAAAAGGTTCCTTTCATCAGGTAGGTGGGCCATGCATGTTCGTCCAATATAAACCATGCCTTCCTTCTTTTTTTTTTTTCTTTTTTTTCCCTTCTCTGAAAGGTCTATTTTTGTGCAATTTTCGGTCATTGCATGCACAAACTCAATTTTAGGTCACAACATGCACAAGCCTCACCCGAAGATGGGTCCCATCTAACACATGGGCAGCATTTGAATACGTTGTCATCGAATGATTGTTTGTTAAGAATCATTGTCGAGTTCTAATTTTATTAAGATAGTTATTAAGTAAGCTTTAATTAAATAAAATTAAGAAAATGATTAATTTTTTTTTAAAAAAAATCTTCTTAGAGTTTTGGTATTAGATTAGAAAAGAGGAATCTTCTTCAACATAAGAGCTAACTAGTACATACAAAACACATGTAAAAACTCTTTATCTTTTTCTTATTTCTCAATAAAGTAGTTTTTGATGTTTTAGGCTTTTATTTTTATCTTTTTGACTCTTTACTTGTCTTTTTCTTTCTTTTTTGCGGATGCCAACACCCCCGTCTCTGTAATTTTGTTTGCATGTTTTTCTATAAGTAATTTTAAGGTCTAACATGTCTCTCCAACTCATCCTAGGATGATTAGGACTTGCTCAAACCCGAACAAGTTTCACAACATGAATCACCCTAAAACCAAACAAGTCAAGCTTCGATGTCTTGAATCAAGTTAGATATATGGCCTGTCGATGCCACTTTCGATCAATGACATCGAACAGTGCTTAATCACAACGAGATTTTTTGGATTTTCTCTAGTCAGTCATTGGACTGTCAGGGTGTCTTTTCGATGCTATCGGAGGGTATTTGATGACATCGAAAGAATGTTCGATGTCATTGAACATTGCACGATTCAATCGAGAATTTCAAGAAAATCATGTTTTGTCTTTGGGCTGTTTAGGTGTTAGTTCGATGCCATCGGAGGATAAGTTTCGATGATATCGAAGTGTGTTTGATGACATCAAATGGCGCGTAGATTCTTTACAGAGTTACGATTTGGCGAGATTTGTTTCTAATTTCGTTTGAAATTTTTTCATAGCTTATATATGTGTCTAAACGGGATTGAGGGAGATAAATAGGGTTTCTAATTTGTCTAAAGGGTTTCAAGGGTGTAAGAAGGGGCTAATTCGAGACTGTTCGAATCAGATTCATCTCTTCCTTTCGAATCGGGTAAGCTTTCTTTCTCTTTGTAATTTCTACTTTCATAGTTATCATCTGTCTCTTTGTGCTATGGTTTTTTTAAGCATGAGTTTTTCCGCGTCAAATCACTATATTATCTTTGTGTTTGCTTGGTGCGATTGGATTATTCTCCTAGATTCATCTTTATGTGCTTCCACGGTCCCCCAACAAATTCAACCCTATATCTTAAGATTAAATTAGCCAATCAAAGTCATCGGGTTTTGAAACTATGGATTGGATGCACAACGACAAATTTCGTTCTTAGAAATTTCTATATTTGGAAAGTTATTGAAAGATTTTTAAATTCTCAAGTTTTCCTCGTAATATTTTTTGAAAAAGTCTCACTAAAAATAAATAATCTTTAAAATGTCACTATAATCAATAAGATAATTTCGACATTTTGAATATGTAACCATTTAATGAATTAGTTAAAAGTTTAAATAATTTTTATGTTAATATTAGGATAATGTCATGATGAAGCTGTGAAAAATTAAAAATTGCCAATATTTTGAAAATCATGCAATACTACTGGCAAAATATCTTTTGACTTATTTTTTATAAAAATATGACTAGATTTCAAAATCTCATTTATATATGTCCTAGGCTCCTAGCAATGGAACATTCCTAACCATCAGATTGTGCCCATTTGATCTAAACCACTAGCGAACAATTAAATGGCTAGGATTGTTTGATGGGTGTGATTATTTTTTTTCCAATGCTTTCTCAACAATTGACTTAACATACATGCATGTTATTGTTGCCTGACCTTGGTCAGTTGAATCCAGACGGTCCAAATGTTGGGTCCTACCATACCCATGGTCCAAAATTCATTTATTGAGTAATATTGCAGCTTATTGATGGGGATCCTGCAAGTCCTTATATATTAAGTTTATTCTACAGCTGATTCACCCGCATTTTAAAAATCATTCACATTCTTAGTCACTCTGCATATTCACACAGCCAGTTCAGTCAGGCAGTGACCGTGGGGCAGATCTTGATGTACAAGTGGTATATCCTACCGTTCATCCATTTTCCCATATCATTTTAGGCCATGGTACAAACGATGGAGCTGATCCAAATCTCAAGTAGACCACACCACAGGAAACAGTAGATGATTGACCATTACAATTTTGTTGTGAGCCATAGAAGTTTTCGATAAAGCTCATATTTGTCATTTCCTTTCATCTATGTCAGTGTAACCTTATCAACAGGTTGGATGGTAAATAAACATTATGGTGGCCTCAAAAATTTTTTTATGGTGGCCATTTACTCACTAGTATTTCCTATGGTGTGGGCTACGTGAGATTTTGATTTCCTTCATTTTTTTTGCTCGTGTTATAAAATGAGCTGAGAAAACGTATGGATGGTGCCGATGTACAACACACATAAAAATAAAAATAAATAAATAAAAGTCCCACGGTCAGATCTGACGGAACTTTGGTGTTATACGAACCGACGGAATCCGCTTCCTAAAAGGCTGCACGTGTACATGGGAAGATGAATCTGACGTATTCCGGTTCAACTGCCTGGCTACGGTAGGTTAGAAAGGAGGTGGATTGGGTACTACCCCGCCGGTCTCGAGCTTAGCACAGGCAGGGGCACTGAAGGGATATCTTGATCTATTTTTATATCCAAACCGTCCATTCACTTTACCATATCATATTAGGACATAATACAAAAAATGAGTTATATTCAACGTTCATTTGGACCACACAGTGATAATAATGATGTATACCGTTGAAACTTTTTTATGGCCTACCATGATGTTTATTTTCCATCCAACCTGTTCATAAGATCACATAGACCTCGATGAATGGAAATAAAAAATATAATCTAGATCGAAAATTCTTTGGCTACTAATAAATTTTCAATGGTGGATATCATTATCACTACGTTGATCGATATGAGCTTGAAACTAGCTAATTTTTATCATAAAATAATATAGGAAAATGGATGAACAGTATAGATGAAACATATAAATCATGGTGGCCCCACAGAGACCTTACATGTACCGAGCTTTGTACAGGCTAGAGAAGTACCCAGTTAAAACGATAAGATAAGATTGAATAAATTCTACTAACACGCATCTCAACGAAGAGAGTTATTTGGACTGACCTAGCCTGACCACGTCGAATTAGTCAGATGGGCGGCGTAGATACAATTAACCAGGACGCGGATTGCATGTGAGCGGATTACGTAGGCCCCTGACCGTGGGGCCCACTTTTCTATGTATGTATTGTATATCAATTCGGTCCATCTCTTTTACCATTCAGGGTATAAGCCCAAAAATGAATTAGATCTAAATCGAAGTTGGTCATTAAATGCCAAGGTTAAAAACTTAGTAGAGCTACCAGTAGAAAAAAAATTAAAAATTAGTATGATAGCTTCATCCAAATTTTTTATAACAATAAGAAATTTTTAATAATCAATTACCACCGTTTCTTATGATATGGTCCGTCAGAGAGTTGGATCTCCTCCATTTTATTTTTTTAATTATCTGAGATTATCTGATGCTTTAAAATGTGCTGGCACAGTCGATGGCATGGATATACAATACATGGAACGGATTGGCTACTCCCCTGACACCAGCCAATGGCTGATGGTCAGGGCTCTGTGGGCCCCACCATGATGTATGTGTTTCATCCATGCTGTCCATATATTTTGACAGATCATTTTACAGTATGAGACCAAAAATGAGGTATATCCCAGTCTCAAGTGGACCACATTATAGGAAACAGTGGTGAATGAGCATCGACCATTAAAAATATTTTGGGGGCCATAAAAGCTTTGGATAAGCTCATTTTTGTTTTTTCCCTTCATCTGAGCCTGTACGACCTAATCAACAGATTGGATATCAAATAAACAGTTACAGTGGGCCTTAGGAGGATTTTAATGGTGGATATCCAATCACTATTGCTTTCATGTGGTGTGGACCACCTAAGATCCATATACCTCTAATTTTTGGGATCAGTCAGTAAAATGATCTTTAAAACTGGATGAACGAAATGGATGAAACACATACATCATGGCAGAGCCCACAGAGCACCGACCACCAGCCATGGGGCTGGTGGCGGGGAGTAGCCACGGGGCTGGTGATCGGTGCTGTGTGGGCCTACCATGATATATGTATTTATCATGTTGTCCATCCATTTTTATAGTTTAACTTAAAATATGAACACAAAAGTAAGACTGGGCTAAATCTCAAGTGGACCACAACATAGGAAACGGTGGTGATTTAACGAGTTTGTACTAAAATATTATGGATCAAATTAATTGAGCAGATAATGACATGTGGCAAACGTGATATCAGTTAGTCACGGGCTAAACAGACGACTTTTCCCAAATACTTATCACCATATCACAAATAAAATGTGTTAAATGAAAGCCTATCATAATAATAATAATAAAAAGGTGTAACTGCTCTTTTTTAACTGGTTAGGAGAGAAGATGCCATGTCAAGTGATCAATTATTTTATTTTTGCCTGAGAAAACAATATAAAGGAGAAGATGCCTTCGAATAAAAAAAAAGGAACAATCGCAAAAACTTCTTGATCACTCATATGAGCTTACAAACACTCTCACGCCCAGCGCAAGTCTAGTTTACGATTAACATCATTATCACTCATCAATCATGGATCTTTAGCCCTTAGGTTTTAGTTGGTCATTAGTTAATCCTTATATTTCATCCGTACTTACGCTTGTGGACATTGGATTCCAGGTAGGGGGATCGACTCACTTTCTATGGATTGCGTATTATCTTTCGCTCAAAGGCTTTTTTTTTTTAGAATTAAGAGGGTATTATATTTGATCAGAGTCGCTACTAACTAATTACTTCGATTCTACAGTTGGTTAGACCTCGTAGAAATGTTAAGGATTGATAATTAGAAAATCTTTAATTCTAAGATGACTATTACATTTGTGTTTTGGAGTTTTGAATAAGTAGTCACAGTTACAAAGAGAGACGGTGTTAGGCATATACTCTTCCCGTACAGATATATGGTCTTTACTTCACAAAATCTAACTAATTTTTTAGAAATGTGTTAGACATTTATTCTTCTTATTTACATTTGAATTAACCGAGTGAAGGGTGCAAAGTATGTAGAAATGTGATGTATAAGATACTCGATGTTATATTGATGCTTATGATAAAACGATGACTAATTGACTAAATTTTCAATAGATATGCTCCAATTATATCAGTAAGTTATAGAACATACACTAACCAATTAGATACGAGAGAATGATGAAACACAATGCAGTAATAATTTATTTGAGGAGTAGGGGGTTGATGAGAGAATGAGTATTGCGTAATGCTACTATTTAGACTTGATGAAATTAATTGAAATTTAAATGGTTGAATGAATAATAATATCATAAATATTACATCAAGTGGCTCAAATTAAGACTTATACCGCTCGTAGACTCAAACTCTAACAAGGCTAGAACTGGACTCAATCACTTTCTCTTTCATTCTCACTCTCCACAGTGGGAGATGACTGATGCCTAAGCCAGTAAAAGCCGAGGAGGAATGCTTGGATGTAGTGAAAGCTTCTAAACCCTTCAAATTGGAAGGGATGAGGTTATTTATAAGGTGGTGCAAATGATGGACGGTGTGATCTGATCCACATGAAGTCCTGAATCCACGTCAGCCAACAGTCACGCCCCCACGTGATTACGTGAAGTCCTGAATCCACGTCAGCCAACAGTCACGCGGGAAGTCCTGAATCCACGTCAGCCAACAGTCACGCCCCCACGTGATTACGCGTTGTCAACGTTTTCGCTATTTGGTTATAAAAATGATACGATAGAGACGCTGGTACTGGGACGTAGTTCATCACTCTCTCCATTTCATGCATCGACATATGACATATGAATCAATACCGTCCATCTATTATCCCCTACTTTGGAAGGGAAGTGGTTCAAAAATGACACATATTAGATGGACCGAAAGAGAGAATTGAAAAAAAAAAAAACCTGATGGATTGATGCTTCCTTCGGTTGTACACCCGTTTCTACCGTGTTTACCTTGCAACGGAGTCTCCTCCGCAGCCGCTTTAGGCAGCGGTAGAGTACCTGAGATTTGTGGCGGGATCCACCGTGTTGTGATTGTGAAATCCACTTCGTCCACCAGGTCAACATTAACCCTTTAACCGTACATACCAAAGGACAGATCGATCCAAATCTCAGGTGGGTCACACCATGGAGAGAAGTGTAAAATCGTTACAAGTTCAACGGTGTTCCTGCACCAGTTTTGCAAAGGGCTGAATTTTATGGAGCATGTTCATCTTAGTTAAACGCATCTGATGAAAGGATCGGATAAAATTTGATTTGGCCCCTATCGGTCGTTAGAAATTAATGCATGCAGAGAATAAAAATCATTTGGGCAAGTGCTAAACTAAATTTAATCTCTGACAGTGATATGTTATCCAATCAAATCATAAAAATACTTGAATTATCGTACGATTTACACCCACGAGTAAATAACAAACATGGTGACATTAAAAGTTGATCTCTTGAAACTAGGATGAGTTACTCGAGGCATATAATTGGTGGAGAGCTCGTCTACTTTATCATGGCATAGAAATCTGTTTTTACATAGATAAGCTATTTTTAAAAACCTGTTGAGGTAGGAAAATGGGGACGGGGGACGGGATACTCTCTCTCTCTCTCTCTCTCTCTCTCTCTCGTGGACGGGGGACGGGATACTCTCTCTCTCTCTCTCTCTCCCTTGCTATGCAAGAGTGGTTTTGATAGGCCGTGGGGGCACGATGCCATGCTACAGTGGGAGTGTAACTTTCTACCCGAACGTGCATCTTGGATGATGATATGAACCATTAATTCATATTCTAGATTCTATGTTAGAAGAGGCATTCTAAGAAAGATTAACTGATAATTGTGTGAGAATTGAAAACTAAAATTTCAATGGCTCGTATGGTCAAATCCGAGGAATGCTCACACACAACTTATTATATGTCCAACTAGCTGAAATGTGGGACCTATGATGGTGTTTGCATGACATTTCACCCGTCCATTGAGATTGTCCCGCCGTGAAATGATATGCCTCAAAAATTAGGTCAATATGTCGATGGGAGGCATTACTAGGGTTTATAATTCGTCCAAGGGGTTTTAAGGGCATAGTAAGGGTGAGATTCTTTGAATTAGGTAAGTTCTTTGAATTAGGTAAGTTTTTTCTCTTTGTAATTTCTGCTTTTATAGTGATCATTTGTCATTTCGTGCCATGGTTTTTTCCCGCAATGATTTTTCCAATATAAATTAATTGTCTTCTCTTGGTGCTTGGTTTGTGAGATTGGATTATTCTCCTAATTTAGTAAAACATTTGAATAAAACATTTTTAGGAGTAATTGATCCATTATTAAAGATTATAACAACTACGTTACAGTAATGTCCACTACCCATCACGTGGAATTCACATTTAATGTGTCCATTGTACGAACCTTCGAGGTGGGTTATCCATCATGTGGGGCCCACTTTTGACGTCCACCATCCATTATGTAAGGCGCACTTTTTATGTGAATCATCCATCATGTTGGGCCACTTTGGATATGCACCGTCCATCATGACCTTGGATGTGATCCGTCCATTAGGTGGGGCCTACTTAATATGGATTGTCCATCACAAGGGGCCACACTTAATGTGGGTCGTCCATCATGTGCGGCCCAATCCATCCATTATGTGGACCATTCATTATGTGGGTCCCCCTTCATTATGTGGTCGCACCTTTGATATAATCGTCTATCACGTGGGCCCACCTTTAATGTCCACCACCCATTATGTGGGTCCCACCTTCGATGTGAATCGTCCATCAAGTGGGGCCCGCTTAAGATGAATGGTCCATGCTAGGCCACACATTAATGTGGGTCATACATTATGTGAGACCCACCTTTGATGTGAACTATGCATTATATATGTGGACGCACTTTGATGTGAACCATACATCATGTGAGGGGCACCTTCAATATGGGTAGTTCATCATGCCAACCCATCTTTGAAGTCCACCATCCATCATGTGGGTCCCACCTTTGCTATGGATCGTCCATCATGTGGGGCCCGCTTGATGCCAATATTCTATGATTTGGTTCCATATTTTGATGTGGGTCATCCAGCATGTGGGACCACCTTTGATGTCCACCATCCATCATGTGGGTCCCACCTTTGCTATATACGGTCTATTATTTGGGGCCCACTTGATGAAGATAGTCTATCATGTGGAGCCATATTTTGATGTGGACCATTCATCATGCGGGAGCCACCTTTGATGTTCACCATCCATCATGTGGGTCCTGCCTTATCTATGGATCGTCTATCATGTGGGGCCCGACCTTCAATATGAGTCATTCATCATATGGGCCCACCTTTGATATCAAACTTCTATCATGATGTACTCTCACTTTCAATGTCCACCATCCATTATGAGGGTCCCACCTTTGATGTGGGACCCATCTTTTGTGTGATTGTGCATTTTGTGAGCCCACCTTGATGTAGACCATTCATCATGTCCATCCCCACCTTTAATATGAGTTGTGCGTGGGGCTTACCTTAGAGAGATCGTAAAGAGAAGAGGAGGGTAAGATGGAAATTACCTAAAAAATTGAAAAACAAAGTTGTCCAAAATTTTAAAAATATATATACCCACTTAACCCAAACATACACTGAAATTTGAAGTGACCTTACATTGCGTAGTTTTTACGAACTATTTTACTTTAAAAAAGAATGATCTTTAAAATTAAAATTTACCATAATTTATTTAAAAATAATAATTTTTTTTTTTATAATAAACAAATAAACTCTTATTAATAGAGATGCCGAAGGACCCATAAATATAAATTAAAATGTCCCATATTTCTAAAATTATATTATGAGTCCCATCCATCACGGATCAAATCTATAAAATGTAACCCAAATCAAAAGACACAAAAAAGAAATCAAAACCAAACAGGATTCAACGAACACGCCTACTTAAAAAGATCAGGCAACTCCCATCAAATAAAAGACTGGCCTAAGCAGAACAACCTTGCCCACAAGTACCAGTATATACAAAGAAATTCCCTACACGTAGATAATTCAACAGATTAGTGTGTGTCTATATATATATATATATATATATATATATATATATATATATATATATATATATATGATTTTCAAATATGTCACATCTACAGTGGGGCCCACTGCCAAAAAGTTTGGTTGAGTCATCACTATGGTGGGTCACAAAAAGCCAAAAGATGTTAATGGTCCACATTGAAGTCGACTGATCCTACGGTTAGATTATCCAATCTAAGCTGTTCATTAACTGAGGCCCATCTGAAGTGGGACCCACCAGATGAGGTATGTGGATAATAAGATAAAGCCAGAGCAGAGACTTCCCACTTCTCCATTTAAATTTGTTGATTCTTTCAAATTAAAATCCATGGGATTCCCTTATCCTCACCGTTCCAATCCTCTGACATCCTTATTCCAGAAATCCAGCAATTTTCGGGTACGATAGCGTTGGATATTGGCTGAGAATAGCGCGTGTGACATTGAATTGCAAGAGATTATCTTCTGGAACTCTCTTTCTCTGACTCTGCCCCCACACGGGAGTACGGTTTATCATACACCCGCATCCACGCCTACTGTAATAATGGGAATTGGCCCGTATGATCGTTAAATTCAACGGTCCAGATTGTGAGATGGGCACTGGATGGAGCGTATTTACTCGATTATCCTAGTAATCACAACTAGTGCAACCTTTTTATTAGCCATCCATAGTGCGACCTTATGATTTGGACGGTTTGGATTGAGTTGCCTAGATGCCATGCTTACAACAGTTTGATCCACCAGGTGATATATCCAATCCGTCTGATGATCGGCTGATATTTAAATCGAGCGGACCTACTCATCCATCTGACACCACATAGGAAGTGGATTGGATGTTGACCCCAATACCACCCGATATCCCTAGTGCCGGCCTCTGTGGGGCCCACCGTGATGTATGTGTTTTATCCATGCCGTTGATCCGTTTTTCCAGATCATTTTATAATACGAACCCAAAATTGAAGCATATACAAAGCTTAGGTGTACCACACCACGTGAAACAGTGGAGATAATGCCGTCCACTGTTGAAACCTTATTTGGGCCCACCATGATGATTATTTGCCATCTAAACTGTTCATAAGGTCACACGGATGTGTAAGTGAAAAATATAAATATCAGCTTGATCCAAAACTTCTGTGGCCCTCAGATTTCAATGATACCCAATCACCACTGTTTCCTGTGGTGTGATCCACATAAATTTTGGATATACTTCAATTTTGGGCTCATGCACTGAAATGAGCTAGCAAAGAGGATGGACGGTGTGGATGAAACACATACATAACAGTGGGCCCCACAGACTCTGTCACCAGGGATATGGCGTGACCCAGTTAATCAGCCTGACTTTAGCATGGAGGGGCCCATTTTCTTACACGGATTGGATGTTCTACACGTGTGACATGTTGGCGGTAAAAAAATAGGAGCATGGTGGCATCTTCTCTGCCACACACTTGGATGGAAGATGTATCGTCCCAACCGTCCATTTACTCGGTCCTATCGTGGATGGCGCAGTGTTCAGAAACCACAGCTCTCGGATAATCTCATCCCTCCGTCTTCCGAAACCACGCTAGCCAGTTTTCTCATTTACCGTCAGTTGGAAGGCCATTAATCTAATGGCTATCGTCACCCCTCATTGTAATTTCTGAACCATTTATACCATCCGCCCCAGGGGCCACCGTACGGACGGTCCTGATTCATATTCCAACTACGACATATACACCGCGGCTCTACCTTTCCCCATTCTGGAAACGGATTGGCTACTCCCCTGCCACCAGCCAATGGCTGGTTGTCGGTGCTCTGTGGGACCCACCATGATGTATGTGTTTCATCCATGCGGTCCATCTATTTTTATAGATCATTTTATTGCATTAGAGAAAAAATGAGGTATATCAAAATCTCAAGTGGACCACATTACAAGAAACAATGTTGAATGAATTTCGACCATTAAAAACTTTTTGGGAGCTATAAAAGTTTTGGATCAATCCGGTCTTTGTTTTTTCCCTTCATCTGTGTCTGTATGACCTAATGAACATATTGGATGTCAAATAAACAGTACAGTAGGCCTTAGGAGGATTTTAACGGTGGATATCCAATCACTATTGTTTTCGTATGGTGTGGTCCACTGATACTTCTATTCTTATAATTTTTTCTATTTCACCAAAAATGATCCGTAAAAATGAATGAATGGAATGGATGAAGAACATACGTCATGGTGGGGCCCACAGAGCACCGACCACCAGCCACGGGGCTGGTGGCAGGGGGAGTAGCCAATCCGTTCCCCTCAATTCTACTGTCTCTACGTTTTCATTTCCCTAGAGCATGTTGGACCGTACACTTGCACCATCTCATTTACTCGTGCCAATGACATCCTTCTCCGTCAATCCAGACCGTACAAACTGTGGCCTCTATTCTAATAGCATGCCACAAAACCTACACATCACACAATCATAACCATCGTACCAACGGTTAGGACGAACAGTAACCAATGGTCCACGTCAAACACAAAAATCTTCATGAAAAGAAAGAACATTTTTTTACAATAAAATGTACAATTCTTAGTAATCAACTATGGATACAGAGATTTCAACGGTCTGGATCAACATTAAATTATGCCACGTGGATGAAAGGTATGTGAAAAGCACGGTACTGTATAGCCCCCCATTCTATTTATAGCGCTTGACAAAACGTAGAAGGCTTGTCTTTTACCACATGGAGCTTCGCTTTCTTATCTCCTTTTTCTTTTGCTGACGGGGATCTGACGTTGCCGTTTGAATTCCGTTATCTATAGGGGGAGTTATTTGATACTCTGTATGCGTAGGATTCTTGATACACAGGCACTCCGAAAATTTACAGGTAGATAATATTAACCCAAAATAAACAGACTAAATTGTAGAACTACCTATTTCTAAATTACATATTTTTGAACAATCCTAACCGATGATTTGTCTATACTTGTTTTTCAAAAATAATACCACTGGATATTTCATTTTTAACGGTTCAGTAACTGCTCATAAATCTAACAGTCAGATGAATGGATAGAAGTAATTTTTTACGTATATGATACATCTAATATTTTAAATATAATTCGACGGTTTATTTTGAATCCGGTTTCTCAGTAATTTCTAAGTACCTGAGTATCATCCATCGCAATCTGACGGAGTATCAAAGTATCTCTCATCTCTATTTCTCGCTGTGGTTTTCTAAGTTCTACACGCAATCTTTAGACACGTGGCAACATGGCTAGCGTGTTGGACACTTGAGTGAGTGGCCCCAAAAATCTATCTTTCTTACCCATCAAGCGGTACATATCAAGTGGGCCACCCTTGTACAACTGGGTTTAACGTTTTTGAAAACTATTAACCGTTAAAAATTCAAGTTTTCATGAATCGTGACAAATTATGGTGATCAACGGTCAAAATTCGAAGTACAATTTTTTACTTTACATTGATAGGATATAACTATTTTTATTCTATATTGATGATCTTAATGGTGTAGGACACCCTATTCAACGGTCAGATTTTAAATGGAGATGAAGAGTTAGCACGTGTGGTTGCGTGTAGTGGTCGCGTGTATGTCTCTACCAAACCTTGGCAAACAAAGGAAGCACTTTGGGTATTTAAATTCCCCTCCATCATATTTCTCGGAGTCGCTTCCGAAGATTGCGTTTTTTCTTCTCTTTATTCAGAAATTATTTCTCCTTCTTCTCAGATTGCTGAAAGATTTTTGCTTTTTAGGGTTTAAATTCTACACCCTTTTCACGATTTGGTACAAAAAACCGTTTTTCATCTTCAAATCAGAAAACCCCCCCTTTTGGGAATGTGGAGAAAATATTTTCTGTTCTTCAAATTGATCTGATTTGAAGACTCTTTTGAGGAATTTGGGGAGGAAACCTGTTTTTTAATAATCAGATTTGAAAACCCATTTCCGGGATTTGAGCAAAAACCTGTTTTTTCCATCACCAGTTTTGAAGACACTTTCCAGGATTTTGGGGGCAAAACCTTTTTTTATTTTTTAAAGAACCAGATTTGAAGACCTTTCTTTGGGACTAAGTGCGAAATCCTGTTTCCAAAAACTTCAGATTTGAAGACCCTTTTTCTTCTTTTTTGTATTTGGGGCGTAAGCTTTTGTGTATTTTGATTTGGAGATATTCTGGAGTTGGCGTTTGGCTGTAAAATCCTGATTTTTTAATTCCTTATTTTATCGATTTGATCGATACGAAACCCATTTGACTATGTGGCGTGGGAGATTATGATTTGTGGAGAAAATTTATCCCTTTTCTGTTGAATTTTGAGGATTTCCGATTGTGATGAAAACCCATTTCTTTCTTTGAATACAGGCCGCGAATTGTTGGAAATTTTTGTTTGGGGCAAGTCCTGTAAGTGGGTTTTCTGCAGAATTCGATTTCCTGTTTTCCTTGAATCCTTGCGAGATTAGGTGAATTTGGATCTATATAGAAACCCATTTGTTGATTTTGGTCAAAGCCATTTCTCGTCTTGTCTTCAATTGGGGATTTTGCAAATTGCTTTTTGCAGCAAGAGCCTGAAAATCTGTTCTTTTTCCCTTTGGGCGAGAACCTTTTTTCAACCTCTCTAAATGGATATTAGCAATGAAGCAAGCGTCTATCCATTCCCAATTGGCCCCTCTACAATTGTGGGCCGGACAATTGCGTTTCGCGTTCTGTTCTGCAACTCGATGGCGCATTTCAGGCATCAAATCCTCAATTACCTGTGGGTTTTGCTCTGCCGGTTCAAGGACTCTGTGATCCCAGTAATCTCCTGGTTCCATCCCCGGAACCCGCAAGGCATCCTTGCAATGGTCACCCTCATCGCATTCCTCTTGAAGCGATACACGAATGTCCGATCACGTGCTGAGTCGGCCTACCGCCGGAAATTCTGGCGGAACATGATGAGGAGCGCTTTGACATACGAGGAGTGGTCCCATGCAGCCAAAATGCTAGATAAAGAGACGCCCAAGATGAATGAATCAGACCTTTATGATGAGGAGCTGGTGAGGAGCAAGGTCCAAGAGCTTCGACACCGGCGGCAGGAGGGCTCTCTGCGGGACATCATTTTCTGTATGCGGGCGGATCTTGTGCGGAATTTGGGAAATATGTGCAATCCTCAGCTCCACAAGGGGCGGCTTCAAGTGCCCAAACTCATAAAAGAGTACATTGACGAGGTCTCAACGCAGTTGAGGATGGTCTGTGATTCGGATTCAGAGGAATTAATGTTGGAAGAGAAGCTCGCGTTCATGCACGAGACGCGCCATGCCTTTGGTAGGACCGCGCTTCTCTTGAGTGGTGGGGCGTCGTTGGGAGCTTTCCATGTTGGTGTCGTGAAGACATTGGTGGAGAACAAGCTCTTGCCTAGGATCATTGCGGGGTCCAGTGTTGGGTCCATCATGTGCTCGGTTGTGGCCACACGATCATGGCCCGAGCTCGAGAGCTTCTTCGAGGATAACTGGCATTCATTGCAGTTCTTCGATCAGATGGGGGGAATTTTTACCGTCGTCAAGAGGATTATGACGCAGGGGGCCGTGCACGAGATCAGGCAGCTACAGAGGCTGCTGAGGAATCTCACGAGCAATCTGACATTCCAGGAGGCTTACGATATGACCGGCCGCGTCCTCGGGATCACTGTCTGTTCACCGAGGAAGCATGAACCTCCAAGATGCCTTAACTATTTGACATCACCTCATGTTGTTATATGGAGTGCAGTGACGGCTTCTTGTGCATTCCCAGGCCTTTTCGAGGCGCAGGAGCTGATGGCGAAGGACCGAAGTGGGGAGATCGTTCCGTTCCACGCCCCATTCCTGGTCGGCCCTGAGGAGGGGCTGGGTACGGGTCCTTCAGCACGGAGGTGGAGGGATGGTAGTTTGGAGAGTGATTTGCCGATGATGCAACTGAAGGAGCTGTTCAATGTGAATCATTTCATTGTTAGTCAGGCGAATCCTCACATTGCACCGTTGTTGCGGCTGAAGGAGCTTGTGAGAGCTTATGGCGGCAACTTTGCAGCCAAGGTATGATTTTTTAATTTTTTAATTTCTTTCGGTGCACTTAAATATTCAGACATTTACGGTATTATCTTATAGTGTGGTTACTTCTATGATTGTGTTCATCTTCAAAGTCATGTTATTAGTGGGGGGTATGCTGTTTGAAATTGGATTCCTGCCCAAGGTGTTCTGTAATGGTAACGGTGGCCGTAACGGCCACCACCGTTACCTTTGAATGATATGGGTCGAAAGGATTATGGCCCCTGAATGATGGGAGATTATGGAACCACTCTTTTTTTTTTAATAAATTTTTAATTATTGAAAAAAAAAAAAAAACCTGAAAAACCTGTATTTGCCTTGTAATGTTGATTAAAAAGTATGGAAACTGTTATTTGAGGTTTATAACAAACAATGCAGTTGCAGTTATGGCTTTATAGGGTCATGTAATATGCTGTTAACAGCAATTACGGGTCATTTTATTTTTTTTTTCCATAACAGCTGTTACGGCCGTTATGACCCTGTAACGCGTAACGGTTGCCACCATTACCTTTACGTAACGGCCTTTACGGCACACCATTTATCCCGCCTGCTTTTGTGGAAGTGATCTGGAAACCTATTTTGAATGCGTGAAAGGATTGCTGCCAATGAATGATGGGAGATCTTGGAACCCAGTCTTCTATGTTTCTATTAGAATCGAATGCTACTTGGTTCTTTTCTTTATATCTGAAGCACTGTTATATAGAGGTTTTCTAATGTGGGTGTAGCTAAGCTTCCAAGCCTGGCATGTATGTGCGAGATCCAAGCTGTCCATTTGTTGGATGTAGTGTGTAGTGCTCTGGCCTAAGAATCAAGCCGCACTACTCATCAGGTTTGCTACAGTGTAAAGAGTAAACGCACAGAAATTTGGCTGACAGCCCGCATTCGACTCACACGTGTGCCCTACTTCCTGAGCGAAATATACATTTTCCCTCCAGGTTTGCTACATGTTGTGGCCTGCGTGTTGTGCAGATTGGATTCACACACCTGCAGTGTTTCACATGTGGAGGCATGAATTGGTTTTTGGGCTATACATGCATGTGGGATTAGAAAACCTCCCTCTAAACACTACTCGAACCTATGAAATATATGTTCTTGGTCTTTCATTTTGCATCTGGAAATCCAATGATTAATGCATTTCATATTAGCCATGTATTTTCTTCAAGGGCCTGTTTGGATTGGTGAATCCAAAAAGCAACTGTGGATTGTGACAATAATGTAACATGTTGAAAAAGGATTCAAAGACGTGGATTGGTGGAATCCAATGACAAATTCAGTCGATTGCTACAATAAACTAACATGTCAAAAACTGTTTTCCCTTTCATGGTTTTCCTCTCAAAAGGGTGTTTTCCTTTTCCTTCAAAAAAATAAAATAAAAATGATAATCCTGATCTCCACACTTATTGAGAGAAATATTTCACTTTTTGATTATTGACAATTCCACGTTTCACAGGAAATCAGGGAAACTAAAACAAACAATTTTTTTTAGGATTCGTTTACACAGATTTCCTTATCGATGATTCACATTTTCCTTTCCGAATCTACTTTTGGATTCTCCATCATTCCAAACAGGCCTTGGGAGTTGGGATGCTATATCTATCCATCCTGGTTAAAAGGATGTTGGGCTTTTGGCTCTTGCTTCATGGTTGGTGAATTTCGATTGTGCAGCTTGCTCATCTCGTGGAGATGGAGGTCAAACATAGATGCAATCAGGTATTAGAACTCGGCTTTCCGATGGGCGGAATTGCCAAGCTATTTGCTCAAGATTGGGAGGGCGATGTCACAGTCGTTATGCCTGCTACACTTGCTCAGGTTCCGTTTTTATCATAACAAATAATCTTTAAATTTCAATTTGCAGCTTTCTACTTTTAGATTTATTGACATCCTTTACTCTTGTATATTTTCTTTTATCAGTATTCGAAAATTATACAGAACCCGTCTTACGTGGAGCTTCAGAAGGCTGCGAATCAGGGAAGGAGATGCACTTGGGAGAAGCTTTCTGCTATAAAGGCCAACTGTGGTATCGAACTTGCATTGGATGAGTGTGTTGCCCTTCTCAACCACATGCGCAGGCTAAAGAGGAGTGCTGAGCGGGCCGCTGCTTCGCATGGGCTAGCTCCCCCCATTAGGTTCAGTGCCTCGAGAAGGATCCCTTCGTGGAACTGCATCGCACGAGAGAACTCAGCTGGGTCACTCGAAGACCTCGCGGATGTTGCTGCTTCATTTCATCAAGGGAGTGGTCACACGAGTGGGCCGTCCGGCCGTACATTCCGTGTCTTCCGCAATGTACATGATGGAAGTGATAGTGAATCGGAGAGTGCGGACCTCAATTCTTGGACTAGATCCGGTGGGCCATTGATGAGGACAACTTCGGCAACCAAGTTCATTAACTTTGTCCAGAGTTTGGATGTAGACATGGAGATGAACAGGCCATGGACAAGGGAAGATGGCATGCAACATGCAAATGCAGATGAGATGGATGGTATGCCAACTTCCTCCAACTCTATCACAATTCAAATAGTTGACAAGGATCCTTATTATAACAGTTCGAGGGTAACAGTAAATCCCAATCGAACTTCGGAGAATCCCGATTTGGAATCAAGGGACGTTAGTAGTAGGATTCCCACAACTGCATCCATTTTGGTTTCAGAAGGAGACCTGCTGCAGCCCGAAAGGATTCATAATGGGATTGTTTTCAATGTGGTGAAGAAGGAAGATCTGACTCTTGCCAGGAGTCCCGATGCGGACCACTACCATGGTTCTCCTCACAGTCCGGTTGCTGAGTCCATCCAAAGTAAGGAAATGGAAAGCTATAATGCCAGTTTGGCCTCTGATTGTGGTGATGATGATGGAGTGGTCTCAAATTGCTTTGGTGAACTGACTTCCCATTGTATTACTGCTGATCAAACTGTTTTAGATGACGATAGTACCGGCCGTGCTGTCATGGATAGCTGAATATTGAAAATCTCAGTATTTTGGATGTGGGTTGAAAGAATAAGGGCCAGCTTGTTCAAGAATGTAGTAGTAAGGACAGCCCATTGACAGAAATATGATATATAATTTCATACTGATACGGTTCATACGGATAACTGAGGTTACTTCTCATTCTCAACATTGCCCACCGCTCAGATGGTGTAAAGAGGGACAGCTGTGATGCTTCCATTGCCACTGTAAAGTTACTGTTTCCGATTTCTCTATTTAGGAAAGCTGCAGATCTTGATTAATTTGTTTTGGTGGTAGATTTTTACAAGCAAAAGCATTCTTACCTTGCAATGAATGCTTCTTCTCTGTTGTAATTGTATCATTCTTACTTCCATATGAACCTAATTTTTAGAAGTGTATCTCGAAGTGACGTTCTTCTTTGAATTTGAAAGGATTTGCTTACAGTTTTGTTTGTCATTAGTTTTGTCATTGTCCAACATGCCACTCGTGTAGGACATCTGTGCCATGCGAACAATAGGTGCTATCATGAAGATCATTCATCTCAAAATATCTGGCTGATCCACTCATTAGTTGGGGCACACCTAGTACTGCAACTTGGTTTTGGTCAACTTGAACCCGATTAACCCAACCTGAGTTTGGGTCAGGTTGTCAAGGTCCTCAGGTCAGGTTTGTGTTGGAAAACATCAACCCAGTCAGAAATTGGGTTGGGTTTGGGTTGAGCAAACATTGGTCGGATTGGGAATAATCACATGTATTTGGGGTAGGTTGGGTTGAGTATAGAAGAATTTGGAGTGTGTTTGGGTTGGGTGCCTCGGACTGGAATTTGGGTTGGGTCCTCTTGAGGTTGGGCTAGGCTCGGGTTGACCCTTAACCCCACCCAACCCGCCCAAGTTGCATCCCTAGGAGCACCTGTTTGTTAGTCAGATCGTTGCTTGCATATTGATTCTAATGGTGTGGCCCACCTGATGAGTGTACCAGGTTGATTTTTTTGCCAGGCGAGCTTCACGATGCAGCCTACCATTTGCATAGTTAGGATGTTCTACACAAATGGTATGTTCTCGGGAAGGATGGGCCAGCATGATGAGTTGTCATGTTGTCACATGTAGTTGATCATTTCTCTTCATCTAGAAGATCTATGTAACTTGGATGTGTGTGTCAGTGTTGGGTGTGCCGTGTGCCAGACTGGGGGACTTACAGTACTTGCACTGTACTAGTTTTATTGCATTGAAATTTAGATATTCAGGCATGTGACTTAGACTCTTAGTAGGAAAATAGCAACAGTAGGTTGCATTTTGAAGTATGCCCCCCCAACCTCTTCTCCAGTATAATCAGCATTCAGAGGACTCTGGGTTTGGAAAGGCACGGAAGGTGGATCCTGTGTCCAGCAGACTATCATTTTCATGTTTCGGGCAGAAAATTAATTCAGCCCACCCTTAAGTATCGCTAAATAGAAATCAGAGGTTGAAACATGATCAATCCTAAAGCCGACGAATAGCATCTGATTGTTAGCAGTTGATCTTCCATACTTTCACTTGATTGGTTTCTCTAAAAAACCAGGAACAAACATCAGTAGATGAGAGGAATTTTTAGTGACCTGCTCGTCATTACGTGTATACTATTACGCCCCACCTTATTGATAGTTTGTGATCTCTTTCAATTGGATGATTTCAGGGACATTTCCTGTCTGCACTAAAATCAATGTTTTGAGACACGTAAGAAAATTTTGTTCTGATTGATGAGTCTGGGAATCGGAATTCCTTGGAGGATGATGTTTCATGCATTTCCTTTTCTTTCATTGCAGCAATATTCCCAACCAGTTCCTATTTCAGAGGTTCACATTACTGTTATTATCTGAAATTTTGAGCCGTATAATTTCAGCATCATGGAAATGGAAGAATTTGGTCCTTGCAAGAGGGTTGTGATGATGGGCGGTACCTGGACTCTTCTCATATTCTCTTGCTCAGGAACTTGAAGGTACCATGCAATTCCTGTTGCTTATTATGATTGTTGATTGCTCCTTAATCTATCACGGTTTCCTGATACCGTAGTTCTAAAAATCGATAAGTCGACTCGTAACTCAGCTGGTTTATTAATACCATAGTTCTAAATACATTAAAATCATACAAATTCAATTATTAAAATATCAGGTTGAGTTGATTAAACATTAGAGTCTTTGAGTTGACCTAACCTGGCTAGACATCCAGTCGAGTTGAGTTTTTGAGTTTTTGAACTGTGCTTGAAACTGCTCTTCGTTTTGTCGCAGATGGTAGTAGTGGTCACTTTATTGCCAATGGCGGAAATTGTGGAGTCCCCTCTTTGGATAGCATTTGTGATTTTATACATGACTGAATTAGATCTGTGGATGTTAGTAATGGGCCACCACCTAGACATTTATGCAATCTTGTAGAGCATCTTTACTCTAGTTTTAAAATTCAATGACTTGACTCAGAACTCAGCTTAGTCAACTTGACCCAGCAAGATTTAGAGCCTACTCACTAGGAAATTCATTCATGGGTTTGGCTTGGTCCCAAGTCGATAAGACTCATTGAGTTGGCTCATTAACTCTGTCGGCCCGATGCAACCCATGGTAACTCAAGCGGAGTCACTCTCCTGGAGCTCGGAGTTGGGTCCAGATAACATGATTGATACCAGATGCAGGTGCGAAGGGCGGCAACTTGTCATATGCTCGGGTCAAAAATTCGAAAACTCTTGAGTCTTTACTTGACTTGACCCTATTAAATAAATTAAGCATTTTTACTGTTATAATTAATATTAAAAGTAGTTATCTAAGGTTAAAATAGCCACAAAAATCGAAAGTCTTGCCTAGAGATGATGTTCCTGTTAGATAAGGTTATGGGTTTGAGTCACACTGCCCTTTTACTTCTAACTTTTCACAAGGTCAGTGACTCAGCTCGAGTAAATGCTAGTTGTGCTGAGTTGGCTTGCCGACTTGATAAGTCCTACTGTTTTGTTTTCGTCCGTCATGGCTCAATGCAAAGCACTAAGTAAGCACATACATACAAGTTCCAATCTATTATCATGTGGGTGGGCACTATTTTGATGTCTTGGCCTGTGAATTATGTCAGTCCAATAATTTAGCGAATCTCACACACGGTTTGCAGAACAGATGTACAGCTGAATAGGACTTGGCCTTAGTCTTCTGAGGATCCCACCTGTTTCTAAAAATGTGGACCAGCTGAGTGGATCAAGTCTATGTTTTTTTGAGAATCGTCTAAATGGTCAAATTCATCTCTGATGGAAGGCTATTGCAATGGTCTACCATGCTGGATACCTTGTACACCTGGTATATGCTTACTCTTGTGTTTCTTTAGACAGAATCTGCAGGAAAACACAAAAAGGAATTCTATCATTGTTATATATAATAATAATAATAATAATAATAATTATTATTATTATTATTTGGTTTGCAAAGAAAATCAAGAATTTCATTAAGGTGATATTTTTTATTTGTTGGTTCACAAACAAAATCAAAGATTCCACGTGCTCATCATCATTCCCTTCAAGAATTGTGGTTTTCAAGATAATTTAGCTTAAAGTGATTTGATTCCTAGGTAGAAAATATGAGGCAGCCAAAAAAAAAAAAAAAGACAGTGTACGGGTCTTTAGATCTGAGATTATATTCTTGTGGTTTAAATAGAGAAAACTAGCCATTGGATCTGCCTATTAGTTTTCAGCATGCGAAACAAGTGATGCCTATAAAAATTGGTATCCACTCTTCAACTGTGATGAGAAAAAATAATGATCCCATTATTTATTTATTTATCTACTTTTTTTTTGAGACATGAAAGAAATTCGATCGAGGCCAAACGCTAAAAACAGGAAAACACAGAAGGAAAAGGAAAGAAAAGAATGAAAACCGTATAAACCCATTCAACTAACTGACTAACCAAGGCTCAAGGCTGCCCAAAAATACAAAACCCCATTACACAACACTGGTGACATGGAAGGCCACTACAAAATATACAAATGGACCCGCTGAACTGAATGCTTCTCATTTCTGAAACTCCAGTTTCTCTCGATTAAAACAGACCGCAGCTTGGAGTCATTTCTGAAATTTCAGTTGTTTCTCTTGATCCAAACAGACCACAGGAGAGCTGGCAGTGTGATTTCTCCACTTCCATTTTTTTTTTTTTTTGCCTATAAAAATTGGTATCCACTCTTCAACTGTGATGAGAAAAAAATAATCATCCCATTATTTATTTATTTATCTACTTTTTTTTTTGAGACATGAAAGAAATTTGATCAAGGCCAAATGCTAAAAACAGAAAAACACAGAAGGAAAAGGAAAGAAAAAGATGAAAACTGTACAAACCCATCCAACTAACTGACTAACCAAGGCTCAAGGCTGCCCAAAAAAACAAAACCCCATAACACCACTGGTGACATGGAAGGCCACTACAAAATATACAAATGGACCCGACCAAAAACTCCCTGAACCGAATGCTTCTCATTTCTGAAACTCCAGTTTCTCTCGATTCAAACAGACCGCAGCCTGCGGTTTCATTTCTGAAAGTCCAGTCGTTTCTCTCGATCCAAACAGACCAAAGGAGAGCCGGATGTGTGATTCTCCACTTCCCATTTTTTTTAAATGTCTAGATATGGAATTCTACCAAACCAAAAATGGCTGAAGTTTTAGAGAGAGACGACTGCTTCCCTCCCTCTCTTGACAAGGGAAGATGGCATACGACATGCAAATGCAGATGCAATGGATGGTATGCCACCTTCCAACTCTATCACAATTCAAACAGTCGACAAGGATCCTTATTATAACAGTTCGAGGGTAACAGCAAATCCCAATCGAACTTGAGAGAATCCCGATTTCAAATCGAGGGACTTTGGTAGTAGGATTCCCATGACCTCATCGATTTGGTTTCAGAAGGAGACCTGCTGCAGCCCGAAAGGATTCATAACAGGATTTCTTCTATGTGGTGAAGAAGGAAGATTTGACTCTTGCCAGGAGTCCCAATACCAACCACTACCATGGTTCTTCTCACAGTCCAGTTGTGATGATGACGATGGAGTGGTCTTGAATTGCTTTGATGAACCAACTTCCCATTGTAATACTACTGACCAATCTGTTTTAGATGATGATAGTACTGACCATGCTGAATATTGAAAATCTGAGTATTTTGTATGTGGGTTGAAAGAATAAGGGCCAGCTTGTAAAAGAATATAGTAGTAAGGACAGCCCATTGACGGAAATATGATATATAATTTCATACTGGTACAGCTAATACAGATAGCTGAGGTTACTTCTCATACTCAACATTGCCTGCCGCTTGCATTTTGTAAAGAGGGACAGCTGCGATGTTTACATTGACACTGTAAGGTTACTGCTTCTGATTTCTCTATTTAGGAAAACTGCAATCTTGATTAATTTGTTTTGGTGGTAGATTTTTACTAGCAAAAGCAGTCTTACCATGCAATGAACGTTTCTTCTCTGTTGCAGTTGTATCATTCTTACTTCCATATGAAACTAATATTTAGTAAGTGTATCTCGAACTGAATGTTCTTCTTTGAATTTGAAAGGATTTGCTTACAGCTTTGTTTGTCATTGTCCTACATGCCACTTGTATAGGATATTTGTGCCATGCAAACGGTAGGCACTATTGTGAAGATCACTATCTCAAAAAATCTGGCTGATCCACTCATTAGTTGGGGTCGGTGTTTTAAGTATTGACGATATCAGTTGATATATCCGACGATATATCTTATATCTCACCTTTTTTTCTTTTTTTTTTTTTGTTTTTTGTTTTTTGTTTTAACCCACGCACCCCCCCCCCCCCCCCTCTCTAGCGGGATTTCACCACCTATGATACTCGAACCCTTGACCTGGTGTTGAAACTCTTGAGAGTCTACCACCGGAGCTAGAGTAAGGATCATCTTATATCTCACCTGTGTTATACAAAACCCACAAATAGTGGGATATATCCCACATGTTTGATTTAGTGAGCATTTTTAATCCTTTTTTCTCTATAAATCATGTTAAATCAGTGTCAAATTATTACAAATCCATAATTTTTCATGCATTGGAAATTTTCATGTTTTGCATGAAAAATCATGGATTTAGAACTTTGATTTCGAGATTTGGAGGAAATGAGCTGACTTGCGGAAAATTGAAAAAAAAATAAAAAATCAACACTTGCCAATTTCTCACAAATTGGTTGCAATCTTTGTATCCAAACATAAAATCAAACATGTTGGGGGAAAAATTCGATAAGTCTGTTGAGTTGGCTCAGGAATTGAAAGAGTTAATGAGGCGATGGCTCGGACTCGTTGGACGCCGAGTCTGGACAAAGTCCATAGAACGTGGGATGGAGAGACAGCTCGGATTGTGAGGCTCCTGGCCCGACCGAACCTTGAATGTCTTGAGCCACAAAGTGAAGCTTCTAAGGGAGGAAGTGCACCTCAGGGCTCAAATCAAAGCCTTACAGAGGAAAGCCAAAGCCGACCAATGATTAGATGGCTGTAGAGTTGCCCGAACTACGTGTGTACGATACTAATCCATCTATCTTAGCCTTACATCCTCGTCCCGACACAAACCCAACCGTTAGGAATGATCCCCATTCATAGATCAAGCCATCTGACCCTTGATTTTGGTGACAAGACCATCCAACATGTAATTTGACGTGTGTACCTTCCTTCAAATGAATAGATGAATAATTCCTTATCCATAAGGATTTAGATGTAATTTCTTTTATAAGAATCAGTTAGAAACGTGGCTACAACTACGTAGAAACCATTGGATTTCATAAAAACTCAAAGATTATCAATAATTACGCCAATGCTACTAACCTGGACCCTTGAATCGTAGTTCACCTAGTTCCCACGATCCGTTTAGCATGAAACTTTATACCAAGCTTAATTAGCCTAAAAGCTTAATTAGCCTAAAATAATCGTACACGTCAAATAGAAACCCTTAGATCATTGTAGAAGTGACCTGATCAATAGATCAGCCACTAATCGTCAATTTTGGGGCCCACCTGATCGTTGGATATGCTTCAGCTTTTAATTCAACCCCTTAAATTAGATGCGAAAATGAACAGATGGTGTAGATTTATCAGAAACATCAAGGTGGACCCATCATGGGAAGTGTACGTATGTGAGAAGTACGCACCCGCAGTGCACCGACTACACCACAGCAGTCGAACTCCTCTTGACCGAGGAATTTCGAAACCGGAAGGTTTCTTCCTTCCGCGCAGGAAACGGACCACCGTCCGTTGGGGAGAATGGTGGGCCACCACGAACGTCCATCTGGGTGATCCGAACTGTCCATCAGGAAGACCGGACGAAACCATACAAGCCCAAGAAGTCTCATATGAGACTGATCGCAGTTGTGCTCGCGAGCCCCGACTGAAAAAAGACCCCTGCACTGCGAAACTGATGGACAGTGTCCATTTGAAGGACGATGTGGGCCATTTTTTTTACCGTTCCAAACAATCGGAACCGTCCATCTCATTCCGGGGTTAAATCTGACCAAACCCCTAGCTTGCTGCACGGAACCTAAATGTATAAACAAACAGGGATCGATCCACTTCTCCCTCGTCTTTCCGGTTTGCTGTGCAAAACAGGGTAAAGAAAGCTACGTTGTTTCTCTCCGACGCGCAAACGAATCTGCGTAAGGTTACGCAAGTAGGTTCTGGAAGGTCCACACCCCTATACATACGTCCCCATCCGACGTTGGGAGGAAAAAAAAAACAGAGGGAGCTCGGCCGGGAGAAGCCCTCCACAGAAAAGGGAGAGAGAGAGAGGTTTTCGGTTGGAATCTTGGTCCGTCCAGTCCCTATTGCGATCAGCAAGGAAGGAAGAAGGAAAGAAAGAGAAAGAGAAAGAGAAAGAGAAAGAAAAGAAAGAAAAAGAAAGAAAAGAAAGAAAAGAGAAGGAAAGAAAGAAAGGTAAGAAAAGAAAAGAGAAAAGAAAAGAGAATAAGAAAGAAAAGAAAAGAGAAGAAGAAAGAAAGGAAAGAAAGAAAGGGAAGAAAGAGAAAGAAGAGAGAAAGAGAAGGAGGGAAGGAAAGAATGAAGGAAAACGAGTCGATTTGCCGAGTTCGGTCGAGGCCAGGTGAGGGTTTTATCCTTTAGGCTTACGCTAATTCGATTGAATGTTTTTCCCCGCTCTTTTATACCTTCATGCGTATGATTTTGCCTTTTTATTGTTATATTTGATTTTAAAATAATATTAAAATTTGAATTTTCAAATTTTCGGTAATTTCCCTCCACATTTGAAAAATGTTGGTACTTTTATGTTGTGGGTTTTGTCCCACATCGGATTTGACAAAGTAAGCTATCTTGTAAATAAGATAGTATTTTTGCCTAGGGCTTGTGCCCCTTTCAGGGGGCATGTGAATTTGGTCCTGTGGGGAGGCTATGCCAATAGCTCTAATCTATGCCAATGACCACACACGCGCGCGCCGAGCAGAGTCCGAGTCCGCGTGCGTGACGCGACGGGACGGGACGGGCTAGGCGCGGGTGCGGTGTGAGTGTGAGTGTACTCGCGTGAGTGTGTGTGTATGGGTACTCGCGGGACTTTATTTGCGAGAGTGTACTCGCACTTGCGCCTTTTCGTTTTAAACCAGAGAGATGCATCCCTTCCGGTTGGTCGCACCAGTTGGATTTAAACCCAACGGACCTAACCTTTTATAAAGGGTGTTTATACACCACTTCGGAGTCTATATAAAGATTACCGATTCCAATTTTATATATATGAAAATACTCTCTCTTATAAAACTCTCTCTGATACGGTTTTAAGTATTTTTATTACTGAGTTCATCGCTGAGTCAACTCAGCACTTTCGAATTAAACTGCAAATGGTTCGAGCCCGCGTACAGTGAGTGCACCGCTGGGACCGGGTCATAGTCGTTGTATCCTAGAGGTCGATTGCTTTGGAAACCTGTTGCACTTGGGACGCTGTCTGTTCACTCCCCAAGTATAGGGTTGTGATGTAGTAATAAACTCGGTAAGACCGAGGTCGAATCCCAAGGGACTAGAACTTGTACGTTATCTGAAACTAATGTAGAAATAGAACTAGACTAAGATGAAATCTAAATCGATTGTAATTTGAGGAATAATTGTGAAATATTTAATCTAAAACTTAGGAAAAATCAGAGAAGGGAAACTAGGGATTCAGAGGATCCACTTGTAGAGATCAGGGAGAACTACACTTGATTCATGAAAATCAACTGAACTTCCTTTGATGTGGTTTTGAAAAGATGAAAGGTATATGAATTAGAATGGATTCCATCACCAAACCATGCCCATGAGACAAAGCAAACAATGTAATTAAAATAATTACCAACCAATCAATGTATGAAGGTTAGGAAGGGTATCGACATCCAACCATGCCCAGGGAGACGATGGTGAACAACAGGGTTTCCTGACGTCATAAACATAAAGAGGAAAAGAATATGCTCAAAGCCATTGCAGACCCATTGTAATTTCAGTCACAACAGACCATTAAAGACTGAAAACATTCTCTTAATAAAAACCCATATCAATATCAGATCAGTCTAAATAAAAGGCACAAACAAAGAGGCCTCCCATCACGCTACAAGCTTCACCTCTTAGCCCTAGCTAAGAGGTTTAGCCACACGTAGACATGGTGAGGCTAAACATCCTAAAAAAAACTAATAGAATTTAACAAGAAAACAAATAAGATGAAGAAAATTCTACTCTACTTTCTCTCTCTCTCTCTGCTCCACCCGATTTCTCCCCCACCAGTAGTATATCTCCCCACTTTCGCTCTAATTCCCTTTATAGAAGATGAAGAAACCAAATACCAGTAGGTGAGAGAATCCTCCGTAGCTTCTCTCGCAACGAATGTAAACGTAAATTGGATTACGCTGATTCTCGGTGGGACCCATTCTTAATGCCGAAGGAGAAATCCACACCGTCCATCGAAATACTCTCGAGATTCCAGTTAGAATGGTGTATTTTTAGTCGCCCGTTGATATATCCCACGGAGTTTTTCATTCACCGTCCATCTTACCTTCGAACGGACGAAATGAAGATCTCCATTGTCTTTGGAGATTCCGCCACCTAGGAGTAGGTTATGGTTGCCCCACGGAACGAATGGACGGTCCCGATTGTTGATATGGACAAGTAGTGGGCCCCACTGAGAGGACCCGCAACCTCTGCTGAGCAAACCGAGCTCGTGGACGCCGGTGTTTGTGATGATGTTGGTGGCCCCTTTCAATGACTTTTGATAAATCCAATCCGTCCATCGCCTTCAGACGAAAAACCATCCAGGAAGGACAAGTTTTGTTTGATTTAGATGTGGTCCACCAGAGATTTGAACTCACCGTCCATCTTGCTTTCAACGGCCAGGATCTTCTAATAGGTCGCATGGTAAAAAAAGACACCTAGGTGAGATGCGTGGCCACCCTCTTAACTTCATGGACGGTTCAGATCATCCGAATAGAGGATGAGTGGGCCCCACTGCGAGAGACCGGCGGACGCGCATCCGTCCGCTGTCTCTGCGAACGAATGAAGACGGGTCAGCCCGTCTTTGACTGGGCTGCCCGTCCGGTGCACCTCCTGATGGCCTGCACTATATGCACGTGCACCCTCGTGTGGGGTCCACTGTGATGTTCGCTCAAAATTCGATCCGACCATTCATTCTTTCATATTATTCTAGCCGACGGACCGAAGATGAAGTGTATCCAAACATCAGGTGGGCCCCACTTAAGGATTTAAGGGGCTGATCTGCTTGTTGAGCCACTTCTACAGAGATCCAATGGCTAATTTTTGACGTATACGGTTGATTTATGGTCCTCAGGCCATGTATGAAGTTTCGGACTGAACGGATGGTGGAAAACCTGTGATCTTGCATTACAGGGCCGACTTTCGACCACTTGAACTTCGCTTCTTGATTTTCTCGGATCTCGGTACTGTAAAATCATCGATCTTGGTCCCATGGAGTCCGTACCTTGCTCTTGTGAATTCTGAGTGTCAAATCCATACTTTTAGTGTCAGTTTCCAGTCAACGCTTCTGATTGCATCCTGCAACAAATCATAATTAAAATACTTTGTTAAACATTATTGTGTATGTAAAATCTGGCAGTAACTAGGGTCTGATATGCAATATTTGACCCTCAACACAACCCCCAACCAGCATTTTGCTAGTCCCGAGCAAAATATGCGAACATTAAGTTGAAAATTCGAAACAATTCTTGTGAAGCCGAGTGATGTTTTGAAAAACAATCCAGATATGAGAAATCTTAGGATTCATGAATGTTAATTATCAATTTCTCCTGGCCTCCCATACACGGTGAATTTCATAATCAAGTTCAAATATTAATCCATAAATTAGAATAATTTTAAACATTGAGTTCCATGGGTGTATAGTGAGATCTCGGACTTACCATCATTAAGAGATCAAATTGTCGATTTCATGATTTCATTAGTAATCAATCGAAAATACCTAACAACCATCACCTAAACCAAAGATTTTTGCCTCACAGATCATTCTTTCATTTTGTAGTTTTTTTTTTTTTTTTTTTTTTTTTTTTTAAATGTCCAGATGGGAATCAAATTTTCACTTATAGGGAGCACACCTATGGTGAAAATAGTCATCTAGCTCTGTCTACTTGTTCATCATAGAAAATCAAATCCACACCTACAGGGAGCAAAC
This sequence comes from Magnolia changhungtana, assembly GCA_030180095.1. Lineage (NCBI taxonomy): Eukaryota > Viridiplantae > Streptophyta > Magnoliopsida > Magnoliales > Magnoliaceae > Magnolia > Magnolia changhungtana. The sequence continues at coordinate 1,035,826 of JASAUF010000205.1, read as the reverse complement.
CCATGGTGTAATTCTCTTTTTATACCCTGATGGCCAAATCTTTTAGGCTGGTTTCTTTCATGCTCGGTGATTACCAAGTTAATCATTCAATATCAAACTGAAATCTCAATGTGTAAGTGAGATGTGGTATGTGAAATCATGACTCAATCAATGTTTACAACTTCTAATCATAGATTAAGAATTTAAACTTAACTGTGAAATCTACAGATAATTGAATCCAAAAGTTATAAATTTCCAACATCACGAATCTTGAAATTCTAAATCCAGGATATCTGTCAAAATCACTTTGACTTCACAAGAAAGTCTAGAAAAAATTTAAAAATTTTCACAATTTTTGCTCAAGACGAAGAAAAACACTGATTAGGTAACCTAATCTCCCACCCCCAACCTAAAATCTACATTGTCCTCAATGTAAAGGATATGAGCATGGAATGCACATGGGACAACAAAAGTAAAAGAGAAGTGATGGGAAGATAGTACCTGAATGATGAATTGTGAGAGATTTTCCAAGAGATCGCAAAGATGGAATCCAACAAAGACGAGAGAGAAAGCGAAACAAAATAAAAACAAAACAAAAAAATAAAATCCTACCTATACCACTTTCATGAGTGCTCTCGATTGCATTTAGCGCATGCAACAAGCCTTTAAACCCTAGGTTACCCCTAGTGGACGAGTTGTAGTCTCGTGAGGGTTTGCATAATGTTACCCAAAAACATTGAACTATCTAGGAAAATGAAATTAATGGAAAATCTGGGTTGCCTCCCAGAGCGCTTAGGTTTGACATCTATCCTAAAACAACATAAAGGAAACTACCCTAGTCCTAAGAAAGCGAGGAAAAACTACTCAACATGCCACAAGGTTCCTCTTCACAAGATCGTGATAAATTCCTCGAAGGTTCCTCAACAGATCATCCACAAGCCCTTTTGCAATAGGCTTGGATGCCCTGGAGCATGACATTCCAAATAAACTTATGTACCTCATCAAAAATTTGTCGTTGACTCGCTTGAGGTATCCAGAGTATATACGATTCACCCGCGACAGAAGAAGTTTCAAATTAGTATCCCATGGTGAATCGAGACTACAAGTAGATCAAATTGAGAAAATTTTCAAGAAGTGGTGTAGTCTCAACACATTCCGAAGTATCAGGCTTCGGTTCAATTTTTAGCTCCTCCTCCCTTAATGGTAAATAGTGAGGATCTGTAGAAGGAGGGGCTTCAGTGCAAGGGTTCTCTTGGTCAGTGATTACTACCGAGATATTGTCTCGCAAGGCATTCACTATGTCTCTTATCATGGAATCGTTTGAATCTGCAAAGTGTGCCAAGCAATCATCCAAAGAGTCGGAAATTTCAGCTGAGTGTGACTTATTTTCCTCATGGAAATCTGTAATGAGATGCTCAAGGACTCCCTCGCCCTTAAAAGTATATGAAGATATGTTCTCTTGCTCCAGCCCTGCACAAACATATTGAAGATCAATAGGGGAAGCATCGATGGGATCACTTTGTTCATTAAAACTACTTAATCGAGGCTTTGAACTGTCAGATGTGTACAGCTCAGATGGTGGTCTTAATTGAGTGGTTTCAAATTCTAGAGTCGTAGCGAGCAGCTCGTCCTTCTCCCGAATCACATTATCATTCAATTCAAGAGAGTGGTTCAAACATGTCTCACAGAAGTTGGAAGGGTCGGTTTTAATGAGCTCATCTTCCACTTTTAAATCGGACATGTTAGGTGAGTGGAGTAGCTCAGTATGACCGATCACTTCGTGTGCTTCTTGAGCATTGACACGGACCATACTTGAGATTGATTCCAGTGGGAATTTGGGTTGTGCTCTCATGAATCTCATCCCAATGCTTCTCGCCTTCTAATTCAAAGGCAAGACACACTTGAGATGGGATCGCTTTCCTCACAATCTATTCCCAAATTCGGTTGAGGTTCGAATGAACTAACCTCTACCTCATCATTGAATTCATGTGTGTCAAGTAAGGGAGGTGTGTCATCATCACTGTATTTGAAAGACACCCATGTATCTCCACCATTCTTTTGAACAACTCATCGAGATCGGCTCATTGGGAAATTGAACCACGTGCTCGTTAATGGAATCCAACTCCTCATTCCAAATTCCAGATTTCGTCAAAAGCGAGTGAGGATCACTTTCCTGGCATTGTATTTCTGGATTGGATTGTAGTTGGGATGCACGAACTTCTTCTATCCTTTCAAGGCGCTGAATTCAGCTTCCATTGCTTTCATCGCTTCTGCAACATGTTGGTTGAATTGTTCTAGATTAAAACATGAATCCTCTTGGATTGTTTCTGGTTGGATCTCAAAGGTATGGGATCCAAGAGAATAATCATTATATGTTGTTGGTTCATCTTCCCAGTTTTGATGGTTCCACTGATTATAGTAATACGGATCATAGGTGGGAGAATCTGATGGTTGGTAATACTTATTATCACTCATAATATAATCACGCATTGTTTTCTTTTTCTCAGATGGGTGATAGTAATTCTCACTCCTATAGTTATGATAACCCCAACATTCACGTACGGTCCGTGGGGTGGAATTGTTCTCCGTATATGATCATAAGGACTTCTTAACCCAGTGGCTTTTTGTATTCCTACGATTCTCGATGATAGTTTCGAAAAAGTTTTGAGACATTGGTGGATTTCTATCATAATCATCATCCCAATATAGATTATTCTTCTCGGATACCTCTTGTTCCCACTGTGCATATACATGGTGAAACTCTAACTCAAATCTAATCCTAGAAGAAAGCAAAATCCTACGGCAATATATGAAAGTAAATGAGAAGTTAGAAAGATGTTACCAGACTAGAAGTTCCTATGTTAAAACCTGCAAAACAAACCAAAACCCGTTAGTTTCTGAAGTAAACCAAATCTAAAGAGTTAGAAAATCTAGAAAATTAGAAAGAGTTTACCAAATTAGAAGTTCTATCCTAACAACCTACAGAATAAGAAATATGTTAGTTCTATGAATCAAATAAAAAAAACAAAATTAAAAATTAAAATTAGTAAAATCCTAATCTTAAACTAACTCTAAATCTAATTAATTTCGAAAATCGTAGCCGTGGGTCACAAACAACGCGCCAAAAAACTTGTTCACTCCCCAAGTATAGGGTTGTGATGTAGTAATAAACTCGGTAAGACCGAGGTCGAATCCCAAGGGACTAGAACTTGTACGTTATCTGAAACTAATGTAGAAATAGAACTAGACTAAGATGAAATCTAAATCGATTGTAATTTGAGGAATAATTGTGAAATATTTAATCTAAAACTTAGGAAAAATCAGAGAAGGGAAACTAGGGATTCAGAGGATCCACTTGTAGAGATCAGGGAGAACTACACTTGATTCATGAAAATCAACTGAACTTCCTTTGATGTGGTTTTGAAAAGATGAAAGGTATATGAATTAGAATGGATTCCATCACCAAACCATGCCCAGGAGACAAAGCAAACAACAGAATTAAAATAATTACCAACCAATCAATGTATGAAGGTTAGGAAGGGTACTGACATCCAACCATGCCCAGGAGACGATGGTGAACAACAGGGTTTCCTGACGTCATAAACATAAAGAGGAAAAGAATATGCTCAAAGCCATTGCAGACCCATTGTAATTTCAGTCACAACAGACCATTAAAGACTGAAAACATTCCCTTAATAAAAACCCATATCAATATCAGATCAGTCTAAATAAAAGGCACAAACAAAGAGGCCTCCCATCACGCTACAAGCTTCACCTCTTAGCCCTAGCTAAGAGGTTTAGCCACACGTAGACATGGTGAGGCTAAACATCCTAAAAAAAACTAATAGAATTTAACAAGAAAACAAATAAGATAAAGAAAATTCTACTCTACTTTCTCTCTCTCTCTCTGCTCCACCCGATTTCTCCTTCCACCAGATATCTCCCACTTCTCTTCTAATTCCCTTTATAGAAGATGAAGAAACCAAATAAGTAGGTGAGAGAATCCTCCGTAGCTTCTCTCTCGCAATGTAATGTAAACGTAAATTGATTACGCCGATTCTCGGTGGGACCCATTCTTAATGCCGAAGGAGAAATCCACACCATCCATCGAAATACTCTCGAGATTCCAGTTAGAATGGTGTATTTTTAGTCGCCCGTTGATATATCCCACGGAGTTTTTCATTCACCGTCCATCTTACCTTCGAACGGACGAAATGAAGATCTCCATTGTCTTTGGAGATTCCGCCACCTAGAGTAGGTTATGGTTGCCCACGGAACGAATGGACGGTCCCGATTGTTGATATGGACAAGTAGTGGGCCCCATCGAGAGGACCCATAACCTCTCGCCGCGAATGTAGCTCATGGACGCCGGTGCTGTGATGTTGGTGGCCCCTTTCAATGACTTTTTGATAAATCCAATCCGTCCATCAGCTTCAGGACGAAAAACCATCCAGGAAGGACAAGTTTTGTTTGATTTAGATGTGGTCCACCAGAGATTTGAACTCACCGTCCATCTTGCTTTCAACGGCCAGGATCTTCTAATAGGTCGCATGGTAAAAAAAAGACACCTAGGTGAGATGCGTGGCCACCCTCTTAACTTCATGGACGGTTCAGATCATCCGAATAAAGGATGAGTGGGCCCCACTGCGAGAGACCGGCGGACGCGCATCCGTCCGCTGTCTCTGCGAACGAATGAAGACGGGTCAGCCCGTCTTTGACTGGGCTGCCCGTCCGGTGCACCTCCTGATGGCCTGCACTATATGCACGTGCACCCTCGTGTGGGGTCCACTGTGATGTTCGCTCAAAATCCGATCCGACCATTCATTCTTTCATATTATTCTAGCCGGACGGACCGAAGATGAAGTGTATCCAAACATCAGGTGGGCCCCACTTAAGGATTTAAGGGGCTGATCTGCTTGTTGAGCCACTTCTACAGAGATCCAATGGCTAATTTTTGACGTATAATGGTTGATTTATGGTCCTCGGGCCATGTATGAAGTTTCGGTCGAACGGATGGTGGAAAACCCGTGATCTTGCATTCTCGGCCGACTTTCGGCCACTTGAACTTCGCTTTCTTGATTTTCTCGATCTCACATGTAAAATCATCGATCTTGGTCCCATGGAGTCCGTACCTTGCTCTGGTGAATTCTGAGTGTCAAATCCATACTTTTAGTGTCAGTTTCCAGTCAACGCTTCTGATTGCATCCTGCAACAAATCATAATTAAAATACTTTGTTAAACATTATTGTGTATGTAAAATCTGGCAGTAACTAGGGTCTGATATGCAATATTTGACCCTCAACACAACCCCCAACCAGCATTTTGCTAGTCCCGAGCAAAATATGCGAACATTAAGTTGAAAATTCCGAAACAATTCTTGTGAAGCCGAGTGATGTTTTGAAAAACAATCCAGATATGAGAAATCTTAGGATTCATGAATGTTAATTATCAATTTCTCCTGGCCTCCCATACACGGTGAATTTCATAATTAAGTTCAAATATTAATCCATAAATTAGAATAATTTTAAACATTGAGTTCCATGGGCGTATAGTGAGATCTCGGCTTACCATCATTAAGAGATCAAATTGTCGATTTCATGATTTCATTAGTAATCAATCAGAAAATACCTAACAACCATCACCTAAACCAGTACTTTGCCTCACAGATCATTCTTTCATTTTGTAGTTTTTTTTTTTTTTTTTTTTTTTTTTTTAATGTCCAGATGGGAATCAAATTTTCACTTATAGGGAGCACACCTATGGTGAAAATAGTCATCTAGCTCTGTCTACTTGTTCATCATAGAAAATCAAATCCACACCTACAGTGGAGCAAACCCATGGTGTAATTCTCTTTATACCCCCGATGGCCAAATCTTTTAGGTCGGTTTCTTTCATGCTCGGTGATTACCAAGTTAATCATTCAATATCAAACTAAATCTCAATGTGTAAGTGAGATGTGGTATGTGAAATCATGACTCAATCAATGTTTACAACTTCTAATCATAGATTAAGAATTTAAACTTAACTGTGAAATCTACAGATAATTGAATCCAAAAGTTATAAATTTCCAACATCACGAATCTTGAAATTCTAAATCCAGGATATCTGTCAAAATCACTTTGACTTCACAAGAAAGTCTAGAAAAAATTTAAAAATTTTCACAATTTTTGCTCAAGACGAAGAAAACACTGATTAGGTAACCTAATCTCCCACCCCCAACCTAAAATCTACATTGTCCTCAATGTAAAGGATATGAGCATGGAATGCACATGGGACAACAAAAGTAAAAGAGAAGTGATGGGAAGATAGTACCTGAATGATGAATTGTGAGAGATTTTCCAAGAGATCGCAGCATGGAATCCAGTCAGCACGAGAGAGAAAGCAGAACAAAATAAAAACAAAACAAAAAAAATAAAATCCTACCTATACCACTTTCGCAGGTGCTCTCGATTGCATTTAGCGCATGCAACAAGCCTTTAAACCCCTAGGTTACCCCTAGTGGACGAGTTGTAGTCTCGTGAGGGTTTGCAGTAATGTTACCCAAAAACATTGAACTATCTAGGAAAATGAAATTAATGGAAAAACTGGGTTGCCTCCCAGGAGCGCTAGGTTTGACATCTATCCTAAAACAACATAAAGGAAACTACCCTAGTCCTAAGAAAGCAGGGAAAAACTACTCAGTCATGCCACAAGGTTCCTCTTCTGGCCAGTATCGTGATAAATTCCTCAGAAGGTTCCTCAACAGGATCATCCACAAGCCCTTTTTGCAATAGGCTTGGATGCCCTGGAGCATGACATTCCAAATAAACTTATGTACCTCATCAAAAATTTGTCGTTGACTCGCTTGAGGTATCCAGAGTATATACGATTCACCTGCGACAGAAGAAGTTTCGAAATTAGTATCCCATGGTGAATCAGAGACTACAAGTAGATCAAATTGAGAAAAATTTTCAAGAAGTGGTGTAGTCTCAACACATTCCGAAGTATCAGGCTTCGGTTCAATTTTTAGCTCCTCCTCCCTTAATGGTAAATAGTGAGGATCTGTAGAAGGAGGGGCTTCAGTGCAAGGGTTCTCTTGGTCAGTGATTACTACCGAGATATTGTCTCGCAAGGCATTCACTATGTCTCTTATCATGGAATCGTTTGAATCTGCAAAGTGTGCCAAGCAATCATCCAAAGAGTCGGAAATTTCAGCTGAGTGTGACTTATTTTCCTCATGGAAATCAGTAATGAGATGCTCAAGGACTCCCTCGCCCTTAAAAGTATATGAAGATATGTTCTCTTGCTCCATACTGCACAAACATATTGAAGATCAATAGGGAAGCATCGATGGGATCACTTTGTTCATTAAAACTACTCAATCGAGGCTTTGAACTGTCGGATGTGTACAAATTTCGGATGGTGGTCTTAATTGAGTGGTTTCAAATTCTAGAGTCGTGTGCGAAGCAGGCTCGTCCTTCTCCCGAATCACATTATCATTCAATTCAAGAGAGTGGTCCAAACATGTCTCACGTAAGTTGGAAGGGTCGGTTTTAATGAGCTCATCTTCCACTTTTAAATCGGACATGTTAGGTGAGTGGAGTAGCTCAAGATGACCGATCACTTCAGTGTGCTTCTTGAGCATTGACCTGGACCATACTTGAGATTGATTCCAGGGGATTTGGGTTGTGCTCTCATGAATCTCATCCCAATGCTTCTCGACTTCCAATTCAAAGGCAAGACACACTTGAGATGGGATCGCTTTCCTCACAATCTATTCCCAAATTCGGTTGAGGTTCGAATGAACTAACCTCTACCTCATCATTGAATTCATGTGTGTCAAGTAAGGGAGGTGTGTCATCATCACTGTATTTGAAAGACACCCATGTATCTCCACCATTCTTTTGAACAGTCATCGAGATCGGCTCATTGGGAAATTGAACCACGTGCTCGTTAATGGAATCCAACTCCTCATTCCAAATTCCAGATTTCGTCAAAAGCGAGTGAGGATCACTTTCCTGGCATTGTATTTCTGGATTGGATTGTAGTTGGGATGCACGAACTTCTTCTATCCTTTCAAGGCGCGAATTCAGTGCTTCCATTGCTTTCATCGCTTCTGCAACATGTTGGTTGAATTGTTCTAGATTAAAACATGAATCCTCTTGATTGTTTACGTTGGATCTCAAAGGTATGGGATCCAAGAGAATAATCATTATATGTTGTTGGTTCATCTTCCCAGTTTTGATGGTTCCACTGATTATAGTAATACGGATCATAGGTGGGAGAATCTGATGGTTGGTAATACTTATTATCACTCATAATATAATCACGCATTGTTTTCTTTTTCTCAGATGGGTGATAGTAATTCTCACTCCTATAGTTATGATAACCCCAACATTCACGTACGGTCCGTGGGGTGGAATTGTTCTCCCGTATATGATCGCGTAAGGACTTCTTAACTGGTGGCTTTTTGTATTCCGGTCGATTCTCGATGATAGTTTCGAAAAGTTTTGAGACATTGGTGGATTTCTATCATAATCATCATCCCAATATAGATTATTCTTCTCAACATACGACGTTCCCACTGTGCATATACATGGTGAAACTCTAACTCTGAATCTAATCCTAGAAGAAAGCAAAATCCTACAGCAATACAGAAAGTAAATGAGAAGTTAGAAAGATGTTACCAGACTAGAAGTTCCTATGTTAAAAACCTGCAAAACAAACCAAAACCCGTTAGTTTCTGAAGTAAACCAAATCTAAAGAGTTAGAAAATCTAGAAAATTAGAAAGAGTTTACCAAATTAGAAGTTCTATCCTAACAACCTACAGAATAAGAAATATGTTAGTTCTATGAATCAAATAAAAAAGAACAAAATTAAAAATTAAAATTAGTAAAATCCTAATCTTAAACTAACTCTAAATCTAATTAATTTCAGAAAATCGTGCCGTCAGTCCCCAGGAACTGCGCTAAAAACTTGTTCACTCCCCAAGTATAGGGTTGTGATGTAGTAATAAACTCGGTAAGACCGAGGTCGAATCCCAAGGGACTAGAACTTGTACGTTATCTGAAACTAATGTAGAAATAGAACTAGACTAAGATGAAATCTAAATCGATTGTAATTTGAGGAATAATTGTGAAATATTTAATCTAAAACTTAGGAAAAATCAGAGAAGGGAAACTAGGGATTCAGAGGATCCACTTGTAGAGATCAGGGAGAACTACACTTGATTCATGAAAATCAACTGAACTTCCTTTGATGTGGTTTTGAAAAGATGAAAGGTATATGAATTAGAATGGATTCCATCACCAAACCATGCCCAGGAGACAAAGCAAACAACAGAATTAAAATAATTACCAACCAATCAATGTATGAAGGTTAGGAAGGGTACTGACATCCAACCATGCCCAGGAGACGATGGTGAACAACAGGGTTTCCTGACGTCATAAACATAAAGAGGAAAAGAATATGCTCAAAGCCATTGCAGACCCATTGTAATTTCAGTCACAATAGACCATTAAAGACTGAAAACATTCCCTTAATAAAAACCCATATCAATATCAGATCAGTCTAAATAAAAGGCACAAACAAAGAGGCCTCCCATCACGCTACAAGCTTCACCTCTTAGCCCTAGCTAAGAGGTTTAGCCACACGTAGACATGGTGAGGCTAAACATCCTAAAAAAAAACTAATAGAATTTAACAAGAAAACAAATAAGATAAAGAAAATTCTACTCTACTTTCTCTCTCTCTCTCTGCTCCACCCGATTTCTCCCCTTCCAGCCGTATATCTCCCCCAGCTTCTGCTCTAATTCCCTTTTATAGAAGATGAAGAAACCAGCGCCGAAGTAGGTGAGAGAATCCTCCGTAGCTTCTCTCGCAGCGAACAGAAACGTAAATTGGATTACGCTGATTCTCGGTGGGACCCATTCTTAATGCCGAAGGAGAAATCCACACCGTCCATCGAAATACTCTCGAGATTCCAGTTAGAATGGTGTATTTTTAGTCGCCCGTTGATATATCCCACGGAGTTTTTCATTCACCGTCCATCTTACCTTCGAACGGACGAAATGAAGATCTCCATTGTCTTTGGAGATTCCGCCACCTAGGAGTAGGTTATGGTTGCCCCACGGAACGAATGGACGGTCCCGATTGTTGATATGGACAAGTAGTGGGCCCCACTGAGAGGACCCGCAACCTCTGCTGCGAACAGAGCTCGCGGACGCTGGTGCTGTGATGTTGGTGGCCCCCTTTCAATGACTTTTTGATAAATCCAATCCGTCCATCAGCTTCAGGACGAAAAACCATCCAGGAAGGACAAGTTTTGTTTGATTTAGATGTGGTCCACCAGAGATTTGAACTCACCGTCCATCTTGCTTTCAACGGCCAGGATCTTCTAATAGGTCGCATGGTAAAAAAAAGACACCTAGGTGAGATGCGTGGCCACCCTCTTAACTTCATGGACGGTTCAGATCATCCGAATAAAGGATGAGTGGGCCCCACTGCGAGAGACCGGCGGACGCGCATCCGTCCGCTGTCTCTGCGAACGAATGAAGACGGGTCAGCCCGTCTTTGACTGGGCTGCCCGTCCGGTGCACCTCCTGATGGCCTGCACTATATGCACGTGCACCCTCGTGTGGGGTCCACTGTGATGTTCGCTCAAAATTCGATCCGACCATTCATTCTTTCATATTATTCTAGCCGGACGGACCGAAGATGAAGTGTATCCAGACATCAGGTGGGCCCCACTTAAGGATTTAAGGGGCTGATCTGCTTGTTGAGCCACTTCTACAGAGATCCAATGGCTAATTTTTGACGTATACGGTTGATTTATGGTCCTCAGGCCATGTATGAAGTTTCGGACTGAACGGATGGTGGAAAACCTGTGATCTTGCATTCTGGCTGACTTTCGGGCCACTTGAACTTCAGTTTCTTGATTTTCTCGGATCTCGGCTGTGTAAAATCATCGATCTTGGTCCCATGGAGTCCGTACCTTGCTCTGGTGAATTCTGAGTGTCAAATCCATACTTTTAGTGTCAGTTTCCAGTCAACGCTTCTGATTGCATCCTGCAACAAATCATAATTAAAATACTTTGTTAAACATTATTGTGTATGTAAAATCTGGCAGTAACTAGGGTCTGATATGCAATATTTGACCCTCAACACTGTCCAAGGGGAGCAAATTCGATTTCAAGCCGAGTGACTCAGTCGCGCCTCGACTCAATTCAATAAGTTCTTCTTTCTCAAAATCTTAGTTTTTTTTTTTTTTTGGTTCTTGATTTTAATAGTCTATTTAATTAAACTAAATATTCCAACAATCTTGAAATCGAATTTGTTGAATTACATAAACTATGGCTACAGTAACAATAAATGCTTCTACTGAGTTAGCCAAAATCGAACCGTTCTCTGGACAATGCTTTAAACGGTGGAAACAAAAACTGATGTTCGCTTTGACTACCTTGAAAGTTTCATACATTTTATCTGAATCATTTACTATAGATCCAGCAAATAAAACTGAAGTAACAGATGAAAATAATTGTAAAAACTATATTCTAAATTCTTTATCCAACGATTTATATAATGTGTATGCTTCTTATGCGTCCGCTAAAGACATATGGACTGCTTTGAAAAAGAAATATATATTGAAAGATGTAGGTGCTAAGAAACATGCAATTGTTAATTTCCTTCATTATGAAATGACAGACGATAAACCTGTCACAAATCAAATTCATGATTTTCAAAGTCTAGTTCACGAACTATCGACAGAAGGAATTAAGTTGGATGAAGTATTTCTGTCAGGAGCTCTAATAGAAAAACTACCGCCCTCCTGGAAAGAATATAAGAATAGAATGAAACATAAAAAGAACGGTGTTTCTTTGGAAACCACTATCGTACATATACGAATAGAGGAGGCCAATAGAATCAGGGACCAAAAAGAAAATGGAAATGAGATAGATTCAAAGGCGAATCTTGTGGAATCAAGTCGGGTAAATAATAAGAAAAAGGACAACTGTCATAACTGTGGCAAACCTGGACATTACGCAAATGAATGCAGGCTCAAAAACAAGAATGCAAATAATCAATTCAAGAAAAAGGAAAACGCACATAAATCGTGGAAAGCACTGGACATCATGTTAAAACCTGCAGGCTTAAGAAAAACAAAGATAAGCCACATGCTAATCTTACAGAAACAGGCAATGAGTCTGACATGGTAGTAGCTGTGGTGTCATAAGTCTTCCTGGTAAACAACTTGGAGTGGGTACTAGACACTAGTGTAACTAGGCACGTGTGCAAGGATCTTAGCATGTTTACCTCCTACGAAGTATCAGGAGATGATGAACATGTGTTCATGGGTAATGCTAGAACGTCTCCAGTTGTAAGGAAAGGGAAAGTACTTCTGAAACTCACTTTTGGAAAGATTCTGATGTTGAATGATGTCCTACATGTGCCCGACATTAAACGAAACTTAGTCTCTGGTTCGCTCCTCAATAAGGCTGGTGTTAAGTTAGTTTTGATTCAGATAAGCTTGTAATGACCAAGAATGGAACTTTTGTTGGTAAAGGATACTGTAGTGGTAGTTTATTCATTGTAAATGTATCCAATGATAATAATAAGAAGGCATCTAGTTCTGTTTATATCGTTGAACCTTTTTATCTATGACATAGTGGATTAGGTCATGTGAATAAAGTATCTTTGAAGAAAATGAAAAGATTAGGTTTATTACCTAATATATCTAATGAAGAATTCGAAAAATGTGAAACATGTGTAGAATCAAAATTCATTAGAAAACCCTTTAAATGAATAGAAAGATCATCTGTTCTATTAGAGTTAATACACAGTGACTTAGGTGATTTTAGAAATCACATGTCTAGAGGTGGAAAAAGATATTACATAACTTTTGAAGATGATTACTCTAGGTTCACTAGAGTCTATCTATTAAGAAACAAAAATGAAGCTTTAGATGCTTTTTCTAAATACAAAATTGAAGTTGAAAATCAGTTAAATATAAAAATTAAAAGACTAAGAACAGATAGAGGAGGAGAATATGAATCTTCTCAATTTAGAGAATTCTGTGAAAAGAATGGAATAGTTCACGAAATCACAGCTCCTTATACACCAGAACAGAATGGAATAGCAGAACGTAAGAATAGAACCCTAAAAGAGATGATGAATGCCATGTTAAACAGTTTGGGCTTACCCTCAAATATGTGGGGAGAAGTAATTATATCTGTTTGTTATATCCTAAATAGGATTCCTTCTAAATCTTCTGAACAAACACCTTATGAACTTTGGAAGAATCATGTTCCTAGTTACAAATATATTAAAGTGTGGGGGTGTCTTGTTAAAGTAGGATTGCCTGAAACTAAGAAAAGAAAATTAGGTCCTAAAACAACTGACTGTGTATTTATAGGTTATGCACAAAAACAAGTCAAAAATTTATAAGTTTCTAGTTTTAAAAACTAAGGACAATATTCTGGATCCTAATACAATTATAGAAGCTAGGGATGTAGAGTTCTTTGAGAACGTATTCTCTATGAAATCTAAATCTATAAGAATAGAGGAAGTCAATGAATCAGATATTGCGTCTACTAGTAAAAATGTTTATGAGAAAGTAGTAGAAGAGATACAACCAAGAAAAAGTACTAGGATTAGAGGAGAAACTAACCTAGGAGATGGTTTTTTCACATTCTTAGTAGAAGATGATCCTACAACCTATACAGAAGGTATTAATTCTCCAGATGCAACCTTTTGGAAGGAAGCAATATATGATGAGTTGGAATCTATAATATCTAATAATACTTGGGAACTTGTAGACCTACCACCTGGAAACAAACCAATAGGCTGTAAATGGGTGTTTAGAAAGAAACTAAAATCAGATAGAACTATTGATAAGTTTAAGGCTAGGTTGGTAGTAAAAGGCTTTAAACAAAAGGAATGAAGAGATTACTTTGATACATATTCCCCTGTAATTAGAATTACATCAATCAGGATCTTAATAACGATAGCCTCCATATATAAACTAGTGGTATACCAAATGGACGTTAAGATGGCTTTCCTAAATGGAGACCTAGAAGAAGAAATATATAGAGAGCAACCTGAGGATTATAAGATATCAGGTAAAGAAAATAAAGTATGTAGACTAGTTAAATCACTATATGGTTTAAAATAAGCTCCTAAACAGTGGCATAAAAAATTTGATAGTGTTTTAAAATCAAATGGTTATCATATAAATGATGTAGATAGATGTGTATATAGTAAAATTTCTGGAAATGATTATGTTATGCCTTTATGTTGATGACATGCTTATTTTTGTAACTAATATTAAATTAGTTAATGCAACTAAGAAATTCTTGTCATCTAAGTTTGACATGAAAGACTTAGGAGAGGCTAGTGTAATCTTGGGTATTGAAGTAACAAGGAAAAATGGTGTTATTATATTATCACAATCTCGTTACATTGAGAAGATATTGAAAAAGTTTAACCATTTTGATCACACTGTCAAGATTCTTTATGATTATAGTGTGACTCTCATGAAGAATAAAGAAAATAGTGTATCTCAATTGGAGTATTTCAGAATAATTGGTAGCCTCATGTATTTAACAAACTGCACTAGACCAGACATAACTTTTGCAGTAGGAAGGCTAAGTAGATATACACATAATCCTGGAAAAAAACATTGGAATGCCTTATCTAGGATTTTGAGATACCTAAAAGGCAGTATAGCCTATAGTTTACATTGTAATGGTTATCCTACTGTATTAGAAGGATATAGTGATGCTAACTGGATCAGTGATTCAGATGAAACAAAATCTACAAGTGGATATGTCTTCACTTTGGGTGGAGGAGCAGTCTCTTGGAAGTCTACCAAGCAGACATGTATCGCTCGGTCTACTATGGAATTCGAGTTTATTGCCTTAGAAAAGGCTGGATCAGAAGCCGAGTGGCTTAGAAATCTCTTAGTTGATATACTATTGTGGTCAAAGCCTGTATCGGACGTGTCTATTTATTGTGACTGTCAAGCAGCTATAGCGAAAGCAAAGAGTAAAATATATAATGGAAAGAGCAGGCATATTCGACTCAGACACAACATGGTGAAACACATGTTGCGTGATGGAGTCATATCTATTGACTTTGTGAGGTCAGAAAAGAATTTAGCAGATCCTCTGACTAAAGGACTATCTAAAAGGTTAGTCAATGATACATCGAAGGGAATGGGGCTGAGCCTAATATATGAGCTGCCAGTGTCGGCAACCTAACCTATACAAGTGGAGATCCCATGAAATAGGTTCAATGGATAAACAACAAAACACGAGGTAGACGATTACACTGAGTTGTATGAGCCCCTTCTATGGTGTACAGTGCAAGCAACAACGAAGAAGGATGAGTTATTAGAACTCTTAATGAATCCATAGCCATATATTTGGTGGTGTACACAGTTGCTGCATATACTTGATAGAATTCACCTATATGGGTGCGGAGGTGGAGGCCGCTTCCTATGAGAATTTGGGCGAATTCTCTAGAGCACTCATGAAATCCAGGGAATGGTGTATGGCCGAAATGCACCGAACCGCAGAATCATTTGCAGAGGAAGAGTTGTGTGAGTGGCATGTACTTACGATCTACATTAAAAGGATTCAGGTTCAAGACTATGGTGTCACCTGATTCCTGTAGACCTGTCTTGCTTATTCTAATGTCGGTTCAAGTATATGGTGACACTGGCACCATTGCACAACTATTACGCTTTAATCCAAAAAAGTTTTATTTTAAAACATGTGGGGGATTGTTATATTTTGTTTTAAAATAATATTAAAATTTGAATTTTCAAATTTTCGGTAATTTTCCTCCACATTTGAAAAGTGTTGGTACTTTTATGTTGTGGGTTTTGTCCCACATCAGATTTGACAAAGTAAACTATCTTGTATATAAGATAGTATTTTTGCCTAGGGCTTGTGCCCCTTTTAGGGGGCATGTGAATTTGGTCCTGTGGGGTGGCTATGTCAATAGCTCTAATCTATGTTACTGACCACACGCGCGCGCGAGCACCGAGCCGAGCCATGCCGTGCCGTGCCGTGCCGAGTCCGAGTCCGTGTGCGCGTGCGCGATGCGACGCGACGGGATGAGCCGGGCTGGGCGTGGGCGCGGGTGCGGGTGCGGGTGCGGGTGCGGTGTGAGTGTACTCGTGTGAGTGTGTGTGTGTATACACCACTTCGGAGTCTATATAAAGACTACCGATTCCAATTATATATATACGAAAATACTCTCTCTTATAAAACTCTCTCTGATACGGTTTTAAGTATTTTTATTACTGAGTTCATCGCTGAGTCAACTCAGCACTTTCGGATTAAACTGCAAGTAGTTCGAGCCCGCGTACAGTGAGTGCACCACTGGGACCGGGTCATAGTCGTTGTATCCTGGAGGTCGATTACTCTGGAAACCTGTTGCACTTGGGACGCTGTCCAAGGGGAGCAAATTCGATTTCAAGCCGAGTGACTCAGTCACGCCTCGACTTAATTCAATAAGTTCTTCTTTCTCAAAATCTTAGTTTTTTTTTTTTTTTTTTTTTTGGTTCTTGATTTTAATAATCTATTTAATTCAACCAAATATTCCAACATTTATGTCACCACTTGATTTAGCCTTTTCATGCCTTCATGTATTTAATTCGCCTTTTTATGTCTTTATGAATTTGATCTTGCCTTTACATGTATTTTAACTGGCATTTTACATATCACTTTTAATCTTCCATGCTATTATATGTTTCACCATCAATTATTGGCCCTTTTCGAGATTTTTACATGATATCCATTGTAAGAGGTTTTCCTAGATTCATGAGAGGTTATAGGTACAAGCCTTCCCCATGCCTTGCCATTGATTTTCGCTCTGACACTCTCCATTACCAAGAATCAACGATGGTCGCTCTTCTAATTATGGAGTTGGCCGTTACCACCCTTACTAAAGAATCGGCCGTTGCCGCTCTTCTATTTATTGAGTTGGACCAGGCTAGCCCGGTTAACTCACTCAACTCGACCCGACCCGGAACTGAGTTCGGGCCGGGACGGGCCATTTTCTTTAGCCTACAACTGAGTTCGGGCCGAGTTCAAACATGTCCCAGTTCGGCTCACTTATCCTAACCATTTGAGACAGAGAAGTGAGAACGTTGTCCGTCGATTTGT
Organism: Magnolia changhungtana; assembly: GCA_030180095.1. Classification (NCBI taxonomy): domain Eukaryota; kingdom Viridiplantae; phylum Streptophyta; class Magnoliopsida; order Magnoliales; family Magnoliaceae; genus Magnolia; species Magnolia changhungtana. The sequence continues at coordinate 1,018,697 of JASAUF010000205.1, read as the reverse complement.
AGATGGAGCAGGCCCGAAATTGGCCCGAACTCGCTCGATTGCTGACCAGGCCGAGTTCGGGCTGGACATGTTGGCCCGGTGACCGGGCCGGACCGGGTTCGGGCTGAGTTTGACGGGTGACCAGGCCGGGCTAGGTTGAGCCCAGTTCCACTCGGTTCGGCCCGATGTACACCCCTGCTCTCTCCTCATCCTCAAGTAAACCCTTGTCACTCGCCTCTTATTCGAGTTGGTTATTGTCACTCGCCCTTTTTCCTTAATGGCTCGGCAGGTGTCTTGATATTCTTAACCTTCTATAGATAAATGAATTCTCTCTTGATGCAAGTACTATGTTGGGAATCCATCCTCTAGCAATCGATGAAATATCGTGGACGTAATGTGCTTTCGGTAGCGGCCCTTGAGGCGACATGTAAATCCATGTTTCATGGCTAGTGGTGCACAAATTGGTGCATGTAACCGCAATGCGTGTTACATCGTTTGCGGGATTGGATGTCGCAAATAGTCGCTCCGTGAACAAATTGTGTCACGTAATTCTTTTAGGCATGTGTTGTATTTGTCTTGGAGTAATCATGTAAAACCATGTTAAACGTGTGACACGCCAACGAATATCTGTAGTATAAGATGCAGGTTGAGTCGGATAACTTTAATCATATTCCACATTGTGGCGATCGCTAAGGGTGATACACCGCATATACTGTGCTAGGTATGCATCTCATATAGAATATTTGCGCATTGATACCTCTCGTAGCGTGAATTACTTGACATATCAAAACATTTATCTTACTTTCATGAATCTCTTAAATTACTGTTAATCTTAAAAGATAATCATCACTATGAGTAGGGCGATGATGTAATGCCTCGTGTTTTCAGGACCCGAGTATATAACTCGTTTCCCAAAAACCTGAGTGTTAGCCTATAAAATTTAGTGTAAATTTGAATTGCTTATCATTAATCAGAGTTAATAACAACAAAGCTATAATAAACCATGCATTGAATAAAAAAAACATTCTGATTATCGTAAAATTTCAAATGTAGCGCCCATACATGACTTATACAGCCCTCAAATAGTAAAGTTCATTAAACAAAAGGAATCTATCAACTAGCGGTGGAGCTCAATATGGGCCGCAAGGACCCCACCTAGCTCCCTAACTACTCGATATACTCCAGTAATCTAGTGAACAGCATCGGGTCGCCCTATACCTGCATCAACTGCTACGGTTTGATAGCGTCAATGGCAATCACAGTGAGGAGCACCCTCTAAGATTGTACACTCATCATTCATAACTAATATAAAATGCAAGTCATGGATTTAGATATATTGAACAAGGCATTTCACAATCATACTCATATACTAAAAAATTAAACCAATCAATGGGATCTCATCATAAGCAAAATATAATAACATTTGCAAAGTAAGGGAATATGTTCAAATGATCAAATAATCAAACACACGACTTTGTATTGCACCCAAAATCACATTGTATGTGAATTCCGCAAGATGGCTATAAAATTGATGAACGAAATTCAGCTCCCCCCAGAAATCATGGTACAAGCGAAATCCATAAGGTGAATATAAAATCAACCATTATCCTCCACTTCACCCAGAAATCATATCGTACATGAACTCCGCAAGATGGCTAGAAAATCGATAAGCGAACTTTAGCTCCACCCAGAAATCATGGTACGACTGAATACCGCAAGATGAAGGGAGAAACAACCAACAAAATCTAGACCATCCAGAAATCATATCATACGTAAACTTCGTAAGATGGCTAGAAAATCGATAAGTGAACTTTAACTCCACCCGAAAATCATGGTACAAATGAACACTGCAAGATGACTAGGAACAACAGGATATGCAAATATAACCAACAAGCCATATAAGGGCACCAATAGACCAACAAAGCCACGAGGACAAACATATAGTCCAAGCCATGTATGGCAGGTGTGTGATCAAACCCGTATAAGTCAAATAGGGCTCTTAAGATAATAAGTCCTTAACAAGCGGTATTCAATCCATAAGATAATCACAAATGACAACATCTACTTAATTTGCAAACTCTACAACTCGAGATAACATGTGGCAGCCGAATGTTTGCTAACATTAAAGAGACAACAATTATACGTTACATGTGTCAATTGTACAACATATTAGCATATTCATAACATGAGATAAGTAAGCTATAAAATAACATGGAGCTACTAATTATATGAAATTAAAGCATCGTTCATGTCTAGGTTGGTGAATTTAAGTGGGAAGCTCAAAGGGTGAGTCATCACCTTAGAGCGCAGCTTCAATCGAGTATATACTCCAATATGAGAAAAACTCTAAATCCCTTGATTTACGATTTAACTTGCCCTAGGGGCGATTTGGCCCAACTTCAACTCAATTGAATAAAGTTCTAATTGAGGATTTTGAATATCTTGCTTTACCTGAAACAATGTGATTAGAGACCGAACATCACTCTAATGGAAATGATTTTACCTACTAATAAGGGGAAATAAGTCACCTTATTTGAACCACGAACCAGTGAGAGAACGCTAACCCTACAAGACCTTAAGTGCTTTAATTAGGAGTAGATCAAATCTTAACAAAATCCGATCAAATAGCTTCAGGTGAGGGTTAGAGAACCTAAGTTTCTCAATTTAATAAGAAAATTTCTAATTAATTAAAAAATGTGAATAAAGTTCTATTTCAACATCATGAAGATCGAATTACCTCAAGTCGACTGATTCGAGTCGATTCGACCCTATTAACTCAATTGTTCAACTCAGCTCCATTTGGTGAGCCGGCCCCATAGCTTAATCGAGTTGACTCGACAGCACCATCCCAAACTCCCCTTCTTTTCTTCCCCCCCCCCCCCCCCCCCCCTGGAATATCCAAAGAAGAAAGCTGACCGAGTCAACTCAGACTCAACTTGTCAGCGAGTTGACTCGACTCTCTCTCTCTCTCTCTCTCTCTCTTTTCTTTCCTTTTTTTTCTTCCTTTCTTCCTTCCTTTCTTTTCTTCTGATTCTCCTCTTTTCTTCTTGGTGCTGGGCAACCCAACCCAAACCCAACGAGTCGAGTTTGCCTTACTCAACAATGGCAACCTCCTCACAGTCTTCTTTCTCTCCTCTTTCTATTGCTTCCTCCCCCCATTTTTTGTGTACTGTTCACTCCCCAAGTATAGGGTTGTGATGTAGTAATAAACTCGGTGAGACCGAGGTCGAATCCACAGGGACTGAAACTTGTACGGTATCTGAAACTAACCAGAACTAGAACTAGACTAAGATGAAATCTAAATCAATTGAAATTTACAGAATAATGGTGAAAGTATTAATCTAAAATTAAAAGAAATCAGAGATAGGAAACTAGGGATTCAGAGGATCCACTTATAGAGATCAGGGAGCTTTACGGTCGATTCATGAACTCAACTGGACTTCGAGTCCCATCTCCATCCAGTTGGAAGATATAAACTGAAAATCAAATCTGAACATCCTTAGATCTAGTTTTCAAGAGATGAAAGATATATGAATTAGAATGGATTCCATCACCAAACCATGCCCAGGAGACAAAGTAAACAACAAAATTAAACTAATTACCAACCAATCAACATGCTATGAAGGTTAGGAAGGGTACTATCATCCGACCATGCCCAGGAGACAATGGTGAACAGGGCTTCCTGACGTCATAAAACATAAAAGGAAAAAGAAATATCCAAAGTCATCACAGACCCATTGTAATTTCAGTCACAACAGACCATTAACAACTAGAAATATTCCTATTATTCAAAACTAGAATTAAATCAGTTCATAACATGAATCTAACCATGGTATCAGGCTCATCACGCCATAAGCTTCACCTCTTGGCCTAGCCAAGAGGTTCAACCCAACATGAATGGACTGGATCTCTTAAACAGAAACAAAAATAAACAAAAAAAGAAAAGACCAAAAAAACTCTAACTCCTCTTCTCTCTCCCTGGTGCTCCACGTCCACGTCCCGCCAAAAATCTGATACCCAATCCCTCTGCGGCCTCTCTCTTTTATAGCGGTAGGAAGTCGGCTGGAGAGTCGGTTTGAAGAACCGACCGTGCTGGCGAGAAGAGCTGGCGTGTGAAGAACAACGTCGATGAAGTCTACGCATTCCCCTGCGTAAGGCTTTTACGCAGCCAAGATGGCAGCGATCAAATCTCACTCTTCCTTGCTTTCTTTTCGAAATGACAACGTCCCCTGGGACTTTTTTAAACTGTATACACGATGGACGGTCCAGATCAGATAGACAACTGTGATGGTGGCCCACAGCCGCCTGCAAAACGCGGACAGTTTCCGGTTTCCACGAACAGAGCTTGCGTAATCTTTTACGCTGTGATGGTGAGTGGGCCTATGATCGGCATCAAAAGTGAAATCTACTCCGTTCACCATATTCCCCTCGAGATTTTGGTCGGGAAGGATCGTTTTTCACTGGTTTCATGTGGCCCATCGGACCAAATCCCTCCACCGTCTATCCTGCTTTTGATCACATCTCTTCCTGTACGCACTTGCATTGATGCAGATGGCCACCATGGCTGAGGTAGCGCCTCCACTTGAGAGCATTGGACGATCTTAATCGTCCATATAGGCAATGGGTGGGGTCCACTAATAACACCCGTTCGGACGTTGGCGGAACAGAGATCCGGTTTCTGTTTGGTTTTTTTTTGGAAAGTCGGTCAAAACCAATTTGACCGAAGAACATGGTCCAGTGCATGTTGAGTGCACTTGTGACCATACACTGGCAATGCCAGTTGAGTCCACTCGTGACACTTCTGAGAAATCCTCTCCGTCCATCTGTTCCTTTATCTTATATAATGGGTTGAAACCTAACTTGAAGCATATCCAAATCTTAGGTGGGCCCCAAATCATTACTTCATGGACTGATTTGACTGTTGGACAACTTTCCCAGAGATCCAAGGTCTCAAATTCGATGTCTACGGCTAATTTATGGTCTTCAGGCCACGTATAAAGTTTTAAGCCGATCAGATGGTGGAAACCCTGTGATCTTGCATTCTGGATGTTTTTCAGGCCACTTGAGCTTCAGTTTCTCAGTTTTCTCAGATCTTTGGTGTGTAATTTCCTTGGTCTTGGTCCCCTAGGGTCTATCCCTTGCCTTGGTGTCATTAGAGCGTTAATTTCATCCTTTTAGCATCCTATTTCAATCCAAACTCGTAAATACACCCTGCATCACAAACACGATTAATTCAGGCCGTTAAACAGTATCATGATCATAAATCTAAGTAATAATTGGGGTCTGATATGCAATATCTGACCCTCAACATGTACCAACCAACAAACCTGGATACGAAATCAGCCCGAGTTGAGCTGGTGCGGCAGCAACAACGGCAACGGCATTAGCGGCAGCAGCAGCGTACCTCAACTTGCGTCCAACTAGGAGTGCGGCAGCACTCCTCCCTCCTCTCGTTTCTCTCTCTCCCCTGCCTTCCTCTCTTTTCTCTCCTCCTCTCTTTCTATTTTTCTTCTTCCCTTCCTGTTGCTTCTCTGACGTCCAGACGGGATGCACATTCAGACCGAACTCGGTTCGAGTGAAGCTGGTACAGCAGTGGCAGTAGGTTGGCAGCGAGAAGAATAACGTCTCCCTCTCTCTCTCGTGCTTTCTTTCTTCCTTTTCTATTGTTCTCTCTCCCTACTTCTTCCTTAGACCTTCCTCGACCAGATTTGTGATGGATTTTTTTGACCCATCTTCGACCGGTCGTGAGCCCTGCTCGACCGGTCGAAGGCTGGTGGTCGACCAGTTGAAGGTTTGAGTCGTAACTTCGACTCAAAGTCCAACGAGTATTTTTGCTATTTTTTACTGTAGCTACGACTGGTCGAAGGGATGTCTAGATTAGTCGAAGGGGTCCTACGACTAGTCGAAGACTAGGTTCGACTAGTCGAAGGTTACGCAGTTTGTTCAGCGATTTTGCGCGAAACTGCGGATTTGAGTCCTTTCGCAACAGGGATGCGGAAAGGAGTTTCCTAAACTATAAAAGGGGTTGCCTAAGATTTTTCTAAGTACAACAAGAGGGTTTCCTAAAGTTTTACAAGGGATTTGCTAAAGGGTTTAGGGCTATCAAAGGTGAGAGAGAGGGAGAAAGAGAGAGAGGAAGCTTATAGAAGGGAGGTTCTGCTCGTGGAGGTTTTCTACTGTGCAATCTATATCTCAGCGCTTCTATGTCCTCGTAATAGGTTAGATCTCTCCGTTTTCTCTATTTCTCTTATTGTTTATCCACTCCTGCGTGAGTGAAGAAGATTGTAACGTTCTACTTCATAGTGGATTGTTGATCTGGACGAGGTCCCGTGGTTTTGACCTTTTTGAGGGTTTTCCACGTAAAGATCTCTTGTGTGAATTGTGATTGATGCTTTGATTTATTTCATTGCTTTATTATTCATAATTCTGGTTTGTTTCGGGAGGCTAGATCCTAAGGTTTGTGCGAGGCATCCCAACAATTTGCAATCAACTCAGACCATCTTAGGGCAGTTTGAATGAGGAAGAAGCTTCGGGCGTCAATGGTAGAATGGGATTCGATGAGTTTCCCTTCGATCCACCACAGTTGGAAGTTTCGGTTTGGCTCTAGGGAGCTTATGGGTGTGGGTTTTCATAGCTTGAGTGTAGTTAGCTCGGTGGGTTTGAAGGGAGGGAGAACGACTGGTTTCTTACACCAGTTTTCTACCAAAGCCTAGCCCATGTGGATCAGCAATGGATGGCTAAGATGGGCTACAGTGGGTGGCTGAGATCTTAGGAAAAGTTTTCATGCGGATTGCCAGTGTGGAAAGCCGAAAAAATGGCGATTTCCCATTTTGGAAACAAGTGTGTTTGTTAGCTTGATTTACAGTTGATTTTATGTGCACATGCATGCAATCCAACGATTGGATTAACCATCACTTTGGTTGTCCGCGTCCCCCAAACGAAATGGACGATTTGGATCAAACATGGGGTCTAAGATGGTGGGCTGCAATGGTTGCAAATGGACGTTGTCCATTTAAAAAGATGTCGGCCGGGAACAGAGAGGGAAATCCTCTGTTTTTGGGATTTGTCGTGTCAAACGCAGTTTGACCACGTGACTATCTCGGTGCACTGCGGGTGCAGGCATATGGTGTACACACGCTGCACAAAAGTGGGGTCCAAAATGGTTTGTGGTCTGATCTACACCATTCATTTGCTTTATCATCCCAAAATAGGGCCCATCCCAATGAATGAGGTAGATCCTATACTCGGGTGGGCCATATCGGATGACTGATGGCCCTTGAGTGCCAATTATAGACAATCCAATGATGATCTGTGGTCCAATCCCGCCATAAGGGCCATTCATCTAACTAGTGGGTCAATCAAGCCCACTACCCAAATATATTGGTATCATCCTACACGTAAAGATATAGCTTTTGTATTATTTTGTATTTAAGTACAATTACTAACATCTTACATATTTTATGTTAATAATCATTTATCAATTAATAAAGTATTTAATTGGTAGTATTACAGATAAATATCATTAATAACATTCCAAGTGTACTATAGGTAATTAACATAATATTCTGATATATTCATTATAATAAATATTAGTAAATAATATCTTCGATTAAAATATATTTACATATTTGTTTAATATAATACCTTAATAGTTATAGATAAGTATTTATTTACAATCATTAACATATATAACGTTTTTTTTTTTTTGGTAATCATACATGCACATATAGTATAGTAAAATTAATATTAAGTGATATATATATATATATATATATATATATAGTATAATATGATAATATATAGTTAAAATTATAAAATGTAAGTGTTAATCAATAAACATCAATTATATAATAATGTGTTGGTATACAATTTATTATATATATAGTTTAAATAAATAATATACGTAATTTGAATAATTTAAGTAACATATGTATTATTACAAATAATTATAAAATCATTTTGTATTATATTATATATACATTTAAAATGAGTTATTATGGATCGAGTTAAGATTTTGAGGTAGATCTATAACTCAAGTGGGCCTCATCTGGTGGTCGATCAAATCATGTTTGTCCTCTAACATTTCTAGGCTAATCTCTAGGCTAATCTGGATACACAGACCGATGCTCCTAAAGTCCAATGAATTTACAGTTGCCTTACAAAAAGTGGTTGGTCTAATGAATGGCGGGTTTTGATGATTCGACTTTTGACATTGACAACGAACATTTGATTTATCTATCAGGGTGATCGAACCCTAAAATAGACCTCTCTTGTGATGTGATGCTCCATTTTGGAATATGACGGATGACTGACTTGATATACGGGTGAAGTTTACCCTTAATAGGCGAGGGTAATTGGTTCGTTAAATCGGGTTTGTGATCCTAAGTTAGGCCTTTATGGTAACCCCTAAGTACTGAAAAGTATGGGGTGTTACAGTTGACCCTCTCCCAACCGTACAGATGTTGTAGGTGACGAACAGATTGAAGACTTAGAAGACCAGCTTTCTATAAAAGACTACACCGAAAAAAAATATGAAGATAGTTTATTTTTTTAGTTGTATACTTCCGCTACGAACTCGATAAATATAATAAGCTTCCATTGTGAAGGCTTTTGATTATTCTTTTACTCTGATAAAATATAATCAAAACAGATGATTTTATTCTTGTGAATGTTACCTTCATGAATGTATTTGGATGTAAATCAAACCAAAAAAAGGGTGCGATTTCATAGCATCCAGTTTATACATTATTAACACCCGAATTTATAGGGCACGAGTGTAAACTCTGACCGTGAAATTTCAGGATGTTACAGACGTACTCTACAAGAAAGGGTTCCACCTTCCTTACCTAAGGTGTGTACGTCCAGAAGAAGCTAAATACGTCCTAAGAGAGATCTACGAAGGAATATGCAGAAATCACTCTGGAGGACGATCATTAGCACACAAGGTCATTCGACAAGGTTACTATTGGCCAACCATCCAGCACGATGCATGGAAACTTGTCTAGAGATGTGAGAAATGTTATAGATTTGTGATATCCCTCGGCAGCCACCGGAAGAGCTCACTCCTATGGCCGGCCCCTGGCCGTTCGCTCAGTGGGGGATCAACATCATCGGTCCGTTCCCCATGGGTAAAGGTTAGACCAAGTTCGTCGTAGTATCTGTAGACTACTTCACCAAGTAGGTAGAAGCAAAACCATTGGTAAAGATAACCGAACAAAAGATCACAGATTTTGTTTGGAAGAATATCATATGTAGATTCGGGATACCTCAGACTATTGCCTCTGACAATAGGAAGCAGTTCGATAACAGGCGATACCAGGAGATGTGCAAGAACCTCGAAATTTGCAGCGTTTACTCATCACCACGATATCCACAAGCAAATGAACAGGTCGAGGCAATTAACAAGATCATTAAACATCACCTCCTAACCAAGACCGAGAATGTCAAAGGAGCCTAGTCTGAGGAACTTCCCAAAGTCCTATGGGCTTACCAAACTACTGCCCGAACTGTTACTGGAGAAACCCCTTTCTCCCGGCGTATGGAGTAGAGGCGGTCACTCCTGCAGATATCGAACTACCTACGGCCCGGACAAAGTCGTTCGATGAACATGTCAATAACGAGCTTATGTCCCTCGGTCTCGACCTTCTCGAAGAGCAAAGACAGTAAGCTCGGCTTCGAACCATTATCTATTATCAACATGTGTCGCAGTTTTATAATTCTTAGGTTAAGGTCAGAAGGTTTCGAGTTGGGGATCTGGTTCTTCGAAAGATATTCCAGAACACCAAAGAAGTAGGAACGAGGACCTTAGGCTCAAACTGGGAAGGGCCCTACGTGATTTGGAGCATCATCCAACCTAGTACGTACCGACTAGAAGATTTGACCGACCAACTACTCCCTCATCTATGGAATGCCGAGCATCTAAAGATCTACTACCCTTGAATTGGTCGGTATGACCTTTGTTACGTCGCAATCTGTTTTCGAATAAAAAAATCATTCACATGACCAATGTTTGACCTAGATCAAATCTACAAACAATCCCTACTTGAGCTATAGCCGTTTTATGTCCGAGCCATATCACTTGTGCAAACTTTAATAAAAATTTTAGTTGACATCTGATAATGTAGCACCTCCTATATCGGGAAAAAAAAAGATGGAAACAGATGTTCAAAAGGAGACATTTTCATTGATAAGACCCAAAATGACATGACTACATCAGCTTTACATCGTCTATAAGTCCAAAAACAAGTTTATACATCGAACTATAAGCGGAGTTAGAAAACACAAAGGGAGATGGTGCTTGGTGTGCTTGAAGTGCTTGAAGCTGAAGCACTTGGTATGCTTGAAGTGCCTGAACCTGAAAAAGGGAGCAGGATGAGGGAAATACTGCTCTGCAAAATTAACTTCAAGACTCGGGCGTCGCCTCGGAAGCTATCTCAGGAGCCACCTCAGGAGCCGCTTCATCGCCCAACCCATCAGAACCCGACTCTGGTTGGTCAAAAGCAGAGAGATTGAACTCTGGGAAGGTCTCTCTCATTGCCCTCACACACTCGGCATAGCCTTGATGATAGAGATTATCCCTCTCGTCCTGGAATGTTTGGGACGACCAAAACTCCTTAACAATGTCCCTTCGTGCATTGGCGAGTGCGACCATGGTCACCGTCTTCAGCTTCTCTAGTTTCGCACCTGTATCGATAAGTTGAACATGACACTCATCATACAACACCTTGGCCTCCTGCAGTTGCACAACCACCTCGACCTTCTCGGCAGAAGATGCTTCGAGAGCCGTCTTCGCAGCTTTTAGCTCGGCTTCAACAGTTGAAGTCCGAGCCTTAGCTTCCTCCGCCCGGTTATGCCCCTGAGCAAGCTCGGCGTGCACCTTCAACATGCACATGGCGAACTACAAAAAAAGGGATCAGGTCGAACAACTAGAAAAATCAGGCAACTTGATATCTGGCGAAGTTCTTACCCTGAGAAGAGTTATCGTCACTTGCGCAAGGGTCGTATCCATGGGAGATTCGAACAAACCGACGAACTCCTCCTCGACGCTGTGGCGATTTGCCCATGGGAGGATCTCCTCCACAGTTCGACAAAGGCTCCCTCGCTCCTCCACGACTTCCTTCCTTCCCGAGGATTGAACCCCAACCGAAGGCTCTGAAGCCCCTTGGATCTCAGTAGGAGCTATCTCCATGCCCTCATCTCCGACCTCTATGGCAGTCGGGCAAGAAGGGCCGACCTTTCCCTTGCCCTTGGAGGTCTTTTGTTTCTTCCTCTTCGGCGCCGACATATCATCTTGAGGAGGCACACGGACCTTAGAGGGGGGTCGGATGTAGGGCCGAACTTTAGGCATCTCTGTGTCGATATATGAGAACAATACGTCAATATGTCAGAAGAATTTTTCAGCAAAATTCAAAGTTTGAAAGTTCAGCTGAAGGTCTTACCCAAGGTCGTACCTGTCAGAGCTGTGCCTAAGCCTGACTGAAGGAATCGCTCGGGTTAGAGAAGTACTCTTTAAGATCTTCTCTCCCCGTTAAGGGCCCACAAGTCCCTGATCCGAGCTACCGATCCACTATCGAGCAATGGCAGATGCTTGAGAATAGCTGTAAAAGAAGACATGTAAACAAGATTAGATGACGGTGGAAGCCAACCAATTAAAGATAAATGACCTCTACAACATTGACTTGGCTCGGAGAAAGCTCGGGGAGCAAGGGGCTAAGTCGTCCTAGCTCGGCTGTCTCCCAGTACCCGAAGGCCCAGAACCACTTATCCCTCCAGTTCTTATTGGAGGATGGGGGATCGATTATTAAAGCCCCCCTGTTATTCCACCATGTAGAAAAGTAATACCAGTCAAGTTGAAGGGTTTCACTTTTACCTTGTATAAGTGGAGGAACTCGTCCACTGATAGTTCGGGCTAGTCTAGTTCAGCCCATAAGACCACACAGCCGAACAAATCCCTCCACCCATTTGGAGTCATCTGCCTCGAGGCTAAGCCAATGTGAACTAGCAGACGCCTAGTTATCCCCTATAGGGGGAGTCGCAAGCCGCATTGAAGCACAACCTGGAAGATCGCCACGGCCCTTTCTGGATGTCGGTCTAGAAGTTCGTCCGACGAAGGAAGTTGTAGAACCATAGACTTCGGAACGTGATATCCGAGCCAGATCTGAGCCAACTCCTCTTTGGACGAAGTCAAAGGTACTAGCCCCTTCAGACCCTCCTCACCGTTAGGCTCCCTTGGCTCAACCTCATCGAGTAGGTTACGTCTTAGTGACCTATTCCATTGCCAAAGACATATTCAGTGACTGGGGTCTGGGTGTTATCCCGCGTTCTGGAGACAGATTCAATGCCCTAGCAGTGGGCGCCAGTCTTTGTGCTAGAGACCATTCCAGTGCTCTCCTCGACGACTATGACCGAAAAGCAGCATCCGTCATCATCACCAACGAAGAAGGTGGGTTCGACATTACCCTAAGGGCCTGTTTGGTTTTCCATAATCCAGGTAAATCGCTGTAAAGAAGTAATTATTACAATTTTTTCACTTGTTTGGAAATGAGTGAGTAATTTCACCTAGAAAAACGGTCCAAAAATGTTGACTTAAATCCGTGGGCCCCACCATAATGTATATAATATATCCGTGTCGTCCATCTGTTTTATTAGAATATTTTGAGGCTTGATCCAAAAAAATTAGGAAGATCTAATGTTCGATTGGCCCACATGAAAGGAAACAATGGACTTAATTTGTCCACCGTTGAAAGTTGATTATTTTACTGGGCCCACATTGAGGTTTATTCACCATCTAACCCATTCATAGGGTCACATGGACATGGATAAATGAAAAATATAAATATAAGCCTGATCTAAAATTTCTAAGGGCCTCAACAAAATTTTAATGGTAGGCATTTAATTCTCATAATTTTGTGTGGTGTGGTCCACTTGACCTTTGGATTTGCCTAATTTTTGGGGTAATGCCTTAAATTCATTTGGCATAATGAACGGGCGGTGTGGATAAGCCACACACATTATGGTGGGCCCCATATTTATTTTACAAATTCCTCAATTTAAGTGCTTAAAAAGTAACTAGTCAAGTCAGCATTGGGAAAGATGTAGGTAATTACCTTGGTAAATAATGATTACTCATTTACAACGTAATTACACTTGAGCTAGAAAACCAAACAGGCCCTAAGGTGACTGCTCACCCCACTTTCGTCGCTGGAAACCCCCTCCCGTGAGCTCAAGGAGTCAGACATGGTGATTTCTAACGGAAAAATGAAAGGAGGGGGAGAGGAGGCTCACCGGAGAAAGGACTGGCAGGATTCCGGTTAGATTGTAGTGGGAGCAGTTGCTGAAAATCGCATAGAGAAATTGGGGTGAAGAAGGCGAAATGAAAAGGGAAAGACCTAAAGGTTAGGACTTCCCTTATATAGTTGTGCCACGTGGCAGCTATTTAAGGCACCCATCAATGTGACGTCATAAGACGCCCCTTCGACTGCCCCTAACTTGACACGTGGCATGACCCCATGTGCCACTCGACCTCAATATCGAGTGTGACACCACGCATCACTTCTTCATTTGTCCGCCACTGAAAAGACGGTTGGACGCCCCATGTGACCTTGAGCGCGCTACGAGCTGACATGTCATGATCACAAGCTGACATGCCTCGACTTCTGCACCAGCCACCATTCCTGGCATTTATGACAGTTCGTCTCGGCCTAGTCCACATAACCCGATCTAGTCCTGGCCAACTTGCTTTCCGAACCTCCGCGGGTCGCTTCAAAAAGCAAGAGGGGCTCACTGTTGGGGAAAAATCTACAAGTATATAGATCGGCTTATGGAATGGACCAACTCTACTAAACCAGCGCAGGCCCACTGAACCCTGAGCCTGATAAGGCATCTACGTCCAGAAACAAAGCAACCTCCAAGGAGGATGATGCAACTTTAAGGACACTCAAATGGCTTACCTACGAGCCCTCTCAAGTGGCTAAATGCTGACCTAACTCATAGGTCGGCCATAGGTCGATTACGGATCAACCATAGATTGGTCATAGGTTGATTACGGATCGGCCATAGATTGGTCATAGCTCGATTATAGTTCGAACATAGATCAGCTATTTGACGGTCGTCGTAAGGCCGAAATGCAATCATAGGTCGACATGCTCCTAACTGGCCTATGGAGATAGTGAATGTTGAATCGTCGATCAGGTCGGTATCACTCATTCCCGACTCAAGACCTGCCTTGGGATTTGACCTAAGACCGACCTAAAGATTCAGAGAATCCCCTAACGTCCTAAAAGATCTCTCCCGAGATCTTTAAAGGATAATATCGGATCCCGACGATCTCAGAAACCGATCTTCTTGTAGAAATCCTGGATTACAACCAAGATATCAAGAAAGAATCCTCCTGTGATGGTATTCTATCTCTCCTATAAATATAAAGGTATCTCCCGCCATCCAAGGTACGTTCACGGAAAAACCATAATACTCGATTGGTCTCTTTTTTAGAGATCCTACCTTACTCACAAGACCTCGATCCTGACTTAGGCATCAGAGAGTTCCTTGCACTAGCCAAGCCCTCCTTTGTATCTCTTTAACACATGTGCAAGTCCAGGGAGGTCTACTGCAAAGGGTCTGCCGGAAAACTGCATCAATAATACGTAATCACTAAAAACTTGTACACAAGGTAAATATTAATTCAAATTAAACCCCTAAATTGCAAGACATACTTTCACTAAGTTACATTCTAAAATTCTGAATTATATAAGTTTTTATTTTAAGAGTCTAAGGTAGTTTTCTATTTTTAAGTATGAGTTCCTTTGCTTTAGAGAAATTATAATTAAGGAGTGAGTGTAGAGACATGAGAAGGAAAGTTAAGAGAGAGCATTAAGAAAACAATGTATGTGTATAATTCTCTCCTTCATGTTTTATAATGTGGCGTGAAGGCTAGTTCTCTTATAATTAAACAGAGGACTCGTTAATTTAAATTGTTGCAACAACCGTAGAAGTTGAGTTTTCATAGCCTATGTTGGGGGCAAAATTGAACTGGTCCATCATACAGAAAGAACGACCAACCATGAGGGGAACGTCTCGAAGCTAAAGTGACTAAAGTGCCAGGGTAAGCTTCTGTCTCGAGCTGTTAGAGCACGAAGCTCGGATACAAGGCAAGTAACTCTCCCGACGAAGAGATGAGCCCTTGAGTTGAACTTTCCAAGGTCATAGCTCGATAGGGGAAGAGTCATTTCACCAGGAATGTCTATGACACAAGCAAAGGATTGTCAAGGCAAGGTGCTCGGGATCCAAGGTTCCCCCGCACTCCGAGCTAACTTGACTGATCATTGATGAGGTGATATGAGTAACTTGGAGGGGACTATACCTCAGGTCCGAAAAAGGAAGGCCCGACCTAATCCTCGTCAAAGATCATACCGATCGAGATGAGCTCAGCGACAATTTCAGGAGAGTTTTCCATCCAAATAAGAACTCTCCAATGTAACCTATTAGGACATGACAATTTCAAAATTGCTTGTGAATCATATAAATATAGTCACCTTAGACGAAAGGAGATAAGCGAACAAACCCAAACTCAAGCTTTTAATTCAAGTCTACCAGCCTTATAACGTAGGCATTAGAGGGTCCACAACAGCCATTGACTCCTTCTATTGTCTACATCTTTGTATTTCTTTGTAGGTTCATCAATTATTATACCTCTGCAATTGATTACATTTGTTCGACCAGATTCCAGCTATAATAGTCCACATTATAAATGTCCACCAATTGGTCCAGCCCATAGCTTAGTGGTAGCCAAACTTTATTTCACTACCAATCGAATATCATCTAATTATGTAAATTTTGGCTCATGATACGACTAAAGTGGGACCCACAATTTGGACACTTTAATTTGAATTACTTGTATTCGAAATATGGAATTTCTAAATAATTTATAAGTGCCGTGTATCATCAACTATACGCTGCCAGAGTATCAAAGCACTTTCTCATTTTTAAACGCCTAACTACCGACCATCATATGAAATATGAAATAAGAGTATGATGCATTTGGACCACTTCTCCGAATATACATGTAAGCTCTCCAAATATACATGTTAGGCAGGTAAAATGGTGTCATCAAGAGGAAAATGTCATACAAACTGACAAAGAAGAAGCAGGAGGAAAGCACAACTTAGTCTTCCAAATATATACATATATATAGAGGCAGGTAAAATGGTGTCATCAAGAGGAAAATGTCATACAAGCTGACAAAGAAGAAGACGGAGGAAAGCACAACTTAAGTCTTCCAAATATATATATATATATATATATATATATATATATATATATATATATATATATATATCTTTCATTTTTATTGCATTCAAGATGCCGGTATCCCTACGCCACTTGCAAAATAGATTATTCTCTAGCACCTAGTCAACTGACTTTAAAAATTCTTCAACTGCATGTTAAAAATTACTTAACCCATGTGGAGGATGGAAGCAGATTGCGTCCAACTATATATGTATGGGGCCCACTGTGATGAATCTGTTTATCTGTCCATCCCTTTTCTCAGATCATGTTTGGTTATGGGCCAAAAAATGAGGTATATCCAAAGTTCCAGCGGAACACACCAAATTAGTAAGCTTCCTTGGGTTACATTAAATGCACAAACCTCTGAGACATAATATTATATTCCCTTGTGAAAACAGAGGTAATTTTAGAGGAGGCCCTTTGCCTTGCCTGGGATGACTTGACTCTGTGGGGACCATTGTGATGTATATGTTTTATCTACACAGTTCAGCCAGTTTGATAGATCATTTTAAAATGTAAGCTAAAAAGGAGGTAGATATAAGGTTCAAGCAGACCACACCAAGGAAGCAGTGTGGAGATTGAAAGTCTACTCTTGAAAATTTTTCAAGGGTCACAGAAGTTTTGGATAACACTGATATTCACGTTTTCCCTTCAGCCAAAGTCTACATGACCTTATGACAGGTTAGATGGCAAATAAACACCATCCTAGGCCGTAGGAAGTTTTCAACTATAGGAGTTCAATCCCCATTGCTTCCTTCCGGTGGTTCACCAGAACCTTCCATCCGGCTCCTTTTGATCATGCCTTAAAATCCTCTGTCAAAAAAGATGGATGAAGTGGATAAACTATATACATTATGGTAGGCCCGCAAAGCCCTTGGATGGACCGTCCGTCTATATCTATGTGCGAGGTCGGGGTCGCAGGCAATCCGCGTCCCGACCTAACTTCACCAGAGTCAATCCGCGTCCCATAGCCGCGTGGGTCCCACGGGATCGGGATCGCAGGCATCCCCGTACCGACCTAGCTTCTTCGCAGGCGGAAACGGATTGGCTACTCCCCCTGACACCAGCCCCGGAGCTGGTGGTCGGTGCTCTTTGGGACCCACCATGATGTATGTATTCATCCATTCTATCCATCTATTTTTCTAGATCAATTTATGGTGATATACCAAAAATGAGGTCTATCCCAGTCTCAGGTGGACTACATTACAGGAAACAGTGTTGAATGAACTTTGACCGTTAAAAACTTTTTAGGTGCCATAAAAGTATTGGATCAAGTTGATCTTTGGTTTTTCCCTTCATCTGGGTCTTTATGACCTAATCAACAGATTGGATTTCAAATAAACAGTAGAACGGGCCTTAGGAGGATTTAAATGATGGATATCCAATCACTATTGTTTTCATGTGGTGTGATCCAGATGAGATCTACATCCCTCTCATTTTTGAAATAATTACCTAAAATGATATTTAAAAATGGATGAACGAAATGGATGAAACACATACATCATGGTGGGGCCAACGGAGCACCGACCACCAGCTCCGGGGCTGGTGTCAGGGGGAGTAGCCAATCCGTTTCCTTCGCGGGCGATTCGCGTCCCGGTCCACTTGCGTACCTCTGTCACATCATATGGGCGTCGGGAGCGTATCATGACCGGGAGCGGATAAGGTGAGACCCGGATCCGGAGGATTCTAGATAGTTCTGATGTTTGTAAGAAATTCACTCTGTTCATCCATTTTTTCGAGCTAATTTTTAGACTTTGAGATCAAAAGTGATCACGATCTAAGACTCAAATGAGCCGCACTAAAGAAAAAGGTGGGTAAGAAAATTCCTACCGTTTAAACATCCCTGGTCGATGGTGATGTTTACAGGCCATCTACACTGCATTCAAAACTCCTGTCGCCCCATGAATATTTCAACTCAATGCTCACGTTTTCGTTTTCGAGCCTCTTGAGTACTGGATCCGGCTCATTTATTACCTCATGTCTTAAAATGATCTCACAAAATGGATGGCCAGGGTGGATTTCTCACAAACATCACGTGGCCCACGTAGGTTCCAAACGCAAGAGCTTCCTACGAAAATCCATGTCCCCCATCCACCGCGGTGGGTGAGACAGCTAACTGTAGGGCTCACTGTGACCTATGTGACCACGTCACTCCATCAATCCATATTGAAAGCTTATTTTAGACCATGATCAAAAAAATAATCAGTTCCAAATCCCAGTGGACCATAGTACAGGGAAAAAGGGTGATTGACCATTAAAACTTTTTGTGTTCCACAAAAGCTTTGGATCAAGATGATATTTATGTGGTCTTCTCATTTAAGTGTTTGTGATGTTATCAACAGGTTGGATGGAAAATAAACATTCCAATGGAATTCATGAAGTTTTTAATGGTGGGGATTCAATCACCACTGGTTCTGTGGTGTGGTCCACCTAAGATTTGAGTCACCTTCATTTCTAGGATCATGCCTTAAAATGAACTTTCAAAAATGGCTGGACAGTGTGGATTTAAGGCACATACATTGCTATCAGCCCCACAATAAGGGGTCCCACCCTCCTGGGTGATGTCGAGCGGGTTGCGGACACTTTCATTTCAGAGCTAACCCAAATCCCTGTCTGATCGATTGAATTGAGCAAGTGCCCCAACCGTTCGTTCTAACACGTGGGGCCCATGGTTTGCTACTCCGGTCCGTTGATCTGTCGAGTCACCATGACCTCTCTCTCTCTCTCTCTCTCACCCATGAAATTCCTTGCCATTGCATATTTCTAAGCCTTCCAGAGCTCTCCCACACATCAAATTCCACCCTTCTTCTCATCCATACATACCAAAAGTAGAAAGAAAGAAGAAGGAAACATGGTCGGTTGGCTCGTCTCAACTGCAGTGGAAAAGTTGAAGACTATCCTCCTAGATGAGGTAGTTATGTTGGTGGATATTGGTGATGAGATCAGAAAGCTTTCCAGCACGTTCACCTCGATTCAAGCTTTGCTTGAAGATGCTGAGTCTCGGCGTGTAAAAGACAGAGCGGTGAAGATCTGGTTAGAGAAGGTCAAAGACGTTGCCTACGATGTGGATGACATATTGGATGAGTGGATGACAGAAGCTCTTAAATCAGAAGTAGCCGATGAAGGTGATGGATCCTCTCTCATCAAGAAGCGTAGGGTAAGAAGCTTCCTCTCCCCTGTTACTTTCATCAATCCTCTCATGTTACGCCACAAATTTGGGAGTAGGATAAAGGAAGTTAGGAGTAGATTAGATGATATTGAAAAAGAGAAAAGCCAATTGTGTCTTAGAGTATATAGTGCAGAGCGAGAGTGTGTGGATAGTGAAGTGAGGCGGGCTGAGATCGGAGAGCGAGAAACAGGCTCCCTAGTTAACAGATCATCAATTGTAGGTAGAGAACGTGAAAAAGATGAAGTCGTAGACTTGCTGCTGCAGGAGGTAACTGAGGTACCCTTTGTCATTTCTATCGTTGGAATGGGGGGGTTGGGGAAGACCACCCTTGCTCAGCTTGCCTACAATGATGAGAAAGTCAGGGGGCATTTCGATATGAGAATGTGGGTATGTGTTTCTGAAGATTTCGATGTGAAACAGATTACAGAATCAATTATAAAATCTGCAGACACTAAGTTTAAGGGTAAAAAATTAAACTTAGATCAGTTGCAACTTCACCTCTATGAAATGTTGCATGCAAAGCGATTCTTGCTTGTGCTTGATGACATTTGGAGCGAAGATAGTGAGAAGTGGGATAAACTGAGACTTCCCTTCCAGGCCGGTGCATTAGGGAGTCGAATCGTTATAACCACCCGCAGTGAAAGGGTGGCATCGATGGGAAGTGCTCAGATACACAATCTGGCCGTCTTATCCGATGATGATTGCTGGTTATTGTTCAGGCGTAAAGCGCTTGAGCATCGGAGTGCAGAAGAGCATTCAGAGTTGGAAGTGATTGGAAGGGAAATTGTGAAAAAGTTTGGAGGACTGCCTCTTGCAGCAAAGACAATAGGGGGTGTCATGCGCTTGAGAAGGACGAGAAGGGAGTGGGAGCTTGTCTTGGAAAGCGACATATGGTATTCACATGATGTCTTACAAGGCATTTTACCAGCTTTGTTACTCAGCTACCATGACTTGCCTCCTGCTTTAAAGCAATGCTTCACATATCTTTCCATCTTTCCGAAAGATAAGTGGATGTGCAAGGATACAATTGTCAAGTTATGGGTAGCACAAGGTTTCATCCGCTCCGACATAAGTAGAGATATGGAGGAAATTGGTGGGCTTTATTTTGATGATTTATTAAGACGATCATTGCTCCAAGATGCACAACTCCACGATGACATACTCAAGTGCAAGATGCATGATTTAGTTCATGATCTTGCGCAATCAGTTGCGGGAAGTGACTGTTCAATAATGGAGATAAAAAAGCTATCATCATCAAACCTTAATAATGTTCACCATTCTTTTGTAATTGCCAGTGATACAGCTGACGAAAGGGATTCCATTTGGATCCCCTTGTATAAGGCCCCCAAGTTGCGGACATTGCTGATAGAAAGCTCAAGATTCTACAGGGTGCCACATGATTTTATTGATCATTTTAGATTCCTTAGAGCACTGGATTTGAGTTGGTCTTACATTAAGGAATTGCCGCGAACAGTAGGAGAATTGAAGCACTTGAGATATCTTAATTTATCTGTCACATATATAGAGGAGTTGCCAGAGGAGGTGACTAATTGCGGATATTTACAGACCTTGAAACTTGATTACTGTAAAGAGCTAAAAAAACTGCCTAGAGGGATGGGAAAAATGATTAGCCTGAGACATCTAGAAATGTATTATTGTTTCTCTCTGAGTTTCATACCCCAAGGGATAGGGAGACTAACTAGCCTTCGGACGTTAAAACAGTTCATTATGGGGGGTGGCAACGAAGGATGTAAATGTGGAGAACTGAAATATCTCAATCAACTTCAAGGAAGACTTGAAATTACAGGCTTGGAAAAAGTCAGGAGCAGGGATGAAGCTAAGGAGGCAGAACTATATAAGAAGAAGCACCTTCATGCTCTATCCTTGGAGTATAATGATGACGGTGTTGAGCCATTGGATGATGAAGTGCAGAGAATGGAAGGTGTGCTTGAGATCCTGCAGCCCCACACAAATTTGAAAGAGTTGGAAATAGAGAATTATGAAGGTTCAAAGCTTCCCAAGTGGATGCAGGATCCGGTGTTCTCTAATTTAGAGAAAGTGGAACTCTCGTTTTGTGATAAGTGTATACAATTGCCTGGTCTTGGGAAACTACCTTCCCTTAAATACCTTGAAATCGGGGGAATGTTTAAGGTGAGAAAGGTGGGTGGTGAGTTTAGTGGGTATGATAACAATGACAGAAGTGGTGGTGGTGATTGTGTCTCATTCCCCAAGCTCGAAACTCTCATCTTCTATGACATGACAAATTGGAAGGAGTGGGAATTGAGAGGTGGAGATGGAGAGGTTATGCCATCTCTCCTCCAATTACAAATAATTGATTGCCCAAAGCTGAAGGAGTTGCCCTACAACCTTCCACCACTCCTCCAGAAGCTGACTTTAAGCACAGGTAACGATGGCTTGCCATCGGGTGGGCCTTTACCTATCCCCCCCAACCTCACCCATTTGGTGATTAACTGGAGTCCTGACCTTACATCAGTCCCTTGTGGTTGGTTGGGACAATTCAAAGCCCTCCAAACACTAGAGATCTGCTGGTGTCCGCGGTTGAGGTCTCTACCTGACGAGTTGCAACACCTCACCATGCTTCAACAATTGAAGATCTATAATTGTCGGGTCTTGGAAGAGCACTGGCGAGGAGGAGAAGATCGGAACAAGATTGCCCACATCCCCAATGTCACATTTAATGGAAGGCAATTATGGTGATCCGGCCTAACACTACAAGAAAATGTAGCTTAGCTGACGGACGGGGCTAAAAACGGCTGCGGGCAAAGGGTCCCTATAAAAAGAAAGAAAAAAAAAAAAAACCCTACCTCATTTCCACTCTTTCATCTCCAGCCGCGTGCTAACTCTCTCTCTCTCTCTCTACCTCTCCCTCTCCCTCTCCACTCCCTCAAGCTCTCCCTCTCCGCTCGCTCTTCCTCCCTCTCCCTCTCCCTCTCGCGCGCTCTCCCTCTCCCTCTCCCCCCCTCTCTCTGCCTCTCTCTCTTCCTCTCGCGCACTCTCCCTCTCCCTCTCCCTCCCTCTCTCTGCCTCTCCCTCTCCCTCCCTCCCCCCTTCCCTCTCCCTCTCCGCTCGCTCTCCGTCTCACTCTCCCTCTCCCTCTCACCCTCTCTATCCCTATCTCTCTCTTTCTCTCAAAACCCTACTCCTCTTTCTCTCTCTCTCTCTCTCTCTCTCTCTCTCTCTCTCTCTCTCTCTCTCTCTCTCTCTATCTCCTCGGCCCTCTGCTGCAGTTTGGCCTTTTGCTGCTCATGAATCTCGGATTCTCAGGTATGATGTAAAGCTTTTCCGCAATTTAGAATACCCGATTAGGAATATGCATTGACAAATCCCTAATTAGGGATTTGCATTGTCGAATCCCTTTTTAGGGATTGGTGCTGTTTATTTCATTCACTGTCCATTTGTTTGTCATTGATGTAACGATCATGATCTTCCCAAGTACATTTGCCCACTTGTACTAACTGATGGCAGAGGAGGACACTACAGGTCCTGCTACAGTGGGCCCCACGATGACCCTTGCCATCCAGTTTTTGGCCTGTGATGGACGGCTAAAAATAGGATATAGCCAACTGTCCATATGCAACTCCTTGAAATCCACTGATCGGATGGAAAATGAAGGATATTTGAGGACAACATTTTCTGGCCACTAACTGAAGGTTTTGGATTTTCCCATTATTGAGATTTTTAGGTCATGTCAATGGCTTGGATCACCAAACCACATGCCCAACTTTTTCAAACTGAAAACCACCTGAGAACTTCTGATATTCTCAGGTGGAGCCCTGTATGTTTGCGTGATGGAGCCCGATTTACCATCACATCCATCTGTTTGGGCCCCTTTTTCACCAACATTTTTTCAACTGAATACCAAATGAAAATAATGAGAACACTTTTGACTGGAATACAATTCATATAATCATTCAGTAAGTAACAGTACGATTGTATGATGGCGGCGATGTATTTCAGATATAAACTTAAATTAGACTCATGCATGTTGAGCTGCCCACAATCTGCCCATGAACAAGTTCATGAGATCCAAGCCATTTATTATCTAGTTCCAAATGAAGTGCATTTTGGAACCTAAAGGATTTAAATCCTTTCAAATCTGATGAATGTGAACCGGTCCTTAGTTTCTTATTTTCTACTAAAATTGTGAGATCTCCCTTATCAGATCACAATTAAACAATAAGATCAAGTTGATGCTGTAGGTTTCTTCAAGGCCTGATATGGATCAGGGAACTGTCTCTAAAATTAGAGAGGCTATCAAAGAACAGAAGGAAATCACCGTTCAGCTGATCAACTACACAGAGTGGTAAGTTGCTAATGCCAGTACTTCCAGGTATGATGTCACTATACCATGTCAGTTCCATCATTTATTGCATTAGGAACTCAACTTTTACAGTTGTTTGTTATGTTTTCTATAAGATATCTATGAACTAAAGGTTATTTGTGTGTACTATTGACACTCTTTGGGGATAGTTCATTGGATCTATGAGGAGACTGCATTTGCTCCATTAATAAGGAGATAATAGGTTTTACCTTTGATGCTTTTCCATGTGCTTGACCTTTGAAATCTGGGAACTGCAGGGAAAAAGTTTTGGAATTTATTCCACTTGCAACCTATGCGCAACCAAAAGGTGGCACTTTTTTTTAATAAGCCATTGCTTATCAAACAAGATGGATTTGTATTTGTTCTTAATTAAAACTAATATTGTTTCTTGACTTTCAAACTGATGCTGAATTTTTATTAGGGTGAACTTCAATACTTCATTGGTGTGCAGGACATCCAACCTGTCCACTAGATGCATGAGCTTATGTTAAACCCCAGTTATAAAAAATAAGCCCAATCCAACATAGGTGGACCACATAACAGGGAACAAGATGGGGGGAAAACACCCACCTTTGACTTGCACTGGGGACCACATGAGTTGCAAAACAGCCAGATTTTTTACCAGATCCTTTCTTGCCAGACGAAGGGTCTGAATGGCCTGGATTTTATATAAACTATGTGGTGGGGGTAGCTGTCCACTCTCAACTTGTTTCCTGTGGTGCAGCCTACCTGAGTTTTGGATCAATCTGATTTTTGGTACCATGGGGTAAATTGTGGTCAAGCATTTGATGGACAGGATGGATGTTCTTAATAGGAAACAACATTGAGGACCAATCAAAACAGTTGTTGATAAATGGTGTTTGATTCCAAGAAATTTGTACTTGTGTATGCTGACCTAGATGTCATATTTGCAGCTTTTGGATTCCAGAGATTGTATCTAATATACGTGCTTATAATTGTTGCCTATCTCATGGCTTATACTTCATGTATTTTCTTCCCTCCTTTTCTCCTCTTGTCTTTGTTAGTTAGACTAACAGTAAGCCCTTGTCAACCCAACAACAATGCATTAAAAATTGGAGGCAGTCCCCATGGATCATGGCCACTCTCTTTGAATCTACTGTCTTGTCTCACAAGTTTCTATAATTATGCTATTTAATTATATTTCATTTCTTAATATCTGTAACTTGCTTTTTTGTCTCATTTACTTTATTGATGGGAGTAGGTACATATTTTTCTTAACTTGGGTTTCAATTGTTTCCCTATGGAGTGTAAATAAATTGAGACAGAAACAACCCTGGAAGCATATCAGATTATCAGTTTCCGTTTAATTTGGAATGAGATAAAAAAAATCATATGGCAGACCACATATTACGATTTAAATGGAAGAATTTTGGATTCCCCATTTCCTACCATTCTTAATCCTGACAAAAAGTGGAGTTGTTAAAACACACCAATAGACACAATACCCAAAAAAAATTTGGAAAAAAAAAAACACCTTTTCTCCTGGATTTTTTGTTTTCAGTTGAATATCGCAATTATTGCTGGTGTCCACCAATATTTGTGAAATATTGCAAGTATCACTCCACACCATGTACTTGTACAACTGGCACTGTGATGGCATATAGTGATAATATCGATATTGTGATATATCAACATGTATCAATGACTACATTGTCGATACAAATCAATTTTTGTGATGCCCCTCTGTTTCGTATCACTGACCTGCGATACCGAAAGTGTCAGTCCACACCATTGATACATTGAATACTATTTCATACTATTAGTACACAACCAAGTGAAAACTGGTTGACATACCTTCACAATATTATCGGCATATTTCATTATCATTGACACAACAATTCCACTGCAGGCATCCAATTAGAGAAATAAGATCCCAAGTCGACTTGAAAGTAAGGCTATCAAAGGCTACTGAGTTAGTCGACAAGCATTTACAGGTAGAAGTATTGAATCTAATTCTACGGATCAATAATAGATTAGTTTTCTTTGAGAATTTTTGTGGGATCACTGCCATTTATCTTCTGGGTTCTGCATTGCAACTGTGGGAGGATTTGCAATATGCATTTTAATGGAAGTTTTCTGTTACAGTCAATTCAAGTAGCAGAGAAAATAACCCAAAAGGTTGATGGGCAGTTGTCGAAATCTCAGTAAGAATTCCTTCTGTGTCAGCAGGTTTGTTTTCTCACATCAGCCTAGATTTAAATCTTTCCTTTTGTTCGGGCTGATCTACATTAAGGTTTTGTTGTAAGGTAATATGCATATTCCATAAAAGAGGATCCAATTAGCTTCTTTTTTTTCTCATGTACAACCAAGTTGATTTAATATTCCAGCTTTCTTCTTATCCTTGATTTGGCTGTCTGATAATCAGATAATTCTGCTTGACCACCTGCTAGGCAGTTTTGCATAAAGTATGCTTTATATTTGGACAGCACATAGTTTTGCTGTTCTCTTACAGGTGGTTTCTTGTAGGTGCTTTTTCTCAGTTTCGTGTGTTGTTTTGCTGGTGGTTGCTTGCTAACTTTTAGGACTTGATCAGGTTGGTTAATGGTGCTGCTACTTTATTTAGTTAACTTTAGTAGGAGACTATGCTCATTTTTAGTAGAAAACTATGCTCATCTTTAGAATAACAGCCCGTTTGGTAGAAGAGGCAACACCTCTACCTGTGCTCTCTGAGCAGTAGCTCCTTTGGAGTCCGCTTTCACGTTGACCCAAGGGTCCTAGTGTGGAACTACCAAATCTGCCCGTTGAGTCTAAAAGAGAGACGTAGTGTTTTTTTTTTATTATAAAATTTTACTTTGCTAGTCTTATTTTATGCTTATACCTATGAAGACACTTAATTTAATGGATTTGATATTGAATTTGGTATGCTTAATTTATATTTTGTTGCTTCATTTATATTATGTTGAAATTGGTATCAAAGCCTTGTTTACGGTTGTATTATTTAATTTAAATTTCTTTAGAACAACAGCCCATTTGGTAGAAGAGGTAACATCTCTAACTGTGCTCTCTGAGCAGTAGCTCATTTGGAGCCTGCTTTCACGTTGAACCAAGGGTCCTAGTGTCACGCTGCAAACTCGGGAAATGGGCTCACAAAATTTCCGATCACCGAATCCAGTGTCGAAAGCCTCCGTAGTACTCCATTATCGGCTCCCAGCGCCCATACACCAGGTTCTGATCCTGGGATTCTATAAGGAGGATTTTTCAATGTACATTTATCTCGTAAGAAGCATAACCACAAGTTTACCCAAATCATAAAGGTAACATCATCATCACATATCCACTAATATAAACAGTTGAATACAGTATTGAAAGGAAAATACATATATCAATGATCAAGCTCCAGAAGATAGCTGCATGCTCCAAGCTCAACGCTGCTGCGACTTAACGTCACCTGCACGCATCTATCGTGCATAAGCTTATAAAAAGCTTAGAGGGTGGTGTAAGTGTGTGCGCAATATAAGCGTGCTCAGAATACAATATCAGATTAAGCGGAAATACTGTCTATTTATAAATCGCATAATATCAGAGTAATGCGGAAACATGCTGGTAAGTTCATAAATACCATTAGCCTTATCCACGCTATACGATGTAAAAACATAATAAGCCAATATCATATACTGAGGAAGCAATGTAGATCAGCTATGCAAGGCGGAGACATAGTAAGCCAAATATCATATACTGAGAATGCAATGCAATATATAAATCCTGATGAGTCCACAAATACCGTCAGGATCATCTAGGCCATATAAATGCCGAAACATAGCAACCCAAAATGCCATATACCACGGACGTAGTATGCGGTACGAATGTAATAACCAAGCTGGAGTGTGAAGTCGGGATGATAGTACGTAGTATCGCAGGCTATGGGGTCCATCACAAGGGACTTCTATCCAAACCGGTCCCATAACTAAATTTGGATAGTCAGACTCAATGTGATAAACTCTTGATCTCAGGTTAGTTGCACGCCCCAACCGAAATCTTGACCATTGCGAAGGTACACAACAATTAGTTGCGCACCACCAGCTCGAGTGGATAGTGAAAGAATTAATGAATGAGTAAAATGTTAAGTATGCAACTCCTGCTTAATAAGTCCACATATTAGTACTGTATATCTCTAGGATCATTACCATGGTCTATTACACTCTACACTAGCTTGCTGCCCCTATCTGAGCGCACAACTAGGTAAGTGGAAGAGACCTCACTATTCGCCTGCCAATATCGGGCCTGGCTCGTCAATTGCGGACCTATTCCTCAAGTTGGTCAAACTCAATTTAAATATTACCCCCTCATTCAAGCGGGTAAGGTCACACCCCTCCCAAC
This sequence comes from Magnolia changhungtana, assembly GCA_030180095.1. NCBI lineage: Eukaryota > Viridiplantae > Streptophyta > Magnoliopsida > Magnoliales > Magnoliaceae > Magnolia > Magnolia changhungtana. The sequence goes on along the minus strand of JASAUF010000205.1, from coordinate 990,585 downwards.
CGACTACGATACAGTGAGAGACACGGCCTACTGGTATACGACCCTCATGTGCTCATATATATCCACTCGGTCTTGACGTTGGGGCATCTCCTTGCCATGGAGGTTTATGAATTTTCATGCAGGGACATCTGTGACGCTCGTATGCTAGAGCCAAATATTTCCGGTGTCCCATCTGGCCATCCACTACATGCCTGTGGAGGTCACGACCCTAATGTCGTTAGGGCGTATGGTGGTCATATCACAAAATGCGAGATGCATGAGTCATACCATCCAGTCATGCAACAATCCTGTGTGTGAACAACTCCTATTAAGGAGTCCCATAATAATCTGCCCTCTGACATATGCAATGGTCGACCACATCTCATAACAAACATGCATATGATGCATATGGGCATATATCATGATGCTATGCTGTCACATACTTATAATCGGTATCGATAATGGGCACCGATAATTGGCCTCGATAATCGGCCTAACAAGGGGCCTAAGGGAAGGTCACAATGTGGACATTTAACCATCATCGCCCATCAACATGGACATTTAACCAACATTGCTCCAAGGAGTGGTCCACATAGAGCCTAACATAATATATAGTGGGCTCATGGCCTCACACAAGGGCTTAATATACATCACCATGGGCCACATACAATCCAATGGGCCTCATACAATCATAATAGGCCTTATACCATCGCGATGGGCCTTACACAAAGGTCTCATACATTGCAATGGTCCTCGTGGCATGAGCCTCACATATACATTATGTAACGCCCCGGAAAATCGGGGGGTCGTGCATAGACTCGACTTCCGAGTTCCCGAATGTCACTTATCATACATTTTATAGTTTTATGATTAGTCAAATTAATTACGCAATTTGGAATGACTTGGAGTATGAAGCACAATCGCACCAGTCTACTGAAATGAAGGATATCTCATATATATACAGGTCCAAAATAATAAAGGGTTGCCCAAGGCATTACCCAAGCAAATAACAAAAGAATACTATGTCCAAAAGAATAAAGCTGATCCCGCGGATCAGCAAATCCAAATCTAGCCCGATCAAGCCGATGGAGAGCCGTCCATCAGCTGAAAGTATGACAGCTCCTCCTTGTCGAGAGTAGCATCGCCATGCTCCACCTGCTTCGCATCTCCTACATCTATGAGAGAGTCTGGTTGGTGTTTTAAAACACCGTCCTAGAGTGGGAGTGAGTGATCAACTCAGTGGGTGCTATTGGTCTCAAGTTTTAACAGGCATCAATTATAATATGAACTTAATGAAAAACAGACAATCATCAACACCTAACAACTCTTATTTAAATGCATGCGTGAGGGATGATATGATGCATGCCCTCGCCACAACGCTCCCTCAAGCGACTCCATCTAACGATCGCATATGACAACACTCCCTCAGAGCGACCTCGACTGCCGAGTCGCCACCCTAACTAATGCAATGCAATGCGATCGTGTTAGCCGAGTTATTAGTAAGTCCATTCATCCAGCAAGTTGGGGATTCTGATTCACCCTACGTATTACTGCCCTAAGCTGATTGCGAGGCCAAGGCCCCATCACCGCGTGAGGCCGAGACCCCGCGGTCCGTGATCTCGTTGGGTTTCTCATCCCCGACTCCAAGCACATGAGGAGTACCGAAAGGAAGGGATCACTCGCGGTCACTACGGGGAGGCGCGGTACCCCAGCGTAGGCCGACAGCTCAGACACTGTCCCATTTCACCATGCCCGACTCACGAGACTGTGGACCCGTTACAGTCTAGATATCAATGGGCCACAATGGTTGTAAGATGCTCCAGGTTCCATACATAGGTGAGCAAACATGGTTGACAAACAAGATTGGTTAGACAGTAGGCTAGATCGCATGAGTCAGTCGAGCGTGAGACGAGTGACCTCGGGCACAAGGGACCCATGTAGTCAAACTACAGCCACCCGAACACACACAACTCCCCCTCCCAAAAAAAAAAAACCCACGAATATAGCCCTAGCATAGTCCTATCGATGGGACTACCGTTTCTCATCATGTTCCTGGCCAACCCAAGGGAGTGAAGGGAATCTACAACATGCCCACTATCCATGTTATCAACTGGTACATCAATATCATTTTCTCATACATCTCAAGCATATAAGTGAATACTTCTATCAAACAAGCAAATGTTATCAAGAAAACAAGGTGCATGTGAGTATGTGGGTTGTGTGAGGAAGTTAAACACTTCCTCCATCTTGAGAAATCATGAATACAAGTGTAAACAATTATACACACAATGAAACACCACATATGAGGGAAAAGAACCAACGAAACATGAGCATATTATCATCCATGCATATCATCATATGAAAGGCAAGATCTACATCAAATTGGGAGCTAAGCATGCACATTCAAGCAATTCCGACAAACATATAATTCCTAGGGTTTATCTAGAATTTCAAATATAACATCCAAGCATTCAAAATCATTAAACCCACACTAAAATTGGTGCTAAGCCACCTAAGAACAATAGTCCGCACCTTGGATTCAATGGAGGCTTGGAAACGACCTAGGAGATGTGGATTTCGGGGTAGATCGGCCGGAATCCCTAAAACTAAACCTTGCATGTGAGAAATTTTATGTCAATCCTTTCTTAATACTCGGATCTCAAGAAGAAAGGGTGAGAGGTTCTTACTTAGATTGCCAACGGACGAATTTGGGGTTGTGGCGGAGAGTTTCTTCTTGTAAGAGGGGTAGGGAGTTGAAAGGGTTGAGTTTCCTTGGTCCCACCTCGATTTAGGGTACTCCTTAGCTTTCCTTCACTCTCTCTACTCTCTTGCTCTCTCTTCACTCCCCTAGCAATTGTTGTTGTGATGGGAGTTATGAGCCGAGAGAGGTTGGTTGTGGGTGGATGATGGAGGTTTATGAGGGAGAGAATTTAATGGGTGGAGGGTGTAGGAAGTTATGAGGGAGAGATTGTTGTTGGAGAATGGAGAAGGGTATGAGGGAGAGGGATGTTTGTTGTTGGAGAATGGTGGGAGAAATGAGATCAGAGCTAGGGTTTATTTCCCTAGAGTTGGGCCCCTTGGCCTTATGTTTCCATAATTTTCCAAAATAGCCTTCTAGGTCTCCACATGGGTCTTGGGGTGGACCCCACACCCCCTAGGCCACCAAATTTAGTGTGTAGGTCCCTCATGGCCCAATGAGGGTACATGCAAAAATTGAGGACAAACGGATGAACGGATATAAGGTCTGAGAAGGCATTTCCGACCCTTAAATGGCCTTGTGAGGGCCCATTCTGATTGATGGGACATCTTTGGTGGCCCTCTAGCCATGAAATTTATAGGGTAGGTGCACCGTGGCCCGAAGAAGGGCCACGCAAAATTTGGGAACGATCGGATATGAGGTTTGGACGTACGGGTCTGATTCGCGATCAACGATCATCGTGCCACGATCGGGTCCCAGATCTGGTGAACGGGCGTTGAAAAATATATCAAACCTTCACCGCAAAATTGGAAGAAATCCGACGGCTGGAACGCTTGGTATCTCGGTTTCATTTGTAAGTGCCAGATTCTAATTCTGGCATTAGTGGGGTGCATTCGGCTAGTGCCAGATCTCAGTTATGGGTGTCCACTGGTCTGTAGTCCGCGATGGACCACAAGCCCAGTGAGATCTATAATTTCCTAAATTTTTAGATTTTTCTGACCTTCCTCGGTCGTTGGGCAGCCCACACGGGCTGTTGTTAAGTGTAAACAAGCCATTTGGCTTAGCGGCCTGCACTTGGTCCCATCATAATGAGACTGGTCCACCACAGTATAAACTAACATTGAGTGTTAATGGTCACTAAGTGATTTTATAAGTTAATTTAAAAAGAAATTTTAAGGATTTTTGGAAATCCAAAACAGTGAAAATCCAGGATGTTACACATTACAATGGGCAGTATCACATGGGCTCAATACACGTCACAATGGGCCGCATTACATGGGCCTCATATACATCACAATGGGCCTCTCACATGGGCCTAATATACATCACCATAGGCCGCTCACATGGGCCATAAATACATCACAATGGGCCGTTCACACGGGCCATAAATACATCACATTAAGGTGGGCCCTGCACATTCCAAATGGCCCACAAATACACCACAATGGGCCTCGCCAAATGGGCCATAAATACACCACAATGGGCCTCGCCAAATGGGCCATAATACACCACAATGGGCCTCAAGTGCATCAAGACGGGCCACAACAATAGGCCTCATATACATCAAGATGGGCCGCATTACGTGGGCCACACCATAAATAGCAACGGACATAATGATCGAAAGATCATATGGACCACACCACAAATAGCAGTGGTGATAATGATTTCCACCGTTAAAACTCCACAGGGCCCACCATAGTGTTTATTTTCTATCCAATCTGTTCATACGGTCACAAAGACCTGATTTAAGAGGAAAAACAATATCATATTGATCCAGAACTGCTGTGACCCCAGCGGTTGAATGGTGGACGTTCAACTCTCCACTGTTTTCTGCAGCATGGCCTACCTGATAGATTTACCTCATTTTTAGCCTCAGGCCTTTAGACGAGCTTACCAATTGGATGGACGGTTTAGATATAATACATTCATCATGTATGGGCCCCACAGATGGGTGTACTGGATGCAAAACGGATAGACGGCGTTGATGAAACACTTACATTAGATGGCACCCACGTCCTTGTGGTGGACGGTGTGGGTACATCACATCAGGTGGGTCCCACGTGATATGCTCCACCTGAGGTTTGAATCCGTCTCATTCCCCAGGCCTGGATGGATGGTGGTTATACACCTGCATCTCAACAGGCCTCACTATCTTGGACGGTTGAGATGAAAGCAGATACATCGTGTGAGGTTCTGCACGGATGGACGGCTTAGATCTAAAGCACATACATGCCAGGGTGGGGTCCACATAGATGGACGGTTGGATGTAGCTCATACAGCATGTGGGACCCACAGAACTGACGTCACTACAGCAGCTAAATGGCTGGTGTGACGTACTCCACCCAATCAGCTTCCCACCGCCTAGACAATGGATGGTGGATACAACACATCCACATGGTAAGCCCCAGAGAGATGGACGAACAGAGATGGGTACAACTCACATAACACGTGGGACCATGACCTGGACAGTCTGGATGAACCACGGACTTGCTGACATGATACAACAGCTGAGACTGCTGACCGTCTAGCAGATGGACGGTCCAGATATTACACATGCCTCATGATCAGACCCACCGTCCAGATGATGGACGGTGTGGATCTAAAGCATATACATTATGATGGGCTTCTACGTGGTGGCCCACCAGCTAGAATAAAGTTGGGATTTATGTTATCCCTCACCCGTCCAGTCACGCTGGATGTCCAGCGGTTGGATGGTCAGGATGAGACGCGACCTCAAGGTGGGTCCCGCGTGGCTGGATGGCATGGATGAAATACATGTATCATCAGGCGGGCCACATAGAGAGAGAGAGAGAGAGAGAGACACGTGTGTGTGAGGGAGGAGCTCTGCCATTATGAGCTCCTCTCCAAGTGTTGCAACACATACATCAAGTGGGTCCTACCACAACTGAGCCCTTAAATAAAATCAATGGTGGATCACCCACCGTTTACTCTTCTTCTTAGATCCATGACAAGCTAAACTCCTCGGCTTCTTCTTTGATAGTATATGAGGAGAGTTAAAGGGTTAGATGGTGAGGATCTTGGGGTAGGAAGTGGGCCACACCTAGCTTTTCCTCTCCCTTGGACGGTTACTCTCTTGTTTGCTTGGGAGTGAAGAGAGAAATGAGAGAGAGAGAGAGAGAGAGAGAGAGAGAGAGAGAGAGTGATCGGTGATGGGTGTAAGGAAGGGATGGGTGGAGAGAGAGAGTTGACTTTGGGGATGGGTTGTGTACTTGGGGATGGGATAGAGTGATGGGTTGAGATGGGATGTGTACTTGACATGATTTAATTGATTGATTTTGATATTTAGTAGAGATTCTTTTGAGCGGCGTTTTCCTCGAAATAAACGCGAGCCTACAATTCTGGTCAGGGTATCGAATCGGCGTGTGAGATGCGGCGTTGGAATCGCGGTGACGGTGCGGTCGCAAGGGTACAAGTTTCAAGTCGAGCCGACTCAGATTGACAGGATGCGACTTAGGGTTGTGCGTAAATGCCGATTACGGGTCGTGAGTTGTCGAAATTTGACCGGGAGGACCGTGGAAGTCTACGGAACGGTATGATTTAGGATACGGGTCTTACACCTAGCTTGGAACTGCCAAATCCGCTCGTTGAGTCTAGATGACGAATGTCAATTACGATTGATTATAAAATTGTTTAAGTATAGGACAATCGGTTGCCCATTTGAGAATTTCTATGTGGCCAAGCATAGATATAGTGTGCTTTTAGAGGCATAGAAATTCTCAAATTGTCCCACATTTGGACAATTTAAGGTTGGATAGATTAGAATGCTTTTGGTTCCTTAATTTAAATGTTCATGCTTGTTCTGCGTTGCATCTCTTCATTTCTCTCTGGTTACGTTTCTTACATTTATTTCTAATGTCAAATATACTCACGTTGTGCGGATACTTAACGTGGGAATAAAATGCGAGATTAACGTATTTGGAGAGACATGGGGAGATGCTGCCAGAATTTCGATGTGGGCATTTAAATGATAACATAAAAGCATTACAATCTATCCGATATTGGATGGGTGACTGATTTAGTTAATTAGTTAGAGATACCATTAGGGATTCTATTGGATGTCTAAATCTTTGACAATAGTGAATCATTAAGTGAGTCATTATAGTTAATCTTTCGTAGGAAGCTTTGTCGAGCCTACATTGTATTTCCACCAACTTGTCGAAGTGGCTGAGGAACATAGTGATGGATAAGAGTTGGATTCGTATGTCAAGGTACCTCAATAACTTCTAGTTGTCATGGCCCATTGGTTAAGATGCATTTTTTGACATGTCCTCCAATTTCATTGGATAGTTTAGGGTGAGCAACGAATACTTAAGTGGAGCTGTGAAATTCTTAGATTTTGCATTTGCAAATACAAGCAATAGAAGGAGGATCCTATGTCCATGTAAGAAATGCAACAACAACTACTCGGTGTCTCGACAAGAAGCATGCGATCATATTGTGTGTGATGGGTTTAATACGAGTTACACCCATTGGCATTTTCATGGAGAAGCTACGTCTTCTTTTATGCCTGCTACTACAAATGTTGAAGGTGATGATTCGGATCCATGCGACGATATGCACGGATTGTTGGAAGATGCATTTGGTTTTTCGTGCCCGGATGGTCAAGAGAGTGTTGCAAAATATAGACCTACACCGGGGCTTAATATCGAAGCGCAACAATTTTTCAACTTGGTGGAAGACGTCGATCAGGAATTGTACCTAGGGTGCAAGAAGTTCACCAAGCTATCTTTTGTTGTTCGACTATATCATGTGAAGTGCCTCGGTGGATGGAGTGACAAATCGTTCACCATGTTGCTTGAACTGTTGAATGAGGCACTCCCCGAGGGTGAAACTTTGCCAAAGTCTTTCTATGAAACCAAGAAGATCATTGGGGACTTGGGCTTGAAATATGACAAAATTGATGCTTGTCCAAACGATTGTATATTGTACTGGAAGGAGGCCACTGGTGAGCAATCATGTGCTACATGTGGTGCTAGTAGATGAAAAACGGTTGAACATCAGTTAGATGACGAGGCAGCTTCTTCATCAGCAAATGATTGAAAAATTTCAGCTAAGATATTATACCATTTTCCCTTGAAACCAAGGTTACAGAGATTGTTCACGTCATCAAAAACAACTTCCTCTATGAAATGACATTTTGAGAGTCGTAGCAACGATGAAATATTCAGGCATCCTGCTGACTCCCCAATGTGGAAAACTTTTGACTATGACCACCCGACATTTTCTTTGGACAGACGCAATGTTAGACTCGGGTTAGCAGCTGACAGTTTCAATCCATTCAGGACAATGAGTATTGCCCATAGCATATGGTTTGTTGTTTTGATACCATATAACCTACTACCACGGATGTGCATGAAGCAACCGTATCTCATGTTGTCCTTGCTTATTCTTGGACCTTCTGGACCTGGTAATAACATTGACGTATATATGCAACCTCTGATAGATGAGTTGAAGGAATTGTGGGAGGTTGGCACAGACACTTATGATGCCTTAAGCAATGAGATATTTCGAATGCGCGCGACATTGTTGTGCACAATTAGTGATTTCCCTACATATGCAAACTTGTCTGGATGGAGCACTAAAGGACGTCTTGCTTGTCCTTGTTGCAATAAAGACACTTCATCTAAATGGTTAAAACATGGTCGAAAGTTATATTATATGGGTTATTGTCGATTCTTGGAGCCTGATCATAAGTTTAGAACTGATAGCAGATCCTTTGATGGCACAGAAGAATTTTGTGAGGTGCCAACTCCGTTATCTGGGTCTGATGTGTTGGCTCAGTTGTAAGGAATTAATGTCACCTTTGGGAAGAAGACTGTAGGCAGTCATGGGCATAAGAGAAGGCGAGAAGACTGAGGAAGAAAGATATAATTGGAAAAAGAAGAGCAGTTTCTTTGATTTGCCATATTGGGAGTATAATCTATTGTGTCATAATCTGGACGTGATGCATATTGAAAAGAATGTATGTGACAATGTACTTGGGACATTGTTGAACATCGAAGGGAAAACAAAGGACAATATGAAGGCATATCTTGACATATAAGATATGGGTATAAGGCAAATATTACACCCAAGGCAACTCTCATCAAATAAAATATATTTGCCACCTACATGCTTTACTATGTCATTGAGTGAGAAGGATGATTTCTACAAAGTCTCGAAGCGGGTGAAAGTTCCAGATGGTTATGCAGCCAATATTTCACGATGTGTACATTTCAAAGAGCACAAAATTTCAGGACTCAAAAGCCATGATTGTCATGTTACGATGCAACAAATACTTCCATTGGCGATACGAACAACACTTCCTCAGCGTGTGAGCTCAACTTTGCTTGAATTGAGCAGTTTCTTAGGGAATTATGTTCTAAAGTTGTCCGAGTAAAAGATTTTGACCAACTGGAATCTCGAATTACGCTAACACTTTGCCATTTAGAAAAGATCTTTCCACCGGCTTTTTAAAAAAAAAAAAAAAAAAATTATGGTGCATTTGCCTATTCATTTAGCGGGTGAGGCCAAACTAGCAGGATTGGTACAATATCGATGGATGTACCCCATCGAGAGGTGCGTGCTAATATTTATAAACTAAATTTATTTTCCATGCTATTCCAGTCATGCTAATCGACCATATATTTCTAAATTGTTTAATATTGGTGACAATAAGTACCTACACACACCGAAGTCCTGTGTACGTAATGGAAGTCGGCTCAAGGATTCAATTGCAGAAGGGTACTTGGTAGAAGAATGCTTAACTTTCTGTTCAAGGTACTTACATATTGTAGGGACAAGGTTCAACCGACTAAAACAGAATGATGACTATGGTAACACAGTTATAGAACAATCATCTATTTTTCCATGAATAGGTCGTGCATTAGGGAAGGCTAAGGATTGTGTACTAGATAAAGTTGCATTTACACAAGTACATCAATATATTCTGTTTAACAGCAACGCACTCATCCCATTTCTTGAGTAAGATAATTATGACACTTAATTTATACATGTGAAAAATAACTTCCCATTGTTTCTTACCGGAACCAATTTATATACAGAGAACATATGAATGTTGTTAAGCAGAAGAATCTTTTCGCACGACCAAGGAATATAAAACGCATTCACAATGAAACATTTCATTAATGGTTTAATAATCATGTAAGTAGTCGATGCAATAAGTTGACTGACATGTGTATGTTCATTTATTTTCATTGTCTAGACATGTGCTTCTGTTTTAACATTTTTTTTTTTTTAATATTCGAATAGGTTGAACAGTTGCGCTATGCAAAGAATGAGCAGGTCTCAGAAGACCTTAGATGGCTAGCTCGAGGTCCTAATATGGTAAAAAAATATGAAGGTTTTATAGTAAATGGCTTCAGGTTTCACACTAAAGATTGAGAGAAGAAAAGAAAAACTCAATATAGTGGAGTTGTGGTGACTGCAAAGACATCAAGCTTTGCGAGTGTTAATGACAAAAACCCTATTGCAGGATATGTAACTTACTATGCTGTCTTGACAGACATCATTGAACTAGAATATTGTTATGATCGAAAGGTTGTATTATTTAGGTGTGATTGGGTTGATGTTCTATCTCAGGGTAGGGGTGTGAAGAAGGATAAGTTTGGGTTCAAGCTCGTGAATTTAAAACGACTATGCCATACTGGTCAACATTTGTTTGATGAACCATTTCTGTTCGCATCTTAAGTTGAGCAGGTGTTCTATGTACAAGACCCCGTCGAGAAAGATTGGCATGTTGCAGTGAGGACGAAACCTAGGGATTTGTTTGCGATGCGTGGGGAAGAGTCTCCAGATGATGTTGACACCAACTTAGAGAGTTCATCATTCAATGATCAAAGTTTGGAGGACTCGAGTGATGACATTATTAGTTGGGAAATGATAGATATCAATGGTACAACAATTGTCACACCTTTACTACCTGCCCAAAAGATGGTAGAGGACCAAACAGATGATACCGATTTTTCTGATCCCGATGGAGATAACATTATGTACAATAATTGATTTCTTATGTACCATATTGCCCTGATATATGAAAAAGAAATTCAAATGTCTTTTTTTTCATGCGATTTTGTTATTATTATTACTTTTTTTAATTTTTAAATGTCTTTTCATTAACTAAAGATGAAGAATATTGTATTGTCATATTGTCATATTGCTAGACATATACAGGTGTTAGACATGAGGCGCATTAAACGCACGGCTAGGCGATCGATAGGTCCTATGACTGATGCGGGACCTAGCCAGCCTGAAGTGACCCAAGCTACAACGGGTCCCTCTAGTGGTATGTTATGCATCAATTATTTCATGTATTTTTATGCTAAGGAACTATACGAGTATCCATATTAATGTTGTTGTTTTAACAGATTAACAGGGTGCGATAAAAAAGAGAGGTCACACATGATGCCTCGAAGTTTGGAAGATGCGTGAAGGACAACGCATTCCTATTCCCGTCAACACTAAAGGACAATCCGTTGGTGACAATGTTAACAAGTTGACAAACTTTCTGGGGATTATAGTACACAATGTGGAATATGCACCCCTTACATTTACTGATTGGAGAGCAGTGTTGAATGAGAAGAAGGATGATATGTTGGGACTTGTTATGGTAATGGTGACAATGCTTTCTTTTTTTTTCGTTTTTCATATTTTTTTCTTTTCATTTTTTGTTCATTATGTGATTGTCTGGTTTTAACATGTGATGCAGTCCAAGTTTGAGTTTGACGCAGACGCAAAGAAGTGGGTGTTACAATCAATTGGTAGAAAATGGAAGGATTGGAAATGTGAACTGAAAAAACTCTACTATTCTCCTCATGAGACTGACGAGGAGAGGCTCGCGGACCTTGACGAGCGGGTCAAAGAAGATCAGTGGAAGGCCCTCATTCAGTTTTGAAACTCTGAAGAGGGGAAGGTATGTGATAAGTAACTATTGATTGCTTTATGTTTTAGAATTACACAATAATCTTTCGTTAATATCTTATAATTTACTCTGTTGGTGTGTTCACATATAGACTCGTACTAAGACAAATTTAGAGAATCAAAAAAGACAATTAATCGGCTATGCTACAGGCTCAAAGAGCTTTGCACGGATACGTGAGGAAAAGGTAAATTTTCTTAATCACTCGATTAACCATATTGGTCTATTTCTTATATATAACTTGTTTACATAATGATAGAGGAAGAAAACGACTAGTGGCAATGATCTAAGCCGGGCAGAGATATTTATATTAACCCATACGTGCAAGAGTGGTAAGCCTGTGGATGAGGCTTCATCAAGAGCAATGGTATATTCTCGCATCTAAGTGTTATGTTTTATACTTTAAAAATAAAAATAAAAATTCTCTCTCATTTATCCTTGTACAATCTAAACCGATATTTTTTCTATTGCAGGAACAATTCAATAAACGAATTTCTTAGCAGCCCGATACCTCACAGAATAGCACAGGAAGGAATGATTTATTCTCTCAAGTAATGGGAGAAGATCGACATGACCAAGTCCGCACTTACGGGTTAGGCCCCATTCCGACTGATTTGTGGGGAACAACACCTAGCCAACGAAGGATTGCCTTCGCTACTTAAAGTAGAAATGAAGAATATGAGGGACTGCAGATTGAAATAGCATCCCTAAAATCGGAAGTATCATCTTTGAAAGAATCTGTGGTGCAGCTGATATCCTCTAGGACAAATCTGAAATCCACAGTATCAGATAATTCAGCTAATCTCAACCCAAACCAACCGGTCTCATCATCAAGCCAGGTAATTATATGATATATGTGCATATATTTACATGTGTATTATGAAAAGGTTGAGCTATATGCCAAATAAAAATTAATAAGCGGAATATAGACAATAAATAGCCAAAAAGAATGTAAATAACAATCTCGAAAATCAAGTACTGAGAGGTTGATACAAACTTGGTTCTAAGGACAACCTAACACCAAAAACCAATGGTTTATGGCAGGACAACCTTACTAGAACGTGGGTGAGTATCAAAAACTCAAACTCAAGAGGATATGAAAGAAATAGAAACTAATCTATTACAACATTCACCACACAATGCTGAAATATAAAGATTACAACATTCACATCCACAAATACATCCAACCATCATAAACCATAAAAGATAAAGAAATAAATCACACATCCACCAAACACAGAGAATTATAGTAGTTCGCTTGTGTGTACAACAACTGTTAATAAACTACCACACAACTACTCCACTCCTAATATCCACTCCCTTGGGATATTAGCGTTCACTAACCAAAATAGGTTTTTCAAGGTTCACCTAAAACCTTCACAATTGTGTCTTTAGATAGGCTTACACAATTCAAAAAACCCATCGCTTTGAGATTTTCTGGATCACCTCAGACAAAACCAAAAGAGAGATTTTTTGGAACAATCTTACAAACCAGAAATGAATTGAATTACAGAAAAAGCAAAAGCTTATTTGTATGACGATTCTGAAGCAGCCCGGTAGAACCAACTTGATGACGATGTAGATGTTCAACGTTTAGTCTCACAAGCGTATAAGGTTCTAAGTCTAGATGATTTTTAATTAAATCAGCAAGGGCTTTATATTGATTTTGATCTCAAGGAAGGGTGAAGCAAATATCCCTTTTCAAAATGAAAATGGAATAGAGAATCAAAATAAAACATAAGAGCTACTTTAAAAAATCTTAAATATGTACAAATTAGCTTAGAATGTATTCAAAATTATCTTAGAGTGATTGCTTAAAAATGATAAGAATTGAATAGAAAACTCTGAAATTCGAGCACTATTTATAGGTGAAAAATCGGTTCTTACGACTGACCTTTGGTTAGCTACGACTGGCCTTATTCAAACAGATTTTTCAAAAATTCTGTCGCAATAAGATTTTTCAGCTGCACGACTGGTCTTGTGGGTTCCACGACTGGTTGAGTGGCCTACTCGACTGGTCGTGGACACCAGATTACTCGCTGGAAAACGAGTCGAGCACTGCACGACTAGTCGAGCAATTTCCAGGACAGGTCATAGACCAACAGAAAATTTTCAAAAATTCATAACAAATCCTAGACTAGTCAAGAAAATACTAGGACTGGTCGAGCCAATGCTAGGGCTAGTTGAAAGAACAGAATTTTACACTTATAAAATGACCAAAATGACCGACCGAAAGTATGAAATGATCTAAGGTTAATCTAGGTCAATCATACCTTACTTGTGAGATAGAACATATGAACACTTAATCTATCAATCACTTCAGTAGCTTTAATTCTTGCAATCTTCAAAGCTTGAACTCGACATACCAAACGTAATCTTCAATTAGGTCTTGAGTTCTTGGACTTTTCTAGTTCCAGATCTTGAACCGCAATATTCTTGAAAACTCTGTCTTCACTCAATATATGAAAGTCTTCACTTTCTTCTAGTTTAAAGATCTTGGTAAGTTCGTCGTATATCGGCAAGATAGATTCAGCACGAACAAAACAAACATCGAAGATTCAATGTGAACAAATGCACAAGCTTGATACAAATCAAGATACAAACTTGAATTGGTTTGGCACACTAAAATTTGACAATACTTAGGATTTATCAACATAGCACTTTCATATTATGTCCTATATTATATATAGTTTAGTTAGTATATGATGATTGACATTGATTTATCATTTGTAGGGACACTTAGCGAAAAAGGGAAAGACTGCAACTTGCAGTAGTACCGGGTTAAATTTTCACACCAATCGAATAGTTCTTTTATTATGTTATGAGATTATTGTGTTCTTAATTAGATGTAGTATACAAATGAGTATTTATTCGATACAATGTATTGTGTTAAATAGTAAATTTTATTTGTAGGACGTGATCGAAGTTCTTCTTACTAGTATCATGAAACGTGGGGTTACTGTTGCTAGAGGAATTGTCTTGAGTAAGGATCCGCTCACAAAAGTAAGCGGGTTCTCACTTGGAAATGGTTTTTGGGAAGTATATATTCAGGTGACAAATTGTACGTGAGGAGACTTTGATAAGACCCTATGGACGATATAAAACAATGGGGGATGCAACTGGAACAAGTATTTGTTGGTCCGCTAGTTTTTGTTTGGTAAGATTTTTTTATTTATTTTTTTTTTTTTTTTTCTGCATATACAATAGAACTTCTTATATAAGATTGTAAATATTAACTAATTTCTTTTTGTTATTTTGTTTTGTAGGTTGGGACAACTATGGATTGAGTTAAATGGAGGAATCTCTCTCCTTTTCTTTTTCTTTTTTGTTATTTCTGAAAAAAAAATGGTTTTGGCAGTTGGTAGATTTAATTGGCTAACCATAGATTGAATTTCACTTCTAGCACTTTCTTTTAGTGAGTGTAGTTTTCTATGTAGGTTGCTTCAAATCATTATGCAGGCTGCTTCAAATCATTATGGTTATTCTGTTATTGTATTTGGTGAATTCATGGAATTCCATGGAATTGATTGAATGGAAGGGGCTTCTGTTGTTCATACAAGTCATGTTTCTGATTTTTTGAATGAATTGGGTGTGCGAAATTGCATGGAACTGATCAAATGAACATGGAATTTCTATTGGGTATTTTTCTCGTTTGCTATTTCCAGGTTTTTGAATATGGGTTCTAAGTTCTGAAAGATGATTATTATACTGTGATTGTTTTCTTTTGACAGGAAGAAACACCAGTTCCTTAGAAGGCTGCATATAGTACAGTCATTGGATTCTCCACAACTTGTAAGAGTTTCTGTCATACCTTTTAGTAAATTTGTCTATCTTGCTTTATAGTGTTATAAGTCTTAGGCTCCATTTGGTCATCATATCAATCTTTATAAATATAATTTTTCTCAAACCAAATGGAGTTTAAGCCCTTTTTTAACTCCGCCAATGCAATTTCTTGCATTGCCGGTCCCAAGCCCGGGCAAAGGAGGAGGGAGAAGGGCGGTAAGGTGAGTTGTATCATTTTCTTCCATATTTCTTTAATGCAGCAGTGCTAGATTGAAATTTTCAGCATTTTGCCAGGTTGAGAAGTGGTTTGATCCAAAATTTTGTTGACTGTGTAATCTCTAATTGCTTTATGCTCCTTGTAGGTGCATTTGTTGTGTTACTGTTAAAGAAGGTGGTATCCATGAGGCTCTGTTTTGGAATTATTTCCTCCTTGATTATCTCTTAATAAAAATCTCTTGTTATATCTCATCATATTGTCAGGATTCTTGATATAAAGAAGGAAAAAAAAGAAAAGAAAATATTGTTGTGTATCTTTTCTCTATGTTCCTTAGAAGGCTAATTTGTTGACCTGCCTGGAAAAAAGGGTGTGTCTCATTAGCATCTAAATATTGGGAGTTTTGGTACATCATAAGTTTGATAACTCAAAAAAATCATGGTCTTCAAGACTCAATAGAACTTAACCTACTCTTTGACTCAACTCTAGTTTGACTTTTCTGGTTTTTAAACTATGATTCCAATATTATAGTTTTTGTTTTATCTGTTTTGTAGTCTGGAATTTTTATTTTTTTTTAAAATTTAATTATGATCAATTTTAAATTTTCTTTTCTTTTCTTTGAATGCTTAGGACAGTTCTTTGGAAGAGTTCGTGTGGCTGTAAGACTACGACCTCGGAATGCAGAGGAGTCGGTTGCAGATGCTGATTTTGCTGATTGTGTAGAATTGCAGCCAGAGGTTTTTCTAATTGCACTTCTCTTTTGTTTGTAATTGCATATGACTAAATTTACACCAGATGTACAGCGTGTAATGCTTTCCAAAAAAAATGAGAAATGTAAGTCAATCCATGGGGCACCAATCACATGGCCATTCTCATGTTTTGCAAAATGTTATACTGATGCTCAAGCAGAGGATTATAGGCCCTTGTATAATGTTATACTGATGCTCAAGCGGAGGATTATAGGCCCTTGTATAATGTTATACTGATGCTCAAGCGGAGGATTATAGGCCCTTATATAATGTTATACTGATGCTCAAGCGGAGGATTATAGGCCCTTGTATAATGTTTTACAATTCATGCTGTATGAGACCATCCTGAAGTAGCTGAAGGAAAGACGCACCTTGAGTAAGAAAGCCACAAAATGAGTGACTGCATTTGAGGTAGACCAATGGCCTCGTGTTTTGCATCTCCTGTTGTTGCCGTTGCGATGCTTTTACATTCATTTTGGTGTTTTCACATTCTATGGTGCTTCTTTGGTCAAGTATTTCTTGATGGGGACATCATGCGCACACTACCCCCTACGCACGTACGTACGCAGAAGGAGGGTCCCACCATCGATCTGGCTCGATGACGACGTCCAGAGAGGGCCTCCTATCTAGAAGACGAAGTTTTAGTTCAAAAGGGTGGGCCCGATAGTCAAGAAAAGCCCATCATGGGATCTAATGATCATGGCTCACTCGTCGGATTGGTGTCATATTTTAGGTTTTGCTTATTGTTATTATTTAGAACATCATGAATGCTATAGATTTCTTTATTTAGTTTACTTCACCGCCAAGTAATAGGTTGCGCACATGGTGCGAGTTTTTGGGTATAGGATTTTCCCTATAAATAAGCACCCCTTGTAGTTCTTTTGATTCATTGAAGTTAATAAAAAAAATTCCTGCTTTATTTTTCTACTCTCTTTGTGAGTTGTGGAAGAATTCGAAAGTGGGTGTGAAGCCCTCCCTTTTCGAAGGGCTAAGTATCGTGTTGCAAAACCACATCGATTCCGATTCACCCCCATCCTCCATCATCTTTTTTTTCCATCTTCCCCCACCATCCGTACTTCAAATTCGTCCCTTTTATTGCATCAGATTTCTTCATTACAGCAGGTTTCCAGATTTCGGCCCGCAAGCAAGCTGAAACGTTGGCGGAGCACCATGCTCAGACCAGAGCTCGGATCGACGTCAGATTTGAGGGTTTTGTAGCCCAGGCCTGGCCGACCAAGGCCTAAGAATCCGTTTTTGGATTCTGTTCCCCACCACACGTGCGACCCGCCTCAGGCGCACGTGTGCTTGCACCTGGCTCGCTGTCCACACGTAGGGACTGTTTCGGGTTCAAGTTTCTTCTTATTTTCCTTTCTTTTATACATGATTTCATAAATCCTAACCCTAGATTACATTATCCCTAATTGATTTGCCCATTTTCTCATCCTAGGGTTACTTGAATTAAGATTGGGGAATCCCTTGGATTAAGGACTGATTCTTATGCATGTGTGGATGATTTCTATTTCCCTTTGAGTATTGTTTGGTTCATAATTTTCATTGATCCAGCCCTAACGTGTGTAGGCCTGGATCCGCATAGGTTCCCCTTTAATTGAATGTTTGGATTTTCATGTGGGATGTGGAATTTGTGTGATTGATTCTGAATTGGTGTGATCTAAGCCTAAAATCTTGCGTGTCATATTTAAATTCATGTCCTGCATCAAATTTGGTATCAGAGCCTTGGGTTCTTGTAAGGAAATTCACCACATATTTAGGGTTTAGTTTGTTTGAGTTCTTCATGCATCCAGTTCATCATATACAGCTGCTAGAAAACCGTAGCCCCTGATATATATAGCTGAATTTTCGTAACGGTGTGTAGCCTCCTTCATATAGAGTCTCGTAGGGTCATTTAGTTTTTAGACGCATATAGTCGTCATAGAAAGTCCTTAGGTTGAGTTAGCCAGTGTATGCCCACACGTACAGGTTATGGTTTTGGCTTGCACCCTACACTAACACATGGAGCAACTGCTAGAGTCATTGAACAAGTTGTCCCAGCAGATCGAGTATTTGGGTAAGCGCTATGAACAATATATAGACCAACGCTTTGATCAATTTGATGCGCACATTACCCAATTAAAGGCCTCCGCTTGGACAAATCCCAGCATCGGGGTAGATGTCCAATCTCAGGCAAGTGACCAGGAGGATAGACCAATGAATGGAGGTGGCCAAGGAATCAGTCATGGGCATGCACCCGTGCACCCACCCCAAGATGGACATCAAGACCACTATTTTGAGTGGCACAACACGTACAACCTTGTGGCTAGAGAGAGTGCCCCAGAGGCTAGTATAGAGTTACCCACTGAGGCCATTTCGGTAGTAAATGAGTTCCGTGATGTCCTTCCTGATGATCTACCGGATGAGTCTCCCCCTATGAGGGATATAGAGTATACCAGAACATGCGACATCGTGATACCTACAACCGAGTTTGCATTTAATAGTTCTGTCGATAGGTCCACAAGTCTCAGTACTTATGAAGTCGTTACTGGTTATAAACCTGAGAAACCTATTGATCTTGTCCCTATGTCATTATCTCATAGGCCGTCAGAGCTGCAGAGTCTTTTATGCATCACATTCATTTATGGCATCAAGAAATCAAGCAGAATATCACTACTAGTAATGAACATTACAAATTTTCTACATACCAGCATAAATGTTTCAAAGAATTCAATGTAAGGAACTCTGTGATGGTCCACATCAAGCCCGAACGGTATCCTCCAGGGGCCGTTCGTAAGTTACACGCGCGTAGTGTTAGACCCATCAAAATTATAAAACGAAACGGTGTCAATGCGTATGTGGCAAATCTTTCACCCTGCATGGAAATTAGTTCCACATTTAATGTGGAGGATCTAGTTGCACTTCAAGGGGCCATTGATGCATTGTCCAGCCTTTCGCCTAATCATCCTGATTCATTAGACTTTTCCATTGATCCATGGCCCCCTCCTGACCCATTTTTCCAGCCTCTACCTCCCATACCTATCCGTCCTGATTCATCTTTTTAGTTACTACATCCCATACCTACCCATCCCGACCCATTTTTCCAACCTCTACCTCTCATACCTACCCGTCCCGACCCATTTTTCCAGCCTCTACCTCCCATATTTACCTGTCCTGACCCATCTTCCCAGCTACTACGTCTCATACCTATCCTTCCTGACCCATTTTCTCAGCCTTTACCTACCCTTCCCACACCTAGAGAGGAAATAAAGGATATTCTGGGCCATCAGATAATATCTATGTCTGACGGTGAGTTTCAGAAGTACCTGATTAAATGGAAGTCACGCCCAGCTTCAGACAGCACGTGGCTCACTGAGGAGCTTCAGAGACTTGATCCTGACATCTTGGATCGGTTCAGGAGTTTTATTTCACGAGTGGCAAAATCTTCGCAGTCGGGGAGAATTGATGGGGACATCATGCGCACACCGTCCCCCTACGCACTTACGTACGCAGAAGGAGGGTCCCACCATCGATTTGACTCGATGACGACGTCTAAGGAGGGCCTCCTAGTTAGAAGAAGAAGTTTTGGTTCAAAAGGGTGGGCTCGATAGTCAAGAAAAGCCCATCATGGGATTTCATGATCGTGACCCACTAGTCGGATTGATGTCATATTTTAGGTTTTGCTTATTGTTATTATTTAGAACATCGTGAACGCTTTGGATTTCTTTGTTTAGTTTTTATTTTAGTTTACTTCACCGCCAAGTACTAAGTTGCGCACATGGTGCGAGTTTTGGGGTATAGGATTTTCCCTATAAATAGGCATCCCTTGTAGTTTTTTGGATTCATTGAAGTTAATAAAAAAAAATTCTTACTTTATTTTTCTACTCTCTTCATGAGTTGTGGAAGAATTCAAAAGCGAGTGCGAAGCCCTCCCTTTTCGAAGGGCTAACTATCGTAGTGCAAAGTCACATCGATCCCGATTCACACCCATCCTCCATCATCTTTTTTTCCATCTTTCCCCCCACCATTCGTACTTCAAATTCGTCCCTTTTATTGCATTAGATTTCTTCATTACAGCAGGTTTCTAAATTTCGGCTCGCAGGCGAGCTAAACTTCGGCGGAGCACCACGCTTAGACCAGAGCTCGGATCGACGTCAGATTTGAGGGTTTTGCAGCACAGGCCTGGCCGAGCAAGGCCTAGGAATCCGTTTTTGGATTCTGTCCCCCACCACACGTGCGGCCCGCCTCAGGCGCACGTGCGCCCACACCTGGCTCGCTGTCCACATACAAGGACTGTTTCGGGTTTAGGTTTTTCTATTTTTCTCTCTTTTATACATGATTTCCTAAATCCTGACCTTAAATTACATTATCCCTAATTGATTTGCCCATTTTCTCATCCTAGGGTTTCTTGAATTGAGATTGGGGAATCCTTTGGATTAGGGACTGATTCTTATGCATGCGTGGATGATTTCTATTTCCCTTTGAGTATTGTTTGGTTCATAATTTTCATTGATCCAGCCCTAACGTGTGTAGGCCTAGATCCGCATAGATTCCCCTTTAATTGAATGTTTGGATTTTCATGTGAGATGTGGAATTTGTGTGATTGATTCTGAATTGGTGTAATCTAAGCTTGAAGTCTTGCATATCATATTTAAATTCACGTCTTGCATCATTTCTTCTTAGAGCTGTTGCTAAACTTGGGCGACTGTTGTGACTTCTCCCCTGCTTGTTGTGAAGGTAACTGATTTTGCCTTGTCTTTCGGCCATTTACCACATGATGCAACTTTTTCCATGTGTTTGTCTTTTTAGTTTTAAATTTTTTCTGCTTGCTTCAACAAATTGCATCTTTTTGGAACAATTCGGTGGACTTGGGTGGACTTGGGCTGCATAACAAGCATGAATCGTTTGTAGGATTATAATCCCACCAGCCACGTTACTATGAGAAAACAGAGCTGTGTTATCTCAACTTCTCATCTGTTTCTCATCTGTTTTTCCATTGAAATTCTTTCTTGCTTCATGTGCAGACCAAGGCTGGAGATGCGGCCAAGGCAGGGAAGAAATGATGTGGTGTGGTTCTATTTTTCTTTTTGTCTGTGCGGTTTTGGCGTCATTCGCATTCTAGGATCTATGTTTGTTACTAGGAGGATTTTTTATTGAACCCAAGTGAACTTGACATTTGAATGCAGCAATTGGAAATAGCATCTTGTTCAATTTAGCTATGCACATTAAAAAAGAAAAAGAAAAACAACATTTAAGTCTTTAGTAAATCTTTATTTTTCACCAATTTTACACTTGAAGGTTATCTTTCTCATTTGCATGATAATGCATTTCTATGGACAGCTGCTTTGGAAAGTGGACCTTGTTTGATCAACCTGGCAGTGGAGCTGATTTAGATGGGTATGTTTGTGCCTGTGGTAGCTACTTCTTTCCAGTAATTTGAAAATTGTCATTTGTACTGAACTTGTAGCTTTAATATGTATTTTGATGCAATATTGAGTTGAATTCCAATCTCTAACTCTGATACCAATTAATTTCTTTTTGCTATTTTGTTTTGTGGGTTTTAGGCATGGATGAATGGGAGCTATAGATCAATGGATTTTATTTATTTATTTTTTGAAACTATTCAATTTATTATTGTAAATATTATTCGGGGCAGCTCGATGCATGTGAAAGGGCCACATAGGCATGTATATATATATATATATTTTTTTTTATATAGGAAAACAATCACTAGGCACAATCTACTTCCTAAGAGGAATGTGAAATCAGGTGGGCCTTGACCAAAAGGGTCAATGATAAGGTCCATCATTTTATGAGTTGGAGAGGCAGAACTCATAAAACGGGACTCACTGGGAGTCGGGCATCTATTTTGTGTCATTTCCTCTTTTTTATTATAAACTGAATGTTTGCAATCTAATGAGCCTGTACATCCGAAACTGCAGGCAACATGAAGCTGCCATAGGCAATGGAAAAGAG
Organism: Magnolia changhungtana; assembly: GCA_030180095.1. Taxonomy (NCBI): domain Eukaryota; kingdom Viridiplantae; phylum Streptophyta; class Magnoliopsida; order Magnoliales; family Magnoliaceae; genus Magnolia; species Magnolia changhungtana. The sequence goes on along the minus strand of JASAUF010000205.1, from coordinate 968,260 downwards.
AGCTTAACCAGTAAGGCATAGGGGGGGAAAAAAAAACCAATTACAATTATACATGCGTTTACAAATGCATATGCATTATGGAATTAGGAGCCGCTAAACACACTCCCTTCAATCCAGCTATGTGCCTAAATGCTAATTGAAGTGTTAGTAAAGTTAAATCAGTCCCACATGGATCTAGACATTTGAGTTTAAATATGCTTTGGATCCAAAAATTCAAATACTGTCGGTAGATCCCACATGAAGTGCAGCCAGGACAACCGCTAGTAAATCCCACATGAAGCGGCGGCCAGCACAACCGTCAGTAAAGGGAACATGACTACTGGTAAAGCCTTTACTGAAGCAGCCTTTACCGGCTGTTAGCTGACCGCAGGCAAAGGTTTTGCTGGCAGTTTTCTGGACCTTTGCCGGCAGTTTTGACCGCCGCCGGTTATTTTGTAATGTAATAAGTGGAGAGGAAATCAACTACAGCTTTTCACTTAACTTTTTTTTTTTTTCTACAGATTTTCACTTAACTTTTTTTTTTCTTTCTTCTGAATTTTCTTTTAATAATAAGTTAATCAAAAGTTGTATATCAGATGTTGATTGTCTTTTATTTGTTCCACATGGACGCCACGGATCTAGCGTTATGGGTGAGACCCTGACTGTGGGGCCCACCTCAATCGTCCATGTGTTTTGCTAGATCATTTTATGCCATGGGCCAAAGATAAAGCAGATAAAAATTTCAAGTAGCCCACACCACAACCACAAGAAACAGTGGTGAATGACCATTAGGGCTGATTCTAGGAAGTTTTTAATGGTGGGTGTTCAATGACCACTGCTTCATTTTTGGGTCCATGTCAGAAAATGATATGGAAAAATGGATGGATGAAATAGAAATATATTATATACATTGAGGTGAGAGGTTCCCACCCACATGGTGGGATCCGGGTAGCGGCTAAGTTTGGGTCGGTTCCACAGATCCTTGTTCATTGTTTTGGAGGTCAGGTTCTGTGCCCCCCTCCCTTGTGTAATTATTCCTTTCAGTGATAAAGCTTATGGTGCTACTTTCCACCTTCACATACACAAACACACAAAATGATCGTTCTTAAGGGATGGACGGCATGGATGTATGGCACATACATCAAGGGGGCCTATGGCCAGAGATCCACCGAACTCAATCATGCCCATGTTACACCAGCATAACCGCTCGGTTTTCGTACTAAGTTACTGATGTGCTGAGTAAACTCTGTGGTGTCTGTCGTGATATATTGTCTTATTCAGGTTGACCACCTGTTTTTCCATATTATTTTAGGGCATATCCAAAGTTTAAGTGGACTACACCAATGGAAACAGTTGGAATTGAACGCTTACTGTTGAAAACTTCCTGCATCCACAGAAGTTTTGGATTAAGCTGATGTTTGTGTTTTCCCTTCATCCATGAGCATGACCATATGAAGAGGTTAGGCAACAAATAAAATTATTATGGGCCTTAGGGTAGTGTGGCCCAGTTGAGCTTTTGATATGCTTCTATATTGGTTTCGTACGCTAAAATGAGCTGTAAAATAGATGGACGGTGTGGATAAGATATATACATCACAGTGGCCCCACAATTTACCTTGTAAATAGTCTGCGTCCTTTGTAAAGGTAATAAAGAGACCCGTCCAACTTCTTACGCTCAAAGACAAATAATCATTTAGATCAATGACTCAGATGGACCACTCCACATGGTATGGTGGGGATGAGATACTAGCAATTAGTTAGTTTGTGGGGCGACTATGGTATGTATGTTTAATCCAAGCCATTAATCAGGTTCAACGCATGAGGATGAAGAGAATATGCAAGAAGTTAGGTCGATACAAAACTCAGGTGGCCCACATCGGGCAAACTTAGCAATATCGGTAGGAGTTTTACATTGTTAAATTGTTGTCCCCACATGAATTTTTAATCTGGCTTATATATTTTCTATGTACAGTGGAAATACTGGTTCTAACCTGATGGACGGAGTGGATTATATTTATACATATGAAAACATGGGACACGGATTGCATCCTACCCCCGCCGGGACGTTAAAAAAGACGGACGGACTAGCCATGTCACTTTCTTATTGGCTGACATTGTAGGGCCCATAAGGGAGGAAGTTCACGGCGCATTGCATGCCGTTAGGCCTCGTAGTACTCAACCCCGATTAAACAAAAAAAAAAAACCAAAAATTGCTCCGATATATTTGCCAATCTTGCTCACAGCATGCTAGTTCGCATGTATAAATTAACATGTCCGCAAACGCCTTCCCGAGCATCACGACATGCATGTATCACTGTAGAATCCCTCGTTGTGGATTATCCATCTTTTGTTCATTGGTAATGCTTGGGCTGCTTGTTAGTTCGATGAGATGCTTGATCTAATTGTTTAAGAACCGAAATGTGATGCGGATAAATGGGGGCACAAAGAAAAACACGTTTCTGAAAACATCGAGCACCAGAGAGAGAGAGAGAGAGCCGGAACAATTTTTGGTTTTTTTTTTTTTTTTTTGTTTAATCGGAACTTCCTCCCTTGTGGGCCCTACAATGTCAGCCAATAAGAAAGTGACACGGCTAGTCCGTCTTTTTGAACGTCCGGGCGGGGGTAGGACGCAATCTGCGTCCTGAAAACATGATGGGGGTGAGGCTTTGTAGCCTACTTCCATCACTGATACTCTACACTCAGAAATTGTAGGCTTGGGATATGTGTCTAACTCAATTCAAACCATCAAAATAATGTGGCCCGCTTTCATGATGTATCCCGAATTTCAAAGCGATTAAACAATCGCAACCTGTGATTAGTGCAAGTTTTTCTTATTTATTTATTTATTTATTTATTTTTTATTATTATTATCATAACCGTCCAATTGGTATCGGTGTTATCTTTCAAACACATAAGCGCTCAAGCGATTAAGCGATTCGATATGGGAAGGATTGAAGAGCCGAATCACGAGGTACGTGCTAACGTAGGACATGTGTGAAAGATCCGGAACATTTAATAGATGTGACTCTATTTGATATTTCTGGCCCCCAAAATTTAGGCGGTCTAACTATTGGGTAGGCTACACATATGCATGGAATATATACATCTGGTGGTTTGATTCTAACCGTCCATTTTCTCATTGATTGTGACTCAGTTGCGAGTAGATCAGGTGATTTATATCATGCATGAAGATCAAGATAGGCCCCACCTAGTGATTGGCTCGGATGCTGCACCGTTCTGTTCTGATGGCAATTTTTCTGATTTTAATCATATTAGCATGAATCGCGGTATGTTTTTCGTGAGGCAAGTGAAAGGGCACGCTCGGCACGTGTTTGACAATTAGGGACACGTTTCTACCAGGGTACCGCTTCTTTGTGCTTCCCGATCATGTAGCATACACATGTCACGTTCCTGCCATGATCCAAGCCATACATCCCGTGGTGACCACCACTGATTGGGCAGTAAAGTGTTACTCTTATTGGACCATCCTAAACCCTAACAATATGATCTTTTCTCACTAAATCTGAGCCCTTGCTTATCTGACTTTGGGTATCTTTCCATGTTTATCAATCAGTCCAGGATCATCCAAACTATTGGCTGCACAGTTTGTTTTTAACTCTGCGGACGCGCTAGAATTGATAAAATGGCTCAATCCAAACCAATCAACTTTGACCCCAAATGCTAAAATAAGCAAATGCTTCACACACACACACACACACACACACACACACACACATATATATATATATATATATATATATATATATATATATATATATTATCAGTTCATGAGAAGTTCGGTTGCTTGCCCAACCACTTGCAAATTTTAATCATGATCATACGGTAACCGGAAGTTAGGGTTCTTCCTCCCGAGATAAGTTACTTTGTGATTTCCTTAAGAAAAGATTTTCAAAATACCAGTGCAATCAAATGAAAGCAAAAACTCACAATCCATTATTAAGAGAAACTGCAAGAATACGTCTCTTGAAAAACTGATAGATATTGGATAAATAACAAATCTAGTGTACAAGCGTAGACTTGAATTACAACTAAAAACTATAGCTAAGAATTACTATTATTGGATTATCGGTGCTCTTATGATAAGCTAAGATAAAAGAAATTGATCAAATAAGTTTGATTCGTTTGTTGTGTTTTAATTAGTTATGTAGGTTTTTTCTGTCACATTCCTCTATTATTTATAGAGTTCTGATGTAACTTATTCTTCCAGATCCTTTTCCATTATCACAACAGTTACATCAGTCGAAAAGTATCTTTCTATATCTTTCTCTTGTTATATTTTTCTTTTGTGATTATTTCTCTTCTGAACACATCTCACCAACTTGTTTCACTTTTGTCGACAAAGGTTGATACATCAGACTCACAAGGAACCCGATGGCCGGTTCTGGCCTCAACAGCCTCCGTAGTACCCCATTTTCTGCTCCGGATGCAGGTTCCGATCTTGAAATCCTACAAGGAGGATTTCCATAACAGTATAATCATTTCCAACACGAGCATACCCAAGATCACTGCAATTATATCTGAGAATAACAAGGCACACATCACAAAATTCACTAAGAATTTGAACTTTTACAATCATCCATAAGGTCCAAAAGGACATACATGAGATAAAAGGAAAAGAGAGAAAGGTCAGCAACACTGGAGTCCTCAAGCTCAACTCTACTCCAAGCTCTACCACTATGATACCTGCTTAGGATCACCTGCACGCATCAATCGTACATAAGCTTATAGAAGCTGAGAGGGTAGTGTTTGTTGAGATGGGTGGTGTTTCCATAGGATTTGTATGGTGTGTGTGTAGTGTGTATGAGGACTTGTGCCATGGAGGTGGTCCTCATGCATTTGCACAAAAGTGGGCTATATGATTAAGGGTCATATCATGTAATGCTCATAACTTTTGATCCATAAGTCGGATGGATGCACAACACACATCGTCGGAATCGCAGCGACGATGCGAACAAGATGACACAGGTCTCGGGTCGATCCGAGTCAGGTCTACATGATCGAACTCAAGAATGATCGCAAACACAATCTGAGGGTCGCGGGTCGCCGGAATTCGACCGGTAGGACCGCGAGACCATGATGAATAAGATGCATACTCACACACACATGCACACATGAGAACTAGGGTCGGGTCTAACAATCTATTAACTCCGGTCACCCTTCATATTTTAAACAACTCGTCCGCGTTTCTTGTATATCGACAACAACATTCTGTCGACTATTCTTTGATGTGAAATGGTAAACTTATTCTAGCTGTAAACCTACAAAAAGCGCTCCAAATTTTTGAAGATTTTTTATTTACTTCCTATCTCTCATATGATGCCATGTGTTATTCTCCTCTTACCTTTCCGAGAATTGCCAGAATTAGCATATAACACAAACTCTAAGGCATTTAAAAATAAAAAATAAAAAATTGTGGCTCAATTAATATCATATCTTTATAAAATGAAAGGTTATGATTTGTTACATGCATGCGACATCAGAGCCCAACATGTATTTGATAATAATAAATAAAAATTTTGGATTTTTGGTCCAGATGGCTCCATACTGTGATTAGGGCTGTACATAAGCCAAGCTAGCTTGAAAAGCTCGCTTGGCTTGGCTTGATCTAGGTCGACTTGACTCGACTCGAACGATGACTTATGGCGAGCTAAGCTTTATATGACTTAGCTCGTTTTGAAAACAAGCCAAGTTCAAACATAGGGAAGTTTGACTCGACTCGACTCGAACCCAGCTTGGCTCGAAGCTCGAGCTCGGCTTGACTCATATATGTATATATATAATATTTTTAAATTAAAAAAATTAAAACATAAATCCTACCTTGTCCGTCCTTCCCTCTCTTTCCCTTTCCCTTCCTTACCTTATTCGTCGCGCTCGAGCTTCTCTCTCTCTCTCTCTCTCTCTCTCTCTCTCTCTCTCTTCTCTCTCTCCACTTGACCACTCACTTGAGCTTGACTCAACATCTACTCAACTTGTTTCAATTGTACGACCTACACTCACCCGAGCTCTTCTCTCTCTCTCTCTCTCTCTCTCTCTCTCTCTCTCTCTCTCTCTCCACCAACAACAAGGTACCCTCTATGGCTTTATCTAATATTATATATTTGTGTATATTATTAATTAAATATTTGTTTTGGGGCTTGGGTCAGTTGGGTAGGGTTGCTGGGTTGAGTAAGGTGCGGGTTGGGGTTTGGGTCAGGTTGGGAGCAAGCTCAACTCGACTCGATCCACTAGCTCGCCTTGAGCTCGACTTGAAAGTTTTGGCAAACAAGCCAAGCTTAATAGTAAGCTCAAGGCCGAGCTCGAGCTCGAGCTCGAACTCGAGAAGAGCATGGACAAGCCAAGCCAAGCTTGGTCCACCTCGACTCGACTCGGCTCGATGTATAGCCCTAACTGTGATGTAGTTGTGGCATGAGCCTATATGGACCAGATTTAAGGGTTTGTAGTCCTTAATCTACTTAAAAATAATAATAATAATAATAAATCTGAGGATGAAAATGTTAATATACCATAATTAAATATGGTGGGCTCTCATCTCAAAAAGAGAATTGTCCTTTTAAAAAGAAACATGAGCTTCGGCCCAAAATTGATATTCAACCCACCCCTCGGCCAATCTAAAGGTCTTTGTGGCCATGAACCCACATGAGAGTTTTTACCGTTCTCTATTTGAAGGTCTTTGTGGCCCACAACACTAATTAATGTTCGTGAATTCTGATATTTCCTTCATCGTGGTTTATCTGTGACGAGTTTTACCCCTAAACTTGGATCGATGACATGAAATTAAAACTATTTACACGTGGATGGGATAAATTTACTTCAAGACAACCCAGTGGGCTCCACACAAGATGTGGATGAGTTCAAAATGGGCAACCCTTCCACACAAGGATTATTTGGCTGATTCATTCTTCATTCATTGGTTTTCTTTATAGTTGTTTGTTTTTTTTTTTTTTTTTTTTTTTTTTTTTTAATAAAAAAATTTAGTATGAACATTGGGAGTTTGTAAAAGGAAATAGGGTGTGGAAGTATATTGTAACGAATGAATTTTTATAATGGAAGGATGTTGTAATTTGTGAAATTTTATAATGGAAGAATGTTGTAATGAAAGAATGTTTTAATAGAAGAATATGATGAATGTTAGAATGGATAAATGTTGTAATAGATGACTGTTGCGATGGATGAATATTTATAATAGAAGAATGTTGAGATGGAAGTATGCTGTAATGGATGAATGTTGTATGGTGGATCATCGATATTTATTGTGGATTGCTTATATTCATTGTGGATCGTTGTAACATCCTGAACATTTCAATACCCGAGTATTGAAAGTTTTCGAGTGTTACCAAAGAAAGTAACATAATATGTACTTGCGTATGATGCCAATCTAACTAACTTAACCTTATATCTAATCTCCAACGTGAATCGGACCGTTGGTAATAATCTCCATCCACGAATCAGGAAGAAGAATTTTGATGGGTTCTAAACTCCTTAACCATTTAAGCTATATAAACAGGGATGGGTCCTCAAGTCTACATATAACTGAAGCTTTTCATCCCATCACGGTACTTTTCTAAAGGTGTAAGGTGAGGAAGATTCCGACCATATCGTATTGTTATTGCTTCTCAATCATGTACACCTTTAATTCAGTTATTTGATCTTCATACTCATGCATAGCATGGCCCTTTGACCACCTTCCCTTCCAACCTAAAAATAATTAAAGGATGGATTAAAATACCAAATAACCTTAATCTATAAGAAAAATTAGCTGGGCCTGATTGAAATAAAAATGGTCCGGAGCTCTTAGTTATACACAGGGCCATGTGGACAGTCCAGTGTATGAATTAGGACTGTCCATCCGATTATCTCCACGCTCTTGAATGAGTCACCGATTAGGGTAACCATCCGATTCAACAGTCAAGATAGCTGGTTGAAAATAGTTCGATTGTACAATCTGAACCATCCATTTGCTGTGTCCCATCGTGGATTGCTTATAAATCTAAAGAAACATTTTGATCATACCCTTCTGGTAACACCATCGGTGGTCACGAAAATGGACAGTCGATAATAAAAGGGCAACTTTTCATGAACAAGATCATCCATCGGTAGTGATTTTTAATGGGTGTCCGATGGAGTATACACTTGCCATAATAGACAGTCTAGATCGACTGATTGGATTGACCACATGCCCTGTTAAACTACATTGCTCCTGGACCACTTGATTATTTCTCCTGATTGAAACTCAGCTATTTTCTACGGTAGGTCCTCTTGTAAAAATAATGTTTCAAAAACTAATAATAGCTAATATGAAACTATTTTCTCAGAGGATGCATTTGATTACACCAGATAACATTCATCTGGGTCAGATGCAGATGGATTATACAAAATACAGCCGGCCCACATGAAATCTAGAAGGCTGTCCCTATCCAATTGTTCACATCCCCGCGGGCGGCCTTCTGTCGCAACACCAATACCCCAAAACCCATTTTCTGCAGTCGACCATCTACTTTAGCAGCTCCTCCTCCAGCGCGTGACAACCACGCTTGTTGCTGCTCGACAACTCGCACCCAACAATCAACACCGGTCACCTCCCTGCCATTCTTCCGGCCACCGTGATCTTTTGTACTCGAGTTAGCTCTCATCTCTCTCTCTCTCTCTCTCTCTCTCTCTCTCTCTCTCATCATTGCATATTTCTAACCTTTCCGGAGCTGTCTCACACATCAGATTCCTCTCTTCTTCCCATCCATACAAACCATAAGTAGAAAGAAACAAGAAGAAAGCATGGTCGATTGGCTCGTCTCGACTGCAGTGGAGAAGTTGAACACCATCCTCCAAGGTGAGGTGGCCATATTGGTGGGTTTCATAGATGAGATTGAAAAGCTTTCCAGCACATTCACCTTAATTCAAGGTGTGCTTGAAGATGCTGAGTCCCGGCGTGTGAAGAACGGACTAATCAAGATCTGGTTAGAGAAGGTCAAAGACGTGGCCTACGATGTCGACGACATACTAGATGAGTGGAAGACAAAAGCTCTTAAATCAGAAGTAGCCAATGAAATCGATGGGTCCTATTTCATCAAGACGGCAAGAAGCTTCCTCTCTCGAGTTCCTTTCTTCAATTATGTTGAATTACGCTACAAATTTGGGAGTAGGATAAAGGAAGTGAGGGATAGATTAGATGACATCGATAAAGAAAAGAGCCAATTGGGTCTTAGAGTATATAGTGGGGAGAGTGCGAGAGAGGATTGTGAAGTGAGGCAGGGCGAGATCAGGAAACGAGAGACAGGCTCCCAACTCGACCGATCATGGATTGTAGGTAGAGAATGTGAAAAAGAAGAAGTCCTAGACTTGTTGCTGCAGGAGGTAACTGACCAAGTTGTTGAGATGTGGAGCCACATTTGGGGCCGTCTTCGACCGGTCGTGGGCTATGCACGACCGGTCGTAGGGGCCCACTCGACCGGTCGTGGACTGGTTCGACTCAAAGTCCAGCGAGCATCATTTTTTGGTCCCGAGGTGCTTGACCGGTCGTGGCCCATTCACAACCGGTCGTAGGAGTCGCTCGACCGGTCGTGCAGTCTGCTCGACCGGTCGTAGTTACGCAGATTCGTTTCCGAATCCGATGCGGACTACGGATTTTGTTGTCGCCTTTAGCAAGGGTGCAGTGGGAAAATTGCCTAAACTATATATAGGTGTCTCTAGGGCTTTTCTAGGGTATGGGAAAGTATTAGAAAGAGTTCTAAGGTGTGGGTTAAGGGTTTTCTATGTGCTTCCAAGGGAGAGGTTAGTATTTTGCCTCGTAATCTTCATTATTCTTCATAGTGGAAGTTTGCGTCCGTGGTTTTTTTACCTTAGTTTGGGGTTTTTCCACGTATATCTTGTCTTGTGGTTTGGTTGAATGCTTTGATTCAGTTTCTAGTTTATATTTGTTCCTGTTTATCGTTTGTGGGTGAGGTTTGAGATTGGATCTCGCTTCATCGCGTTGTTGGCGTCTTCTAACAACTCGTATCGTAGCTATTGGTTTAGTTCTATTGGGAGCGATGACTGGAAGAAGGAAAACTAGAATTGAGAAGTTTGATGGTTCAAACTTTGCGCTTCGTAAAGATGCAGATGGAGGATTATCTATATCGGAAGATCTTTATATTTCTCAGGAGGAAAAGAGAAGAAACCGAAAAGATATGTACGATGATAAATGGTTTTTACTTTGGATGGAAGGCTTTTAGATCGATCCGACTCTCTTTGTCTAAGATAGCCGCTTTAATACATCCAAGGTGAAAACGCAAAAGAATTAATGGAAGCCCACCACCATGTATGAAAAACCCTCGGCGTCAACAAGGTTCATCTTATGAAACAAATTATTCAACATGAAGATGTCGATGGTGGGAGCGTGGTGAACATCTAAACGAGTTCAATACTGATCCACGAGCCGTTGGAATCCGTTGGCATCGTTGAGGATGAGGTCGTGGCGTTATTGATCTTATCCACCGTCTGCGACACTTGGGATGGTTTGGTGATTCTTTGTGAGCAATTCTTCTTGAGGTCGACAAAGTCGAAATTTGATGATGTGGCTCTGTCTAATTCTCAACAAAGAATCTGGAAGGAAGGCATCAGGAGTTTCAGGGGACTCAAGGAATGCTCTAAACGTTAAAGGAAGAAGAAGATCGCTGAACAAAGGAGGCAATAAACAGGACTTTTTAAGTCGAGGAAGAAGTCCAAGGGACCGAAAGACAAAGACGGGTATTGGCATTGCGGCAAGAAGGGGCACATGAAACGTAATTACAAGGCGCTCAAGAAATAAGAAGGAAGCTCTCAAGGCGGAAAGGATTTAGTGAATCTATCTGAGGAGAGCGACACAGAGGCATTGATCTTGTATCTTGATGCGATGAATGAGTCTTGGGTTATAGACTCGAGTGCTTTGTTTCATACCACTTCGTGTAAGAAAGTTCTGCGTGATTATGTGTCAGGTGACTTTGGGAGAGTCTACCTGGGTGATGATGAGCCATACAGTATAGTTGGAAAGGGGGACGTTCAAGTCAATCAGAAAGACGAAACGATTTTGAAATTGAAGGATGTCAGACATGTACCGAGTTTGAGAATGAATATGATCTCAGTGGGATAGTTGCCGACACCGGTTATGTGAAGACATTCACTAGTGACTCCTAGAAGATCACAAAAGGTCTCTTGGTAATATCTTGAGGCAAAAAGGAAGGTACTTTGTACGTGACTTCAGGATCGTATAGTTCACTCGCAGCCATGCATCAACCTGGAGGAATGGGCGCTATGGCATCGAGGTCGGGACATATGAGTGAGAAAAGGATGAAAATGCTATTGTCAAAAGGGAAGCTAGCAGGGCTGAAGTCTATTGACTTGGAATTCTGCGAGGACTGCGTGTATGGTAAGCAGAAGAGGGTAAGCTTCAAGAAGACGGGACGCGCTCCAAAGACGCATCTGTTGAAGCTTGTACACACTGATGTGTGGGGACCGGCACAGGTATTATCTCTTGGTGGCTCACGTTATTTTGTTTCCTTTATTGATGATGCTAGTAGAAAGCTGTGAGTCTACTTCTTAAAACATAAATCTAATGTATTTAAGAAGTGGAAAGTTATGGTAGGAAACGAGACAGGTAAAACAGTAAAGTGTCTCAGATCTGATAATGGGGGAGAATATTGTGTAAGAAGTTTGAGGAGCATTGTGCAGCAAGTGGAATCAAACATCAGAAAACGATTCCAAGGACACCGCAGCAGAATGGTGTGGCCGAGCACATTAACAGGACCATTCTTGAGCGCTAGGAGCATGAGGTTACATGCAGGGTTGCCCAAGACTTTTTGTGCAGATGTTGTGAACATTGCCGCATATCTCATCAATAGAAGTCCCTTAGCACCATTGGATGGTGGGCTACCAGAAGAAGCGTGGACTGGGAAAGAAGTGAACCTTGCACATCTCAGAGTGTTTGGTTGCACTTCATATGTTCACATTGATGCAGAGCACAGAAACAAGCTGGATGCGAAGTCCAGGAGGTGCACGTTTATAGGCTGGGCTGAGCGATGATTTTGCCACTGACGGGTTTTGGGATGCGTAAAAACAGAAAATCATCAGAAGCAAGGACATAGTCTTCAATGAAAAAGTGATGCATAAGGACAGTGTGTAAGAAAATAAGGCCGAGGAAAAAGAATTCGTAGAGTTGGAAGAGTTACCGGACACGGGTATTACAACACCACAGGATGATCATGCACGGGAGCATTATGAGGCAGAGCCACATACACCGGTTGTGAGGAAGTCTACTCGTGAGAGGAGATCCATGGTCCGATACTCACCCTCCTTACATTATCTACTACTGACAGATAATGGTGAACCAGAATGTTTTGAAGAGGCGTTACAGTCAGATACACGGGTTATGTGGGAGCAGGCCACGGATGATGAGATGGACTCTCTTGAGTCTGATCATACATGGGAGCTAGTCACTCTACCTAAGAGTAAGAAAGCTCTTCATAACAAGTGGGTTTACAGACTGAAGGAGGAGCACGATGGTTCGAAACGGTACAAGGCTAGATTGGTTGTGAAAGGATTTCAACAGAAGGCAGGTATCGATTTTATTGAAATATTTTCACCTGTGGTGAAAATGTCTACGATTCGCATGGTTTTGAGTATAATGGCTACAGAGGACTTACATCTAGAGCAGCTAAATGTTAAGACAACCTTTCTTCATGGGGACCTTGAAGAAGAGATATATATGCATCAGCCGACAGAATACGTGGCACCAGGTAATGAGAACAAGGTGTAAAACTGAAGAAGAGTCTATATGGCCTAAAGCAGGCCCCGAGGCAGTGGTACAAGAAGTTCGATAGTTTCATGTTGGGAAATGGTTTTAGGAGATGTCATGCAGACCACTGTTGTTACTTGAAGAAGTTTGATATGTCATACATCATTCTTCTTCTGTATGTTGATGATATGCTTGTGACCAGTTTAAGCATGAAGGACATCTTAGATCTCAAAAGACAACTGTCTAAAGAATTTGTCATGAAGGATTTAGGAGCTGCAAAACAAATCCTAGGCATGAGGATAAAACGTGACAGAGAAAATAAGAAATTAGTTTTGTCACAGGCAGAGTACATAGCCAAGGTACTTGATCGATTCAATATGGGAGGTGCTTGCTCTGGTTAGCACTCCATTAGCCAACCACTTCAAGCTAAGGAGCAAGGTGCAGAGACGCAGGAGGAATGAGACTACATGACTAAAGTCCCATACGCGTCAGCGATAGGGAGTCTCATGTATGCTATAGTGAGCACGAGGCCAGACATTGCTCAAGCAGTGGGAGTTGTTAGCAGGTTCATGAACAACCCCGGGAAGGAACATTGGGAAGTCAGAAGTGGATCCTTAGATACAGTGAGTACTAAGGATGTAGGGTTGTGTTATGGTAGATCGGAAATCAAGCTACAAGGCTACATGGATTCAGATTTGGCAGGAGATATCGACAGCAGAAGAAGCACTACAGGTTATGTCTTTACTACGGGGCAAGCGTCTTTGCATTAGTTAGGTCTCTCGATTCTGAAAGATAGTATCTATCGGTCTGACGACCTGAAATATGTCGCGGCTACAGAAGCGTGCAAGGAGATGATGTGGATGCAAGGTTTTATGGAAGAGTTGGGTAAGAAGCAAACAGATTGCAAGCTGTACGGTGATAGTTAGAGTGCAATACACTTGGCTAAGAATTCAGCCTTTCATTCAAAGACCAAGCATATTGCCATCAGATATCACTTCATACGTTCGTTACTGGAAGATGGATCAATTGCTCTGGAGAAGATTCATACAAGTGAGAATCCTGCGGATATGCTGACCAAGGCCGTCACACGGGAGAAGCTGAAGCTCTGTTAAGCTTTGATTGGTCTTCGGGCTTGAAGACGAGGAGGTGGTGCACTCCGGATGAAGAAGACAAAGATTTATGGCAATGTGTCTCCAAGTGGGAGATTATTGAGATGTGGAGCCACATCTGGGGCCATCTTCGACCGGTTGTGGGCTATGCACGACCGGTCATAGGGGCCCACTCGACCGGTCGTGGGCTATGCACGACCGGTCATAGGAGCCCACTCGACCCGTCGTGGACCGGTTCGACTCAAAGTCCAGCGAGCATCGTTTTTTGGTCCCAAGATGCTCGACCGGTCGTGGCCCATTCACGACCGGTCGTAGGGATTGTTCAACCAGTCGTAGTTACGCAGATTTGTTTCCGAATCCGATGCGAACCGCGGATTTTGGTGTCGCCTCTCGCAAGGGTGCAGAAGGGAAGTTGCCTAAACTATATATAGGTGTCCCTAGGGCTTTTCTAGGGTATGGGAAAGTATTAGAAAGAGTTCTAAGGTGTGGGCTAAGGGTTTTTTATGTGTTTCCAAGGGAGAGGTTAGTATTTTGTCTTGTAATCTTCGTTATTCTTCATGATGGAAGTTTGCATCCGTGGTTTTTTACCCTAGTTTGGGGTTTTTCCACGTATATCTTGTCTTGTGGTTTGGTTGAATGCTTTGATTTAGTTTCTAGTTTATATTTCTTCCTGTTTATCGTTTGTGGGTGAGGCTTGAGATTGGATCTCGGCTCACTGCGTTATTGGTGTGCTGCGCAACACAGGTGCCCGTCGTCGTTTCTATCATTGGAATGGGGGGCTTGGGGAAGACCACCCTTGCTCAGCTCGCTTACAATGATGATAAAGTCAAGATGCATTTTGAAATGAGAATGTGGGTGTGCTTTAGAAGATTTTGATGTGAAACGGATTACAAAATCAATCATAGAATCTGCAACCGGGTCGAGTTGTGCGCATCTAGACTTGGACCGGTTGCAAAATCGCCTCCATAAAATGTTGCTTGCAAAGCGATTCTTGCTTGTGCTTGATGATTTTTGGAGTGAAGATGGTGAGAAGTGGGATAAACTGAGAGTTCCCTTCCAGGCCAGAGCATTAGGGAGTCGAATCATTATAACTGCTCATAGTGAAAGGGTTGCATTGGCAATGGGAAATGGTCACATCTGCAATCTGGCTGTCTTATCTGATGATGATTGCTGGTTGTTGTTCAGGCGTAGAGCACTAGAGCATCGGAGTGCTGAAGAGCATTTAGAGTTGGAAGAGATTGGTAGGAAAATTGTGATGAAGTGTGGAGGGGTGCCTCTCGCAGCAATGACAATAGGGGGTGCTATGCTCCTGAGAAGGACAAGAAGGGAGTGGGAGCTTGTCTTGGAAAGTGACATATGGAATTCACATGATGTCTTACAAGACATTTTACCAGCTTTGTTACTCAGCTACCATGACTTGCCTCCTGCTTTGAAGCAATGCTTTGCATATTTCTCCATCTTCCCAAAAGATTGGGGGATAGAGAAGGATATGATAGTCAAGCTATGGGTGGCACAAGGTTTCATCCGCTCTGAAAGAAGTAGAGATATGGAGGAAATTGGTGGGCTGTATTTGATGATTTACTAAGATGCTCGTTGCTCCAAGATGCAGAACTGGACCGTGACAAGAACATATTCAGGTGCAAGATGCATGATTTAGTTCATGATCTTGCGCAATCTGTTGCAGGAAGTGACTGCTCACTGGTGGAGATCATAAAGCAATCCCTGTTGAAGCTAAATGATGTCCACCATTCTTTTTTAATTGTCAATGATAAAGCTGGTAGTGAAGCAGATAGAGTGACTTCCATTTCTGCCACTTTGCACAAGGTCCACAAGCTGCGAATGTTGTTACTACGAAATGACTCAAGAATCTCCAGGGTGCCACACAATTTATTTGATCATTTGAGATGCCTTCAAGCATTGGACTTGAGTGGGTCTAAGATGAAGGAATTGCCTCGAACAGTAGGAGAATTGAAGCACTTAAGATATCTTAATTTATCTCACACATACATAGCGGAATTGCCAGAGGAGGTGACTGATTGCAGAAATTTACAGACCTTGAGACTCGATCAATGTACTCGGCTAAAAAAACTGCCTAGACGGATGGGGAAAAATGATTAGCCTGAGGAATTGGATTCTTGTCTCTCTCTGAGTTTCATACCCCAAGGGATAGGGAGACTAACCAGCCTTCGGACGTTAAAAAGGTTCATTGTGGGGGGTGGCGATGAAGGATGTAAATGGGGAGAACTGAAACATCTCAATCATCTTCAAGGAAGACTTCGAATTATAGACTTCGAAAAAGTCAGGAGCGGGGACGAAGCTAGGGAGGCAGAACTGTATAAGAAGCAGCACCTTCATAAGCTAATCTTGATTTATAAGTACAAAGGTAATGAACTGTTGGATGATGAGGTGAAGAGAATGGAGGACGTGCTCAAGATCCTGCAGCCCCACACAAACTTGAAAGAGTTGGAAATATGGTATTACAAAGGCTTGAAGCTTCCCAAATGGATACAGGATCCTGTGTTCTCTTATCTAGTCAAGGTGAAACTCTTGTTTTGTGATAAGTGTAAACAATTGTCAGGTCTTGGGAAACTACCATCCCTTGAATATCTTGAAATTAGGGGAATGAAAGAGGTGAGAAAGGTGGGTGGTGAGTTTTGTGGGGATGATAACAATGACAGAAGTGGTGGTGGTGGTGTCTCATTCCCAAAGCTGGAGACCCTCTTCTTTGAAGACATGCCAAATTGGGAGGAGTGGGAATTGAGAGGTGGAGATGGAGAGGTTATGCCATCTCTCCTCCTATTACAAATATCTGAATGCCGAAAGCTGAAGGAGTTGCCAAGCAACCTTCCACAGCTCCTCCAGAAGCTGAGTTTAAGCATAGGTAATGATGGATTGCCATCGGGTGGGGCCTTACCTGTCCTCCCCAACCTTAACCATTTGGTGATTTGGAACTGTCCTGAGCTGACATTGTTTCCTTGTGGTTGGTTGGGAGAACTCAAAGCCCTCCAAACTCTGGAAATTGAGAGGTGTCAAAGGTTGGGGTCTCTACCAGAGGAGTTGCAACTCCTCAGCATGCTTCAACATTTGAAGATAGAGAGTAGTCCACTCTTAAAAGAGTGCTATAGAGTTGGAGGAGAAGATCGTGACATGGTTGCCCACATCCCCAACATCAGCATTCTTCCATGAGGAAATCAGAGAAGATCGCGACAAGATTGCCCACATCCCCAATATCAGCATTCTTCCATAAGGAAATCAATGACAACTTTTCTTTTGCTTTTGTTTCTAGGAATTGTATTACTTCTGTGAGTGACTGCTCTAAGTCTTTTTTTTTTTCCTTAATACATGTCAATCAAAAGATGTTTATCAAATGTTGATTGCCTTTTTATTTGTAAGACATGGACCCAATGGATCCAGTGTTGGGCGAGACACTGATCATGGGGCCCACCTCGATCTATACATTATATATCTATGTCATTCATCCATTTTTCCAGATCATTCGCATCATCCCAAAGATGAAGAAGATACAATTTTCAGTTGAACCACACTACAAGAAGCGATATGAATAACCATTTAAAAAAAATTTGTGAGCTACAGAAGTTTTGGATCAAGCTGATATTTGTGTCTTCCCTGGTCCGTTCCGCCTTGTTAACAGGTTGGATTTCAAATAAAAATTACGGTGGACCCTAGGAAGTTTTTAGTGGTAGGCATTCAATGACCATTGCTTCTTGTGGTGTGTCCATGTGAGATTTGTATCTGCTTCATTCGTTGATACATGCCATAAAATGATCCAGCAAAATGGATGGACGGAATAAATATACAACACATACATCGAGATGAGCGTCACGGTTAGCTTCCCACCCACATAGCTGGATCCAGGGTTGCAGCTAACTCACATACCTTCCACAGAACCTTGTTTGTTGTCTTGGAGGTCAGGTTCTTTGCCCCCCTCCATCTTATGTAATGTTTCTTTTTTATTAATAAAGCTTATGATGCTACTGTCCACATTTACACACACACACACACACACACACACACACACACACACACAATCTGACAAAACAGATGGACGGCACGGATGTAAGACACATACATCACGGTGGGCCTACAGTCAGGGATCCAATCCCAGTTTTGTTGCTTTGAGTCTACACTTTTCACTAGGTTGGTAACTCGGCTCGAGTCAATGCCAATGTGCTGAGTTGGCTCACTGATTCATTAGTCCTAATGTTTTGTTTTCCTGGCACAATGCAAATCCCAACCAAGCTCATAGGTACAAGTTCCAATCTATCTATGATGTGGGTGGTACTATTTTGATGTCTTGGCTCATGAATCAGGTGGATTCCATAATCTGTTGAATACAGTCTGCTGGACAGATCTACAGCAGAATGGAACTTGGCCTTGGTTTTTTAAGATGCCCACCTGTTTCAAAAACTGTAGACCAGATAGCTGATGTTTTTTTGAGAACCATCTAAATGGTCTCATCCATATGATAGAAGGCTTAGATATTATACTAGTCTACCATTTTAGCCACCTTGTATGTCTCATATGTGCTCACTCTGTGTTTATTTTAAGTGGGTAAAAAGAAAAAATAAAGTCAAATGTGATATTTTCTGATTTTAAAAGAAAATTGAAATTTTCATTAAGGTGGTGTTTTTTCTGTTATTTGGTTTGTAAAGAAAATCAAATAACATTATATTACATGACATTTATCATTTGTTTGTTTAAAAAAGAAGATCTACCACTCTACATTTTATCTCCATTTCTATTTAGAATTGTGGTTCCCAAGATAATTTGGCCAGAGTAACTTGTTTCCGAGGTAGAAGATATAAGGAAACAATCAAAAACACTACAACAAAGTGCGGCATTACCGACCCTTTTTTTTGGGTGCCGAACGTGCACTGCCGGCAAAGGGAGCCAAACATATCAATAACTCTAATTGGCCCTTCATTTGCTCTCTCTCTCTCTCTCTCTCTCTCTCTCTCTCTCTCTCTCTCTCTCTCTCTCTCTCTCTCTCTCTCTCTGTGTTTCCGCTCCCATTTCCCTCTCTCCCGATTCTCCTCTTTCCTTCTCTCTTTTCCGATCTCCACTCCCGATTCTCCTCGTTCCTTCTCTCTCTTTTCCGATCTCCACTCCCGATTCTCCTCTTTCCCTCTCTCTCTCTCTCCCGATCTCCATTTCCCTCTCCTCTCTCCTCTCTCCTCTCTCTCACCTGCTCCATCTCTCTCATTCACCTCCCTCTCTCCCTGTCCAACGCATCTCCACCATCCCTTCTATCTCCCTTATGTCATCTTTTTACTCGGATCCCCATTGCAGCAGCCGCCCGAAGGAACCATGCACCATTCGAAAGCCCATTTTCAGATTTTTGTGGCATTTCTTAAAATCGAAGGAATTTAAAGCTCCTCTCTACAGGTTTGATCTCTTCCTCTCTCTGTCTCTTTCTGTCGCTCTTTCAGATTTCATGAATGTTAACTATTTGATGAAATGGCTCAACAAGATTAGATTTTTTTTTTTTTTTAGCAGTGAAAATGAGAAATCTGGATTCGTGAATCTCATGTCTCATTATCTAAGGTAGAACGAATCGAACTCTTCCGATTTCTCCAGATCTTGCAATTTCATCACTTGATTTTTCTGTCTTGTTATATGGTAGCGGAGAAGCACAACATATTGAATGAAGTAAGACCCAGCTACTCTAACATATGAAGTCATCATTCCTTATGATAGCTTGGCATCGACTCATGAAGCTGATCTCCTTGTTTCATGTTTCTTGTATTTAATTGAAATGTACACTAGCGGAAACAAAATCTGGTGAGTGAAAATGCAATTTTTAGTTATCAATAGAAAAAGGAAAATCTTTTAGTTCTCTATTGCATTATTCTTCTGATATTGATAATTTGGTAGAAGTATTTTGGGAAATGCTGTGACATGTTGAGAATGCTAGTCCCCAGCTCCTTTGGGAGCTCTCTCTGTTGCTGTTGCTCTCCTGCCTTCACTGTAGTAAGTTTTCCCTGCATTCAAACCAATGACCTTGTTATAGTTGCAGCATGAAGGTTTCAGCCAGGTGCATGATTGATAAGGATGCTGGAAAGGCCTAGATTGGCTGAAGTTTTTGTTTTATTGGCTGGGTTCTACTTGGGTGTCAGTGGGTATCTGTGATCGCCTATGTTTCCTATTTCTAATCGGTTGTTTCATAGGTCTTAGCTTTCTCTTCGAGTCTCCTGGTTGCAGATTTTTGTGGTTGGTTCAGCATGGCTATATGGCTGGGGAGGCAAGTAGCCATGCATGCAATTAATATATGTAAGCTGCCTTTGTATATATTTTGTGGCTAGGTGATATGTGATGGGTGTGACCCAGTTTTTTTTTTCCTTCAATAGATGTAAAGCATTCTTTTCTGTCTTAATAAAATTTCTTAGGGGCATACCCTACCTTTTACAAAAATAAGAAAATTTGCTAGATTAACAAAACTCCATTTTGATAGGAACCTGTGTAATTGATTAAAAAAGGTTTAAAACTCTATATGTTTTGAAATTAAATGTCTTTTTCAATAAAAAAAATTGACTTAAATATGTCTTTATCAATAAAATATAGATAATAAAAACTTTCAAAGACAATTTAGAACATAGAAATTGGCAATCCCCACTGATCCATAAATCAGATTACTTTATATGTGGATTACTTGAAAAAGGACTTAAGAAAGGTGAATAATACTGATTGAATGGAACTAATAAATCAGGCAAATAATACTTTGTAATTTTTAAGCTGTGCGCCCTTTTGAAAGTAATTAAAGAGTCCGAGCAGTTGGAGTTGGACTTGAGACCTTCTCATTTAGAGGAGGTTTTAAGTCTAATTGTTCAGCCTACAATGTATGGTCTACCCAATGTATAAGTACTTCCAACCTATTAAGTGAATGTGAAATCGTTATAATAGGTTAGCCACATGAGGCGAACCGCTAAATAACAAAATATAGATGGATAGGACTCTGTTTTAGAGTTTTAATAATCTGTCCATTTTATAGATGGATGGGACTCTGTTTTGTGTTTCTTTCCTGATCAGATGCGTAGGGTTGTTTGTCAATTTGGTAACTGGGATTTCAGCACAGTTGTAGGGCCTATTCTCATGTCTGGCAACCTAGATTTTGGGGATTTCAAATCCTGATTTATAAATTCACCTGTTTAACTGGCTTACAAAATCCAGGGATTGCAAATCGTCCCAAAAGGTCATTTTTAAAATGTTTATAAAAGGGAGACGTGTGTTCTAAAAAACTGTCCATACGGTTTTATGGGCCCTAGATGATGTCTGAATGACAAAAAAAAATGGTCCTGTTTTGAAAGCCTATTGATATAGCTCTCAAACAATCAAATATCATGGACTCTTTATGTCATTTTTCTTACTTGTGACTGATATCATTTAAATGAACTATTATGATGGAATTAGGTAAGAGTAGTATGATGGGATTTAGATAATTTGTCATTTTAAAAATATTTTGTTAAAATGGATGATCCTAATTAGAATGAAGAATGTTTAATACTAAATCAGGGTTAATTTGCTTGGGAAAAAGTATATGTGCGTGTAATTCTTGTATGACCGAATGATGAATGGAATTTTAGTTTACTTCTCCCAACTCATTTTGTTTATGTTTCATTTTAGTCTACTGACTTGTTTTGTTGGTAGATGACAAGACAACTATGGCTGTACTTCAATCTTGAAATCTAATTCACTAGGCTTAGAATGTATTTACACAATTTCCAGAACAATGCCTTTTGGAAATCTAAACATCCAGGTCAGTGAGTTTTCCTCAGATCTGAGATCTTTTTCCTGCGATGTCTGCGTTTTCTGCCCTTCTACTTTGATTTTCCTTGATTTCTTGTCAGACTTAAGGTTCTTATGTGATATATGGTGTAGATATCTTGATAAATGAATGATATCTTTTTATAGATCGCTGATAAAATGCTCTATACCCTGTCCATTGTCTTCCTACAGGGATGCTAACACTGTTAATGATGTTATGGAATTTGTACTTCAAAACTTCACAGAGATGAATAAACTTTGGGTCCGAATGCATCATCAGGTTAGTTGAAATTTTAGAGAACTATCGCTATTGTGTTTGGGCACAAAAAGTAAGTGCATGCCATAAATGAAAAACTGGAGCATGGGGGTTTGTGAAGATGCTGTGCGGGTTGAATTTCATGCTATTCTACATGTTTGACTAAATTCCTCAACTAGACTCTGTTTCTCACCAATGAATTGTACCAGCTCCAAGTTGATTTCCCCAAGCATTACCTCATGGAAGCACCTCAAGTCAGAAAAAATTTCTTCTTTCTTCTTCTTCTTTTTTTTTTTTTTTTTTTTTTTTTGTGTGGAAATTGGTTATCTGAAATGTTGATCAATTGCTTGAAATGTCTGACTACATAAGATTTTTTAATACAAAAAATCCTGACCAATTACTCAACTCTATATTGGATTGTTATTGTAGGGCCCCCTAATCTCTGATCAAACAGCTTGTGGGGCCCACTCCTGAGCTTTCGTGGAACCAACTCCTAGGCTGCAGCATCACGCATCATCGAGTTCAAAATCAAAATGGACATTTCCTGATAATGGTTGATCAAGTATGCGTATAGTGTGATAGTTCGTTGTATATGTTTGGATTCCAGAAACTAAGTTTGAAAATCTTAGATGGTTTTGAATTATATAGCAGCACGACCTATGTTGCTTTGAAAGGAATTTCAATAAAAGACAGGATATGCAGATAGTTGTATCTGCATATACTTAATGAATACAACTTCTCTTACACACTTCAAATCTATTGTACTTTTTTTTTTTTTGGCAAGTATGAATTTATGATTAAGGCCCTGTTTGGATACCACCAAACAAGTTACTTTTTCTATTTACAGCAGTACATAAGTAACTTATTTCAGATAAGTAAGTTTTGTTTATGATTAGTTATAAGTAACTTTTTTACTTACAAGTACTTAATCAATTCAGTTATATGTGGACCCATCATGATGTATTTGTTTCATCCATGCTGTCCATCCATTTTTTCAAATCATTTCAGGGAATTAGCCCAAAAATTAGGCACATTCAAATATCAAGTTGAATGAGAAACAGTGGTGATTGAACTCCCACCATTAAAACCTTCATCAGGCTAAATGCTTTGGATCAAGCTGATATTTGTGTTTTCTATTCATCCTACTCTGTATGACCTAACAACAAGTTGGATGGCAAATAAACATTATAGTGGGCCTTAGAAAGTCTTTAATGGTGGGTGTTCAATAACTACTGTTTCTTGTGGTTGGCATGGATGCCCCCATTAGTTTTCTGTTGGGCCCACTTGGTGTTTAGATGCAATCCAATCCATTTATCTGATATGCCTCATCAGGATGAAAGAATGACAAAAAATCGCAGGTATTCCGAAACTCAGGCGAGCCATATCATGTGAATTTAGAGTTGCGAGGAACGCAAGTGTTTTCCAGTTGTTTTAGGGTGTGTTTGGATGCACTATTGTTTTGTAAAAACTACTTGCATTATTGAATGATGGTTAATCAAATCTACAATTTCTTGCTTTACCAGATGATTATTGGGGTGAATTGAATCGTGACTCGGAGGTTTGCTTTTTTTTCATTTTATAACTTTGTGTTCAAATCTCTTAGAGAGCTTAAATTCTTTACCAAGTTTTTGTCTTTGATTACATGTTCTAAGGATTGAAACTGACTATCCTAGTGAAAAAATGATGCTTGTAAGAATGAAGCCGCTATTCAAGTAACCTGGAATACCATTTGGTTTTGTGTTGGGAATTTGAATTAGAAGAGAGAAATATTCAGTGTTTCTGTTTTTTGATTTTCCAAAAAGTTGTTTACATATAGGGTGCATTTGGTTTCACCAAATATAATGAAATTTCTTGATGTTTTGCACTAAACTAGACTGATTAATAATGAAATATTATAAAATTTCATGATATTTAGTGCACCCAAACACACCATTACTGATTTTTTGTTCTTCTATGTATTAGAAACCTTCTTAAAATGATACTAAATGGGATGTTTTGTTCTTCTATCCATCACTGTTAATAGACTCTCTCTCTCTCTCTCTCTCTCTCTCTCTCTCTCTCTCTCTCTCTCTCACCTTTTGCATCTCTCTCTGCCAAAAGCATACCTCCCTTACCTAGTGGGTTTTCGTTTTTAATCTTTTTCTTTAGTTTCTCATCAAAGTATAAAACAGAAATTGAATCACAAAGGCCCACTTCCCACTTTTGAGTTCGATAGAGAGAGAATTCACAATTCAAGATCGGATTAGGTGGAGATATTACTTGACCCCTGGCAGAGTGAAAACTGGTAAGTTCTCCTTCTTCGAATAAGATCATCCCAGTGTTGTAATCTAGGCTTTTCATCTGGTAATTTTATTTATTTATTTTCATATGGTTTTGAATGTCCACTAGTTTTTTTCCCCAGTAGAATGTTCTGCTGAATCTTGTTTTCATCATCTTGATTTTCTTTTTTGGGACAGCTTTTCTGCTTTGTTGAGGATTTTTGTCCTCGTGCATGGTTGGAGAATTGATGTTGTCTAGTGATTTGGCATGTTGGGAATTTGTTTTGGAATTCGATCATTTCTTCTCTATATTCTTTGATTCGATTTTGTATCCCTGCAGATGTTTTCTTCTTGTTACTATGAAATAAAGAGCAATCAAAGTACTGTTTTGGTGTTTGATCATTTGAAGCTATCTTTCGGTTTTAATTGACAAATTGATGATAGTGAGTTGCTTATAATACCAATATTTTTTCAACGGGAAATTGCATCTGAATCTATGTAAAGCTAGCCCATTAACTGCAGTTTTTGTAGACAGATTCAAATTCTTTTTTCGTTTCTTCTTTTTTTCTTTTAGCTCTTTTTTGGCATGCATTTACATATGTAGATCAGATCCATACCATTGCATCCCCCTCCAGATTGTTTCTTGTTTCACATTTTTCTTAATCAGCTTCTTCTTCTTTTTCTAATTCTGTTTTTCCTTTGTTAATCTGTGTTGTTGTTTTTTTTTTTTTTTTTTTTCACGCTGCTTGGAAAAGAGCTGAGGAATCTAAGGACTGTCTGGATCTCACGCTTGTGCATGCCATGTTGGGATGACGGGACAGGATTGGCTGGTGAATCTGGTGACATTTAGCTTTTGAGTGCTTCCAAATATTATTATCTTTGTCACATTAATGGGCACCTTTGTACACTTGAAAAATCACTAGCAATGTTAAAAAAAAAAAAAAACAAACAAACAAACAAACAAACCATTCATAAATGCAACAGGAAGTAGAATAAAAAGAGGTTCAATAGTTTGGATAGCAGATTTCCTGTAATATTCACTATTATTTATGCTCTGTGGCTACGGATCAAATCCAAAAGGTCTATCTATTGCTACGGATTTTATTCGTAGCTTTTTTTTGGCGGTTCGCAAAACCGCCAGTAAAAGGTACTGGCCGTCGGTAAAACCTTTACTGACCGAGCCTTTACCGGCTGTTGCTTGACAGCCGGTAAAATCTTTACCAGCAGTTTTTTGGACCTTTGCCGTCGGTTTTGACCGCCGGGAAAGACCCATTTTGTTGGAGTAAAAAGTAGTGCACTAGCCTTTAGATTTGATATTCATATTCTCGTAATCGAAGCAACAAAAGCTAGCCATTGAATCTAATTCTTGATGTTCTACATGTGAAATGCGATATAAATGACACCCTTATACATGCATCCACTATCTAATATTGATAGCAAAAAGTAATGATACCATTTTTTATATCTATGTATTGAATTCTATTTATCCAATAAGATTTAAATTAGAGATTAGCACTTCCCTTCCTCATATCCTCCTTCAGGATTCAGACTCCACTTAGTCTGCCCCCAAAATTTGACTGAGTGGGTGATGTATGACGTTGCACAGATACATTCCTAGTATGGTTGGACCAAAATAAGGTTCAACTAGTGGAGCCAATAAGGAGAAGATGGTGATAGGG
This sequence comes from Magnolia changhungtana, assembly GCA_030180095.1. Lineage (NCBI taxonomy): Eukaryota > Viridiplantae > Streptophyta > Magnoliopsida > Magnoliales > Magnoliaceae > Magnolia > Magnolia changhungtana. The sequence continues at coordinate 942,434 of JASAUF010000205.1, read as the reverse complement.
AATGGGAGCACTATCACTCAACTCCCTGAGGCTCATTTTGCTGCAATTTCTTCATCGGAGGGAACAGATGATGTGGGGGCCTCATTTTTGCTAGGTGCTCAGCAAGGGAGTGGGATTAACGATGGGTTGTGTCCAGCGGCTCCTGTGGTTGAGGGGAAGGCTTTGACTGAGATTTCTGGTAACTTGGAGACCCATGAGGAGATTACTGAGCCGAGGGATGAGGGGTTGTCAACTCCGATCAGTGCCAGCAATTTGTCTAATTCCAGTGGTGTAGAGCCCTCAACAGCCTCTCCTGTACTGAATCTTCTGGGAGCTAAGGTAAAAGACTCTTTTGAGAAAAAGGGCAACCCTCAGAAAGCTTTCAAGGGTCCAAGCAAGCAATCCTGGTGGCAACTTGGACCGGTCACATTTTTCTAATTAACTTATTTTTGGTCGCTTGGTTTATTTCTAATTATGTGGGTATGCCAGAATCGATACATCAACTCGATTCAAACCAATTAACTTTAACCCCAAGTGTCAAAATAAGTAGATACATCCAATATAAACATATATAATCAAATTCTAAGAAGATTTGAGTTTAAAAAGAAACTATTTACACCTTTTATATTAGTAGTCAGAACAATGCGATGGACAGTCTAGATTACCCCTAGGTGTAAATAGTTTCTTTTTAACATTCCATTTACTCATCCATTGTTGACCAAGGTAATGAGTAAAATTGCAGCTTTACCGGAGACGGTAAATAACAAGATCGGCCCCACCTAGTGATTTGATCGGATGCTATACCACTCAAGAGTGGATTAGGTTCGGCCCAGGCCTCACCAAAGATGGTGAAACCCTTACGGTAGGGCCCATCTTGATGCATGTATAATACATCCACACTGTCCATCTGTTTTGCCAGATCACTCAAGGCCATGGACGTAAAAATAAAGCATATCCAAATCTCAGGACAATAAGAAAGTGATTAAATGACCACCGTTAAAAACTTCCTATGGTCCACCGTAGTAATGTTTCCGTGACGTTGGTCAGCCATCCAACCTGCGGATAAAGTTCAAAAAACCTACACCAAGGAAAAAATAAATAAATAAATAAATCCCCTTGATCCAAACCTTTCATGGCCCACCATAAGTTTTTAACGGTCCTCTTGATCCATAAGCATATGACATTCCTACGATGATCCAAACCATACATTCCATGGGGACCACCACTTATTAGCCTTCAGTAAATGGTTACTTTGATTGGACCATTCTAAATCTCTAATAAAACTATCTTTTCTCACTAAATCTGAGCCATCGCTGATTTTTGAATTTTGGTCTCTTCATATTCATCATCCGGGATATGTTTAGGATCGTCCAAAAAGGAAGGCTTTTTAGTGGCCCACTCAATATTGTATCTATCTCATACGAGCGGTCATAACCTGCTACACACATGACACGAGCGGTAATGAGAAACTGTCATCGTAAGTGATTTATATTTAAGTATAATTCTTTGGAGTAAATGCATACCGCATATCGATTCGCTCGCATGGAAAAGGTTAAACGCCTTTATCAAGCGTTCCCGGGTTCGAAGTGTGGTAGGAGGAGAGAAGAAGAGGAGAAGATGAGAGGTATTTTAAAATACCTCGTATTTTTTTTTGCCATCCGATTTTTTTGAGTACCACTGGATGAATGGTCCAGATTGCTTCAATATGAGACCCAGTTCTTTCCAAGTTTGGAGGAAGGTGAACATGAAGAACACTAATGCACTTTAATCAGAGCCGCTCATCTGATTCAAATAACACTTGGCCTGGAGAGATTGATCTGATTTTGATGTAGGTGTTGTTCATGGTGGACCTAACCTATTGGACGGGTTGGATGTTACATTGGCATGACATGCTGGTAACTTTGCACTCGTTGGATGTGAACCATTGAACGTTTAATCTTTTATCATCTAGTGTCCATTTGAAGGTTGGATGTGGATCATTGGACGTTTAACCGATCAAATGAACGGTTTCAATCTGGCAGTGCACTGAATTGTTATGCCTTGGGATCGTGTACCATACACGTGGCACATTTTGATGATGATCGGAACTATACATCTGGTGGGGGCCACCACTTATGGGCCTTTACTAAATAGTAATTTTGATTGGACTCTCCTAAACATCTATTAAAATGATCCTATCTCAGTCAATCTGAGCCATTGCAAGCTCTTGTCTTGAAGCATATATTTGTAGGTCATGAATTACAATTTTAAAACTGTCCAAAGTGAAAATGGTAGATTGTAGACCAATCAATATTTCATCTATCGATTGACTGGTCTTGTTGGGACTCAAGAAAGCGCGCAAAAAATAAAGAAAAATAAAAAAATTTTAAAAAAAAAAATCAAATGAGGTAATCACAATCACACAAACAAATCCAACAAAAAAAAAACACTTAATTTTAGTGAAAAAATTCTTATGAAAAAAAATTACCGCACAAAGCAATAGAAAAATCTACTATAAATAACAAAATTTATAAGAAAAGGGAAGAGCTTATTGATCAGAGCCCCCAAAAAACTCTAGCTTTTCTTCTCCTTTTGCTCCCCAAAGCCCTGGACACGTTTTCCCCTATCCTAATTTCCGGTTACAAACCCTTGATTAAAAATTGGATTAGAAAACAAATCCTGCAGTTCCGTAAAACTGTATGCCGGTTGATGGAAGCTTCGATCATATCGAATGCCATCGACATCTGTCAATAGGATCGAAGCCACCTCCAATCATATCGATTTAGACTTAGAAATTGTCCAACAAGCAGAGGACAAAAATCAAAGTTTTCTCAATAAGTTCTAGTGGTTGTTGATAGGAATGAGTAGTTTATGGATTTTAAACGTTAGACAACAGGTCTTACTCTACTGTAGGCGTGACATGTTAGCAAGTATTCTAAAATACCTCGTGGCATGTTAGCAGGTATTCTAAAATACCTCATTTTTGGCCGTCCAATTTGGACCTTATTGGTTAAGTTCTCATTGATTTGGAGAAACCAATGATTTCTGTTCCAATGGATGGGATTGGAATGGTATATTTGTAGGATACAACACAGGAACCTATAAAGCCCGGTTAGACTAAAATGAATTAAGCTCAAGCCCAATCCAAAAATGATTGAGCCATGCATGCCCGAACCTGAATCATGGTCAGGCTTATCAAGTAAGCGTACCTGGACCATTTCATGATATTTGGTGCAACCCAACGCAATATTAGAGAAAATACATTTTCTTTCATAGAATCACAATCAAATATCAATTTTGCCCATCCAAACTCACCCTAAACAACCCATGATCACATGATTCTTGTAATTGGGGCTAGGCACGGGACGACTTGACTCGGCAAACTTGACTTGCTCGACTCATTTAAATCTGACTCCATCCGAATTGAGTAGGTGAATCGATCCTAATCGAGTTGACTTTGTCCAATCTGAACTCAAACCTAGTCGAGTTCGAGTTACCCAATAACTCGACTCGACTTGACTCATCCCGAAATCCAACTCGGTACTGACTTGTAGGGCTGTACATGAACCGAGTTAGCTCGGTTAGCTCGCTCGATTTGACTTGGTTTGAAACTGAGTTCAAGCCGAGTCGAGTTGATTTTTTTAGCTCAAAAAATTTTCGAATCGAGTTCGAGCTTCCCCAAGCTCGACTCGACTCGGGTCAAACCCCAACTCAAATCGAACTAGTTCAGTGACTCGATTACTTTGATATTGATGTTGCTCACTAAGTGTTTGATGAAATGACTCAATGAAGTGTCAACTAGTGACAAGGAAGGTATGAATATGAACCAAATACCCTTTTTTTTTTCTTTATTTTGATGTTGCGTACAAGGTGTTTGATGAAATACCTGTAAAACCGCAGCTGCTGTACAGTGAGAATTTGAAGGTGCAGTCCATGTGTTTGTGAAAATGCCACATAGGCGAACTCAGCTCGATCTTGGCTCAAACTCGGCTCGAACTGGCTCGAGTTGTTGACCAAACTGAGTCGAGCTGGCCAGTTAGGCTCGAGGCCCGAGCCGAGCCAAGTTCAAGCTGGGGTTAGCTAGTGGCCAAACTAAGTCGAGTTGTGCCAAGCTCGACTCGGTTCAACTCATGCACACCTTTATTGACTTGACTCGATCCGAAACTCAACTCGTACATATATGTTTTTTTTTTTTTTTTTTCTTTTAAAAGCTCAAATATGACATTTCATATCTGAGATGCCATGTAGCCAATGTAGAGGCTACAATTCTGGCAAGTGAATCTAGGTTTTGAGTTGTGATTTCAGCCTGTGGATACCCGCTACATCTGACTTGACTCGGTGTTGACTCAACCCAACTCGGTACTTGTGACCAGGTCAGACTCAGTCTAGATTAGTCCACGCGAGACTTGGACTCCGGGTTAGGCATGCTGGACTCGGTACTGAGTCAAATCAAGTTCAGGTCAAGCCTATTTCAAAACTAGATCAAGTCAAAAAATCCCAAACTCGTCCGACTTGACTCGCCTCGATGCCCACCTCTACTTATAATTAACAGTTGATAACAAACATCTCCCACCATCCATCAATGGCATGCAGGAATCCCGACGCACTACCAATGGATGGTATGAGATGTGTACTACACATTCTCATTTCTACTAATTAGAACATGCAACTCGTTTTATTCAAAGTAACAAACTTACCATTTACAACATTGTACCAAATGGCCCACCCATGCCCAAGAAATTAAAGGTGGCCACGCTAGCCCAGATACTTTCAAGCCCTGGCACATTTATCATTTGAAAACCTGTAGAGAATGATTCACACATGTGAAACCTCCATCCACCATGAGATTTGACCCCACTCACGTACTTCGCCTCATCGCTCGGCAGGAACATCACAGCATCAGCCACATCATCCACCGTCAATCGTACGCCCTGCAAGTTCGCATTCTTCCCTATAAAAGCATAAAACCCTTCCAAAACGTCCTCCTTCGTTTCCCCGGGAGGAAGATGCGGCAATGCTAGGCTCGTGGTGACTCCGTACGGTGACACGCAGTTCACACGTATGCCATGCTTACCCACCTCCGCCGGGAGACGGATTGGCTACTCCCCCTGACACCAGCCAATGGCTGGTGGTCCGTGCTTTTTGGGCCCCACCATGATGTATGTGTTTCATCCATGCCGTCCATCTATTTTTATAGATCATTTTATGTTATGAGATAAAAAATGAGTTATATTGAAAACTTTTATGGCCCCTATACATCATCCTCAACGGTCACATTGCAGTGGAAGAAGCAGACGTTGGGATCTCCATCAAGCGCCTCGCATAATTGAGAGTAGAAATTGTTGAGAAAAGTCTTAAATCTAAGGTTTTGAGGTCGTTCGACCGGTCGTGGGAAGCTTCGACTGGTCGTAGGAGACGCTCGACCGGTCGTAGGTTCGAGCCCTTGTACGACTCAAAGTCCAGCGAGTTGGTTTGCTGTTTTTTACTATAGCTACGACTGGTCGAAGGGATGCTCGACTGGTTGAAGGTAGACCAGTCGAAGACTAGCTACGACTAGTCGAAGGTTACGCAGTTTGTTCCGTGATTTTGCGCGAAACTGCGGATTTGAGTCCTTTCGCAACTGGGATGCGGAAGGGAAGTTTCCTAAACTATAAATAGGTATTCCTAGGGTTTTTTTTAGGCAATGGTGATGAATGCTAAGGCTTTCTAAAAGGGTTCCAGGGTTTCTAAAGGGTGTAGCAAGGGTGAGATTCGAGGTTGTTCGAATCGGGTAAGTCTTTTCTCTTTGTAATTGATGCTTTCATAGTGGTGATCTGTCGCTTTGTGTCGTGGTTTTTTCCCGTAAGGGTTTTCCACGTTAAATCTGTGTGTTCTCTTTTCTTGTGTGTGCTTGGTGCCATTAGATTACCATCCTAGATCTAGATCTGTGTGATTCCGCAAGCCAAAAATCCCAACAGAAATTTAATCAATATGTTGAGTCATTGATCTATACCAAATAATAGACTATTCATCATCAGATGGATTGGCAATAATCTAGAAAAAAAAAATCACTAAAGACATTATCATATCTAATCAATGGCTAAAATTATCTAATTCATACAATTTCTTAACCTTGGCCATCCATCATGGGCCTCATTGCTACCAAAAAACACCCACATGCGAACAATATAATCCAATCCAAAACCACAAAAGAAAATGGCCAAGTAAATAATAATTAAAAAAAAAGCTAAATGGCCAAATTAAAAAAATAAGAGACAATATGCATATGGATTTACGTGATTCGACGAATCTATATGATAGCAAAATAAAGTTTTCTTCTTTACTAAAATAAGAGAAACAAAAATACAAGATTTACATCTCTCACCAAACAATAACTAACCACTAAGGAATATCCAAAATGAATAAATGAAATATAATACTTCTCTTTACCCGTGGTCTCTTTTTTTATGGACCATGCCCTACAAGAGAGCATGTATGAAAGTCCTAGAGGAACTAGGCTTCAACACACATATACGTATGCACACATGAGTAAAAGAGAGAGTAGTCTCTCCATAGGAGACTTAAGAACAAAGGGATTGACATTTTCCAATGAAAGATATTATCTAATAATGTAACATTCTCCTATTTAAAGACTAGTCTCTATAATAGTGCGAAAAATCCTTTTCCTAGCGTCATCGAACACTATGCAACAACAACTCTAAGAGAAGTCATGCACTAAACAAACTTCTCACTTATTATAGACTTCGTCAGCATATTTGTTAGGTTGTAATCAATGTAAATCTTCTATTTTAAGATTTGACCATCTTCCACTACATCATGAATAAAATAATACTGAATATCAATGTGCTCAGTGAGAGAATGAAATACCGAATTTTTAACCAAGTATAACACGCTCTAACTATCAAAGTGAATCACCACCACTTTTTATTTAAATTTTAATTATTCTAACAACCTCTTCAACTAAATATCTTCTTCGCATTCTTGCGTAGCTAACATATACTCTCTACTTTTATCGTAAATAAGGCCACTACTAACTGCAATCTCAACATCCATCTAACCGTTTCAACGGCTAAAAAGAAAACATAACTTATGGTAAATTTTCTTTTTATCACAATCTCCTGCGCATAATCTATATTTTCTAATTCAATCAAATCAAAATTTTAGCCACTATAATAAATAACCACCTTAGAAGTACCCTTCAAGTAACAAACGATCTACTTTAGAGTAGTCCAATGATCTCTCCCCAAGTTCATCATGTATTTACTAACTGCTTTCACTACTTACATAATGTTTAATTTGGCGCACACCATAGCAAACATGACGCTTTCTACCGTTGATAAATATAGTACTTGAGACATATCTATCTTCTACACTTCTGTACTATGACATTGATCTAAAGATAGCTTATAACTAACATGGAATGAAGTACTTATTAGGTTAGAATTCTACGTGTTAAAGTTCTGTGAAACTCTTTCAACATAACCCTTTTGGGTTATTCAAACTTTCATATTATTCTTGTCTCTAAATATAGTCATTCAAAGAATCTGATTAATGACACCTAAATATTTTGTATCAAATTGCCTAGCTAAATGAGTAGTTTCTAATGTCGTAATAGTATCTCTAATAATACTTGTAACTAGCTTGTCATACATATACAATAATAAAATAATGAAGCCACTATTACTATAGCTATAAATATATGCACAATAGTCCACCCCACATCTCTAAAATTTTATGCTCATAATGAATGAATCAAACTACTCATACCAACAGCTTGCCACTTGCTTTAAATTGTAAAATGATCCGTTCGGCTAATAAATGAGATGCTTCTTGATTTCTTTAATAAAAGGGTTGAGTTATATAATATTTTTAATCAAGATTCTCATGTAAAAATAATTTAGTTTTTACATGCAACTGTTCAACCTCCTAGCCAAGCATGCAATAAGAATAGTATTCGATCATACAAGAATTCCATTAAAGCCAATGCCTAATTTTTAAGCATGCTCTTTAATCACTATTTGAGTTTCATGTCTTTTGATATTTTCGTCAATATATTTGTTCAACTTGTAAGCTCATCTGCAACCAATAGCCTTTTACTCTTTAAATAATTTAACAAATTCACAAGTCATATTTTTATACAAAGCTTCCATCTCCTCTTCTATGGAAACTCTCCATTGGCTAGTATATGTAGATTCACATGTCTCTCAATATGAACAAAGCCCATGCTCTTTTGTCATGTAATTGTTAGTTGTAACATAATCATTGAGCCAACCAAAAGGTTCTGGACGTTCTTTGATCGACCTTAATCATTTTGAAATTTGACCACTCATTATCTCATCTGTATGCTCTTCATCAGCTTCATCTTTAACGATATTATCAACTTGTTGATCTTTTAAATCATCATTAGGTAACTTCTCTCACGGGAAGATGCCCTCCCTCCTGTTAAGTCTCATTAGGTAAACCTCTGATGTGGACCTTTCATTATGTTGGGCCCACCTTGACCTTATCTTCAATGTGAATGTCCATCGTGTGGGGCCTACCTTCAATGTGGACCATCCACTTTGTGAGGCCTAACTTTGATGTGGGCTAGCCATCATGGGCAACCCAACTTTATTGTGGACCATCCATCATGTGGGGCCCAACTTTGAAGTGAGCCATTCATTATGTGGGGCCCAACTTTGAATTGGGTCATTTATTATGCGGGGCAGCCTTGGATGTGGGTCGTTCATCACTAGGTGCCAAACTTCGATGTGAATTGTCCTCTTGCAGGTCCCACCTTAATATGGATCGTCATGTGGGATCCACCATCAATGTTAGTGTCCCCATATGAACCATCCTCCTTGTGAGGCCCAACTTCGATATGGGCTATCCATCATGTGGGGCCCAACTTTAATATGGACCATCCATCATACCGGACCTAACTTTGAAGTGGAACATCCATTATGCGGGCCCAACTTTGAATTGGGTCATTCATTATGCGGGCCGGCTTGGGATGTGGGTCATTCATCACTAGGAGCTGAACTTCAATGTGAATTGTCCCCTTGTACGGCCCACCTTAATAGGGATCATCAATCATGTGGGGTCCACCATCAATGTGAGTGTCCCCACATGGGCCCATCTTCAATATCCACTGCCCATCACATGGAGCAACCCTTGATGTGGATCGTCCATTGAGAGGGCCCCACCTTCAATGTGGGCCATCCATCATGTGGGGCCCGCCTTGGATATGGCCATCCTTTGATGTGGATTGTGTACTATATGGGGCCCGAGCTAAGCTATACGAAATTTTTGTATTAGGCTAAAGTTTTTTTTTTTTTTTCGTTATCAGTTTCTCCCGGTGCGAATGACTTTATAAATAGTTTGGATGGCATAAAAACATCAAGGTAGAGCCCATGAAGATTTCAATAGCAGACTCTTCTTTCTTACTCTTTCCTCCTTACATCCGACTTTAGTTTTAGATCCGCATCATTTTTTTATTGGCATATCCTAAAGTGGGCTCACAAAAGGAATGGACAGGATGAATATCTCACAAAAATAATAGTGGTAGGTAACACTTTGCTTTCCAGCCCAACTGTTCATCTTTGACCTAGGCATACGTTTTTAAGTTTTGGTGGGTTGGTATAAACTCTCTTGACAAATGGGCCATCAAGGTTGAGCACCTTTACGGTGTGAATGCATCAAGTTGAATTTTGAGTGTTCCGTGAGCCACGAGATTCCATGTATCTGATATCTTTGGAAAAACAAGTAGTATTTTATGCTCCTATTACATACTTTTTTCTCCTTTGATGGGTCCTGTTACGTTTTATTACCTTTAACGGGCACTCTCCCGTGGGAGTGTGCCTTGATATGTTCGTGATTGTCAGAATTGGGATATTTAGAGATTGCAATCGATTAATCTGAACCGTTCATAAGATTTGGAATTGAGATAGGTAAAAATCTCAAATGGGCCACACCGTATTGATTGAACTCTCACAGTTAAAAACTTCTTCAGCCTACAAATGTTTTGGATGAAGCTGATATTTGTTTTCTTACCTTCATTCAAGTCTGTATGGCTTAATCTCCAGGTTGGATGTCAAATAAAAATTACAGTGGGCCTTAGGAGGCTTTTAATGGTAGACATTCAATCACTACTGTTTTCTCATGGTGTGGTCCACCTGAGATTTTGATCTAAATCATTTATTAGATAAAGTTTTAAAATGATGTGTAAAAATGGATGAACGGTGTGGATAAAACATATAGATCATGGTGGGGCCCACATAGCACCAACCATTAGCCTCCTATCTAGTGTCAGCGTCACTAGCCAAACCGCGTCCTCTCTTCTTCTTTATCTCTCTGCTTCTCTATCCTCTCTTCCTGACTCATGAAATTCCTTACCATTGCATATTTCTAACCTTTCCAGACCTCTCCCACACATCAAATTCCTCTCTGCTTCCCATCCACACATACCAAAAGGAGAAAAAAATCAGAAAAAAAAAAAAAAAAAAACATGGTCGATTGGGTCGTCTCGACTGCAGTAGAGAAGTTGAACACCATCCTCCATGGTGAGGTGGCCATGTTGGTAGGTTTCACTGATGAAATTGAAAAGCTTTCCAGCACATTCACCTTAATTCAAGGTGTTCTTGAAGATGCTGAGTCCCGGCGTGTGAAGAACGGACTAATCAAGATCTGGTTAGAGAAGGTGAAAGAGGTGGCCTATGATGTAGACGACACACTAGATGAGTGGAAGACAAGCTCTTTAGATCAGAAGCAGCCAATGAAGGTGTTGGGTCCTATTTCATCAAGAAGGTAAGAAGCTTCCTCTCCCGTGTTCCTTTCTTCAATTATGTTGAATTACGCTACAAATTTGGGAGTAGGATAAAGGAGGTGAGGGATAGATTAGATGACATCGATAAAGAGGAGCCAATTGGGTCTTAGAGTATATAGTGGGGAGAGTGCGAGAGAGGATCGTGAAGTGAGGCGGTGCGAGATAAGGGAGCGAGAGACAGGCTCCCAACTAGACCGATTGTCGATTGTAGTAGAGAAGTTGAAAAAGATGAAGTCCTAGACTTGCTGCTGCAGGAGGTAAATGATCAGGTGCCCGTCGTCATTTCTATCGTCAGAATGGGGGGCTTGGGGAAGACTACCCTTGCTCAGCTCGCCTACAACAATGATAAAGTCAAGATGCATTTTGAAATGAGAATGTGGGTGTGTGTTTCAGAAGATTTCGATGTGAAACAGATTACAAAATCAATCATAGAATCTGCAACCGGGTCTAGTTGTGCGCATCTGGACCTGGACCCATTGCAAAATCGCCTCCGTAAAATGTTGCTTGCAAAGCGATTCTTGCTTGTGCTTGATGATATTTGGAGTGAAGATGGTGAGAAGTGGGATAAACTTAGACTTCCCTTCCAGGCCAGAGCATTAGGGAGTCGAATTGTTATAACCACTCGCAGTGAAAGGGTTGCATTGGTGATGGGAAATGCTCACATCTGCAATCTGGCCGTCTTACCCGATGATGATTGCTGGTTATTGTTCAGGCATAAAGCACTTGAGCATCAGAGTGCAGAAGAGCGTTTAGAGTTGGAAGAGATTGGTAGGAAAATTGTAAAGAAGTGTGGAGGGGTGCCTCTCGCAGCAAAGACAATAGGGGGTGCCATGCCCCTGAGAAGAACGAGAAGGGAGTGGGAGCTTGTCTTGGAAAGCGACATATGGAATTCACATGATGTCTTACAAGGCATTTTACCAGCTTTGTTACTCAGCTACCATGACTTGCCTCCTGCTCTGAAGCAATGCTTTGCATATTTCTCCATCTTCCCAAAAGATTGGGGGATAGAGAAGGATATGATAGTCAAGCTATGGGTGGCACAAGGTTACATCCGCTCCGACAGAAGTAGAGATATGGAAGAAATTGGTGGGCTGTATTTTGATGATTTACTAAGACGCTCGTTGCTCCAAGATGCAGAACTCGACCGTGACAAGAACATATTCAGGTGCAAGATGCATGATTTAGTTCATGATCTTGCACAATCTGTTGCAGGAAGTGACTGTTCACTGGTGGAGATCATAAAGCAATCCCCGTTGAACCTAAATGATGTCCACCATTCTTTTTTAATTGTCAGTGATAAAGCTGGTAATGAAGCAGATAGAGTGACTTCCATTTCAGCCACTTTGCACAAGGCCCACAAGCTGCGAACGTTGTTACTACGAAATGACTCAAGAATCTCCGGGGTGCCACACAATTTATTTGATCATTTGAGATGCCTTAGGGCATTGGACTTGAGTGGGTCTAAGATGAAGGAATTGCCTCGAACAGTAGGAGAATTGAAGCACTTGAGATATCTTAATTTATCTCACACATACATAGCAGAATTACCAGAGGGGGTGACTGATTGTGGAAATTTACAGACCTTGAGACTTGATCAATGTACTCGGCTAAAAAAACTGCCTAGACAGATGGGAAAAATGATTAGCCTGAGACATCTAGAATTGGATTCTTGTCTCTCTCTGAGTTTCATACCTCAAGGGATAGGGAGACTAACCAGCCTTCGGACGTTAAAAAGGTTCATTGTGGGGGGCGGCAATGAAGGATGTAAATGGGGAGAACTGAAACATCTCAATCATCTTCAAGGAAGACTTCGAATTATAGACTTCGAAAAAGTCAGGAGCGGGGATGAAGCTAGGGAGGCAGAACTGTATAAGAAGCAGCACCTTCATAAGCTAATCTTGATTTATAAGTACGAAGGTAATGAGCTGTTGGATGATGAAGTGAAGAGAATGGAGGATGTGCTTGAGATCCTCCAGCCCCACACAAACTTGAAAGAGTTGGAAATATGGTATTACAAAGGCTCGAAGCTTCCCAAATGGATACAGGATCCTGTGTTCTCTAATCTAGTCAAGGTGAAACTCTTGTTTTGTGATTAGTGTAAACAATTGCCAGGTCTTGGCCGGGAAACTACCATACCTTAAATACCTTGAAATTAGGGGAATGAAAGAGGTGAAAAAGGTATGTGGTGAGTTTTGTGGGGATGATAACAATGACAGAAGTGGTGGTGGTGGTGTCTCATTCCCAAAGCTGGAGACCCTCTTCTTCGAAGACATGCCAAATTGGGAGGAGTGGGAATTGAGAGGTGGAGATGGAGAGGTTATGCCATCTCTCCTCCTATTACAAATATCTGAATGCCGAAAGCTGAAGAAGTTGCCGAGCAACCTTCCACCACTCCTCCAGAAGCTGAGTTTAAGCATAGGTAACGATGGATTGCCATCGGGTGGGCCCTTACCCATCCTCCCCAACCTTAACCATTTGGTTATTTGGAACTGTCCTGAGCTGACATTGTTCCCTTGTGGTTGGTTGGGAGAACTCAAAGCTCTCCAAACTCTGGAAATTGAGTAGTGTCAAGGGTTGGGGTCTCTACAGGAGGAGTTGCAACTCCTCACCATGCTTCAACATTTGAAGATAGAGAGTAGTCCTCTCTTAAAAGAGTGCTACAGAGTTGGAGGAGAAGATCGCAACAAGATTGCCCACATCCCCAACATCAGCATTCTTCCATGAGGAAATCAGAGAAGATCGCGACAAGATTGCCCACATCCCCAATATCAGCATTCTTCCATAAGGAAATCAATGACAGCTTTTCTTTTGCTTTTGTTTCTAGGAATTGTATTACTTCTGTGAGTGACTGCTCTATTTTTATTTTTTCTTAATACATGTCAACCAAACGATGTTTATCAAATGTTGATTGCCTTTTTACTTGTAACACATGGACCCAATAGATCCAGTGTTGTGGGTGAGACACTGATCATGGGGTCCATCTCAATCTATACATTATATATCTACGCCATCCATCCGTTTTACCAGATCATTTGCATCGGTCCAAACATGAAGAAGATACAATTTTCAGGTGAACCATACTACAAGAAGCAACGTGAATAACCATTTAAAAAAATGCGAGCTACAAAAGTTTAAGATCAAGCTGATATTTATGTCTTCCCTGGTCCGTGCCGCCTTATTAACAGGTTGGATTTCTAATAAAAATTACGGTGGACCCTAGGAAGTTTTTAGTGGTAGGTGTTCAATGACCATTGCTTCTTGTGGTGTGGTCCATGTGAGATTTGTATCTGCTTCATTTGTTGATACATGCCATAAAATGATCTGGCAAAACGGATGGACGAAATAAATATACAACACATACATCGAGATGAGCGCCACGGTTAGGTTCCCACCCACATAGCTGGATCCAGGGTTGCAGCTAAGTCACATCCCTTCCATAGAACCTTGTTTGTTGTCTTGGAGGTCAGGTTCTTTGCCCCCCTCCATCTTATGTAAATTTTCTTTCTTATTGATAAAGTTTATGCTGCTACCGTCCACATGTTCACACACACACACACACACACACACACACACACAAAACATCTGTCAAAACAGATGGACGGCGTGGATGTAAGACACATAAATCACGGTGGGCCCTACAGTCAGGGATCCACCAACCTCAAGCTGCAAGATAATTTAAATTACCTCTTCTTCTTTTTTTTTTTTTTTTTTTTTTTTTTTTTTTTTTTTTTTTTTTTTAAATCTCTTCAACACCAATCCCAGTTATGTTGCTTTGAGTCTACACTTTTCACTAGGTTGGTAACTCGGCTCGAGTCACTGCTAATGTTCTGAGTTGGCTCACTGATTCAAGAGTTCTAATGTTTTGATTTCCTGGCACAATGCGAATCCCAACCAAGCTTATAGGTGCAAGTTCCAATCTATCTATGATGTGGGTGGATCTATTTTGATGTCTTAGCTCATGAATCAGGTGGATTCCATAATCTGGTGAATACAGTCTGCTGGACAGATCTACAGCAGAATGGAACTTGGCCTTGGTTTTTTAAGATGTCCACCTGTTTCTAAAACAGTAGATCAGGCAATGAGTGGACCAAAGCTGACGTTTTGTTGAGAACCAACTAAATGGTCTCATCCATATGATAGAAGTAGAAGGCTTAGATATTACACTAGTCTACCATGTTAGCGATCTTGTATATCTCATATGTGCTCACCCTGTGTTTATTTTAAGTGGGGAAAAGAAAAAAATTTGTCAAATGTGATATTTTCTGATTTTTAAATAAAATTTGAAATTTTCATTAAGATGGTGTTTTTTCTGTTATTTGGTTTGTAAAGAAAATCAAATATGATAATATTACACAACATTTATTATTTGTTTGTTTAAAAAAGAAGATCTACCACTCTACATTTTATCTCCATTTCTGTTTAGAATTGTGGTTGGCTAGAGTGATTTGTTTATGAGGTAGAAGATATAAGGAAACAATTGAAAAAGTAGTGCACTAGCCTTTGGATTTGATATTCATATTCTCGTAATCCAAATAACAAAAGCTAGCCTTTGAATCTAATTATTGATGTTCTACATGCGAAATGCGATATAAATGACACCCTTAGGCATGCATCCACTATCTAATATTGATAGCAAAAAGTAATGATACCATTTTTTATATCTATGTATTGAATTCTATTTATCCAATAAGATTTTAATTAGAGATTACCACTTCCCTTCCTCCTATCCTCCTTCAGGATTCTGACTCCACTTAGTCGGCCCCCAAAATTTGACTGAGTGGGTGATGTAGGACATGACACAGATATACTCCTACCATAGTTGGACCAAAAGAAGGAAGACCGTAAATTGATCATAAATTTTTATCCAGGTATCATTATAGGATGCACAACCTATCAATCTTTATTGAAACGGGCCATCCGAGGTGAACCGACCCACAAAGTAGGTTGCATCTGTCAATTTTGCCAGACAACATGCACTTTCAGCTCAAAAATGAATTTTTAAGAAAAATTATTATTTTTAGTAATTCCAAATTTTAATTTTTTTAGCGTTTTTAGATTTTTTTTCTTTTTTTTTTTCTTTTTAGAAATAACTTGTAATTATGTCAGGACTCTTTTAGCAAAAGTTTATTTGAAGTTTTTATTTTTAGAAATTAGGCTTTAGAAGGGTTTTATTAGTATTAAGATTTTGCTATTTTTGGCAATTACGAATTTTGATTTTTATTATTTATATTAATAATGTAATAGACATATATACATTAGATATCTTTTTTCTTTTTTTCTTCTTTTTTTTTTTTAAAAAATTTTCCTTGTGGATTCGAGGTATTTCTGTGAGGAGTCCAGAGAAGCTCCGTGGATTCGGAGTAGTTACCCCCTTGAGTAAGACGATGATCGACCTCATCATGCCCATTCATCTGTAAGTGGGTTAAGGTGGCAACTCGGACTAGCAACATTTTTCTAATTAACTTATTTTTGGTCATTTGGTTTATTTTTAATTATGTGTAACTTATTTTTAGTCATTTGGTTTATTTTTAATTATGTGGGTGTGCCAAAATCGATATCCAAAATCGATATAAAACTCAATCCAAACTAATCAACTTTAACCCCAAGCGCCAATATAAGTATATACGTCCAATATAAATGTATATGATTAGATTCTAAGAAAATTTGGGTTAAAAAATAAAATAAAATAATAAAAAACTATTTACATCTTTTATATTAGTAGTTAGAACAATGTGATGGACGGTTTGGATTTACCCTAGGTGTAAATAGTTTCTTTTTAACATTCCATTTGTAGGTTGGATGTGGACCATTGGACGTTTAACCGATCAAATGAACGGTTTTAATCTGCCGGTGCACCGAATTGTTATGCCTTGGGATCATGTACCATACACGTGGCACATTTTGATGATCATGTAAGCATAGTTGGATCAAAAGAAGGTGAACCGTAAATCGATCATAACTTTTGATTCGAGTATCGTTACTTGACGTACGACCTATCAATCTTTATTGAAACAAGTCATTGGAGGTGAACCGACCCACAAAGTATATCGCATCTGCCCATTTTGCCAAAAAACTCGCACTTTCAACTCAAAAATGAAAATTTAAGAAAAATAACTATTTTTAGTAATTTTGATTTTTTTGAAATTTTTTTAAAAAGTATTTAGATTTTATTTTTTTTCTTTTTCTTTTTAGAAATAACTTATAATTATGCTAGGACTCTTCTAGCAGAAGTTTATTTGAAATTTTTATTTTTAGAAATTAGGCTTTAGAAGAGTTTTATTAGAATTAAGATTTTTATTAGAGTTAGAATTTTGTTATTTTTGGTAATTATGAAATTTTTTTTATATATATTAATGATGTAATAAACATATACACATTAAACATCTATCAATTAATTTTCAAATTTTTTAAAATTTATTTCTATTTTCTTATTTTCCCTAGTGGATAGGAGGTATTTATGTGAGGAGTCCAGATAAACTCTGGAGAATCGGAGTAGTAACCCCCTTGAGGAATATGGTGATCGACCTCATCACACTCATCCTTGCATAAGTGGATTAAGGTGGCAACTTGGACCAGTCTCATTTTTCTAATTAACTTATTTTTGGTCGCTTGATTTATTTTTAATTATGTGGGCGTACCAGAATTGATACAGTAGCTCGATCCAAACCAATTAACTTTAACCCCAAGCGCTAAAAAAGTAGATATGTCTAATATGAACGTATATGACTAGATTCTAAGAAAATTTGGATTTAAAAAGAAACTATTTACCCTTTTTATATTAGTAGTCGAAACAATGTGATGGACGGTCTGGATTACCCCTACGTGTAAATAGTTTCTTTTTAACATTCCATTTACTCATCCATTGTGGCCAAGGTAATGAGCAAAATCCTGTGTTACTAGAGTCGTAAATAACAACATAGGCCCCACCTAGTGATTTGCTCCGATGCTGCACCACTCCAGAGTGGACTAGGTGCGGTCCAGGCCTCACTAAAGATGGTGAGACCCTTGTCGTAGGGCCCATCTTGTTGCATGTATAATATATTCACATTATCCATCCGTTTTGCCAGATCACTTTAGGCCATGGATGTAAAAAATAAAGCATATCCAAATCTCAGATGGACCATACTATAAGAAAGTGATTAAATGACCACCATTAAAAACTTCATATGGTCCCATCGTAGTAATGTTTCTGTAATGTTGATTAGTGATGTAGAATGTGTCACAGATACATTCCAATCATGGTTGGACCAAAAGAAGGTGGACTGTAAATTGATCATAACTTTTGATCCGGGTATCGTTACGACGCATCAAACCAATTATCAAGAACCGAAACAACACGAGAATGCGATGACGAGTTCTTTTGAAGTGGAGTGGATTGATGTAGAGCGGGTCGCGAACGCTTTCATGTCCAAGATAGATCAAAGAAGGCCCGATAGGAATCAGAACCTTAAAATAGTCATATCTTGCAAATCGGAATAAGTTACTCAACGTATCATATATGATTTTGAGGTAGGACGAGCTACTTTAGTCAACCAACCTGACTATGCAAGGTTATCGATGTTGAATTTGTGAGATTCCATCATATCGAATTACATGTTTATTTCTGTTTTTACTATTTTTAACAAGTTTTAGTTTGATTGTAACTCTTCAAGTTGAACACAACGCCTAAAGCCCAACAGATGAAGAGTTATAATCAAACTAAAACTTACTAAAAATAGTAAAAATAGAAATAAACATGAAATTTGACTGTGGATATGATAGAATCTCGTAAATTCCGCGTAGGTAACCCAATATTGCCGGGTTGGTTGGCTAAAGTAGCTCATCCTACCCCAGAATGTATCGAGCCTTCTCTGATTCACCTTGGACATGAAAATGTCCGCGCAACCCACTCAACCTGCTGATAAAGTTCAAACAAACCTGCACAAGGAAAATAAAAAATCACCTTGATCCAGACCTTTCACGGCCACGGTAAGTTTTTAACGGTCCTCTTTATCCAAAACTTGTGTCTCTCGGTCATCTGCCATAAATATATCACATTCCTGCAATGATCCAAACCACCACTTATTAGCCATCAGTAAATGGTTACTTTGATTGGGCCATTCTAAATCTCTAATAAAACAATATTTTCTCACTAAATCTGAACCATCGCTGATTTTTGAATTTTGTTCTCTTCATATTCATCATCCTGAATATGTTTAGGATCGACCAAAAAGGAAGGCTTTTTAGTGGTCCACTCAATATTGTATCTATCTCAAACGAGCGGTTATAATCTGCTACACGCATGAAACGAGTAGTAATGGGATATTGTCACCGTAAGTGATTTATATTTAAGTAAAACTTTTTGGATGATATGAGTACCACATATCGACTCGATCGCATGGAAAAGGGTAAACGCCTTTATCAAGCGTTCGTGGGTTCGAGCCGTGGTAAGAGAGAGCTTAGAGCAATGCAGCAGAATAGAGGTATTTTAAATACCTTAATTTTTTTAGCCATCCGATTTTTTTGAGCACCACCAGATGAATGGTCCAGATCGCTTCAATACTGGCACCAGTTCTTTCGAAGTTTGGAGGAAGGTGAACACGAAGAACACTAATGACTTTAATCAGAGCCGCTCATCTGATTCAAAGCACACGTCGCCTGGAGAGATTGATCTGATTTTATTATAGGTGCTGTTCATGGTGGGCCTAACCTATTGGACGGGTTGGATGTTAAATTGGCATGACATGCTGGCAACTGTGCACTCGTTGGATGTGAACCATTGAACGTTTGACCTTTTATCATCTAGTGTCCATTTGAAGGTTGGATGTGGACCATTGGACGTTTAACCGATCAAATGAACGGTTTCAATCTGCCGGTGCACTGAATTGTTGTGCCTTGGGATCATGTACCATACACGTGGCACATTTTGATAATGATCCGAACTATACATCCGGTGGGGGCCACCACTTATGGGCCTCTACTAAATAGTTATTTTGATTGGACTCTCCTAAACATCTATTAAAATGATCCTATCTCAGTCAATCTGAGCCATTGCAAGCTCTGGTGCTGAAGCATATATTTGTAGGTTATGAATTATAGTTTTAAAATTGTTCAAAGTGAAAGTGGTAGACTGTAGACCACTTAATATTTTATCTGTCCATTGAGCTTGTTTGGACTTATGAAAGCACACAAAAATAAAAAAATAAAAAAATCAAAGAAGGTAATCACAATCACACAAACAAATCCAATAAAAAAACACTTAAATTTAGGTGAAAAAATCCTTAGGAAAGAAAAAATAAAAAAAATATCACAGCACAAAGTAATAGCAAAATCTACAATAAATAACAAAATTTATAAGAGATGGAAAGATCTTACTGATCTGAGCCCAAAAAAACCCTACCTTTTCTTCTCCCTTTGCTTCCAAAAGCTCTAGACACGTTTTCCACTACCTTAATTTTCAATTACAAACCCTTTTAAAGAGTTAAAATTGGATTAGGAAACAAATCCTGCAGTTCCGTAAAACTGTGTATGTCGATTGATGGAAGCTTTAATTATATTGAACGTCATCGGCATCTGTCACTGGAATCGAAGCCATCTTTGATTATATCAATTTGGACCTAGAAACTGTCCGACGCACAAAGGCCAAAAATCTAAATTTTCTTATTAAGATCGAGTGGTTTTTGATAGGAACGAGTAGTTTGTCAATGTCATCAACAGACCCAATTACAAATAGTTTTTAAACATCAGACAACATGTCTTACTCTACTATAGGCATGGCATGTTAGCAGGTATTCTAAAATACCTCATTTTTGGCCGTCCAATTTGGACCTTATTGGATAAGATCTCATTGATGTTGAGAAACCAATGACTTATGTTGCAATGGATGGGATTGGAATGGCATATTTGTAGGATGCAACACAGGAACCTATAATGCCCAGTTGGACTAAAATGAAATCCAAAAATGATTGGGCCATGCATGCTAAGCCCAAACCTGAACCATGGTTAGGCTTGCCGACTAAGCGTATTGGCCCTTTTCATGATATTCGGTACAACCAAACGCAACCTTAGAGAAAATGCATTTTCTTTCATAGAATCACAATCAAATAGCAATTTTGCCCATCCAAACTCACCCTAAAGGACCCATGATAACTGACCCTAAACGACCCATGATCATATGATTCTTGTAATTAGAGCTAGGCACGGGACGACTCGACTCAGCAAACTTGACTTGTCTGACTCGTTTAGATCCGACTCCATCCGAATCGAGTAGGTGAATCGATCCTAATCGAGTTGACTTCGTCCAATCCGAACTCAAATCGAGTCGAGTTCGAGTCACCCAGTAACTCGACTCGACTCAACCCAAAATCCAACTCGGTATTGACTTGACTCGATCCAAAACTCATTCCTACATATATGTTAAGAAAATTCAGATATGAGATTTCAGATATGAGATGTAGTGTAGCTGATGAAGAGGTTGCAATTCTAGCAAGTGAATCTAGGTTTTGAGTTCTGATTTCAGCTTGTGAATACCTGCTGCACCCGACCCGACTCGGTACTTGTGACCAGGTCGAACTTGGTCCAGATTAGTTCATGCCAGACCCGAACTCCGGGTCAGGCATGCTGGACTCGGTACCGAGTTGAATCAAGCTCAGGTCAGGCCTATTTCAAAACCAGATCAAGTCAAATAAACCCAAACTTGGTCCGACTCGACTCATGTCCACCTCTACTTATAATTAACATTTTGATACCAAACATCTCCCACCATCCATCAATATCATACGGGAATCCCAACGCACTACCAATGGATGTTATGAGATGTGTACTACACATTCTCATTTCTACTAGACTCGTTTTAACGGTTAGGCTTGCGGCTAAGCGTACATGGCCCACCATAAGTTTTTAACGGTCCTCTTGATCCAAAAGCATATGACATTCCTACGATGATCCAAACCATACATTCCATAGGGACCAACACTTATTAGCCATCAGTAAATGGTTACTTTGATTGGGCTATTCTAAATCTCTAATAAAACGATCTTTTCTCACTAAATCTGAACCATCGCTGATTGTTGAAATTTTAGTCTCTTCATATTCATCATCCGGGATATGTTTAGGATCGTCCAAAAAGGAAAGCTTTTTAGTGGCCCACTCAATATTGTATCTATCTCAAAACAAGCGGCTATAATCTGCTACACACATGACACGAGCAGTAATGAGATATTGTCACCGTGAGTGACTTCTATTGAGTATAATTTTATGGAAAAATCGAATACAGTATTTTAACTCGATCGCATGGAAAAGGTTAAACGCCTTTATCAAGCGTTCGTAGGTTCGAGCTGTGCTAAGAGGATGATGAGTTAAGCATGCATTTGAGAGGTATTTCAAAATACCTCATTTTTTTTTAGCCATCCGATTTTTTTGAGTATCACCGGATGAATGGTCCAGATCGCTTCAATACTAGCCCCAGTTATTTCGAAGTTTGGAGGAAGGTGAACATGAAGAACACTAATGCACTTTAATCATAATCAGAGCCGCTCATCTAGATTCAAAGAACACTTCGCCTGGAGAGATTGATCTGATTTTGATCCAGGTGCTGTTCATGGTGGGCCTAACCTATTGGACGGGTTGGATGTTATATTGGCACGACATGCTGTCAACTTTGCACTCGTTGGATGTGAACCATTGAAAAGTTTAATCTTTTATCATCTAGTGTTCATTTGAAGGTTGGATGTGGACCATTGGACGTTAACCGATCAAATGAACGGTTTCAATCTGCCAGTGCACTGAATTGTTATGCCTTGGGATCACGTACCATATACGTTTCACATTTTGATGATTATGTAGGATGCGACACAGATACATTCCTAGCATGGTTGGACCAAAAGAAGGTGAACCGGTAATCAATCATAACTTTTGATTCGAGTTCCGTTACTTGACATACAACCTATCAATCTTTATTGAAACAGGCCATCCGAGGTGAACCGACGCACAAAGTATATCGCATTTGCTCGTTTCACCAGAAAACGCGCACTTTTAGCTCAAAAATAAAATTTTAAGAAAAATTACTATTTTTAGTAATTCCGATTTTTTTAAATTTTCTTTTAAAGTCTTTAGATTTTTTTTTTTTCTTTTTCTTTTTAGAAATAACTTATAATTATGCTAGGACTCTTCTAGCAAAAGTTTATTTGAAGTTTTTACTTTTAGAAATTAGGTTTTATGAGAGTTTTATTAGAATTAAGATTTTTATTAAAGTTAGAATTTTGCTATTTTTGATAAATATGAATTTTAGTTTATATATATATATATATATATATATATATATAATATATATATATATATATATATATATATATATATATATATATTAATGGTATAATAGACATATACAAATTAAACATCTATCAATTAATTTTCAAATTTTTTAAAATTTATTTCTATTTTCTTATTTTCCCTAGTGGATAGGAGGTATTTATGCGAGGAGTCCAGATAAACGCTGTGGATTCAGAGTAGTAATCCCCTTGAGGAATATGGTGATCAACCTCATCACACTCATCCTTGTATAAGTGGATTAAGGTGACAACTTGGACTAGTCTCATTTTTCTAATTAACTTATTTTTGGTCACTTGATTTATTTTTAATTATGTGGGCGTGCCAGAATTGATATAGTAACTCAATCCAAACCAATTAACTTTAACCCCAAGCGCTAAAAAAGTAGATACGTCTAATATAAACTTATATGATTAGATTCTAAGAAGATTTGGATTTAAAAAGAAACTATTTACCCTTTTTATATTTGTAGTCAAAACAATGCGATGGACGGTCTAGATTACCCCTAGGTGTAAATAGTTTCTTTTTAACATTCCATTTACTAATCCATTGTGGCCAAGGTAATGAGTAAAATTGCTGCTTAACTGTAGATGTAAATGACAAGATAGGCCCCACCTAGTGATTTGCTCTGATGCTGCACCACTCCATAGTGGACTAGGTGCGGCCCAGGCCTCACCAAAGATGGTGAGACCCTTGCCGTAAGGCCCATGCATCTTGATGCATGTATAACATATCCATAAGGCCCATGCATCTTGATGCACGTATAACATATCCACATTGTCCATCCGTTTTGCCAGATCACTTTAGGCCATGGACGTAAAAAATAAAGCACATTCAAATCTCAAGTGGACTATACTAAAAGAAAGTGATTAAATGACCACCATTAAAAACTTCTTATGGTCCAACATAGTAATGTTTCCGTAATGTTGATTAATGATGTAGAATATGTCACAGATACATTCCTATCATGGTTGGACCAAAAGTAGGGGTAGCTCAACATTTTTTGGGGCCTTAGTCAAGTCATAAAAACAAGGCTTTTTAGTTTAAAAAATGACCTTAGAATTCAATTTTTTGAGAACTTAAATAGCAATAAATTAGGTAGTTGTGGTCCTAGGTTTTAGGAGAAGAATTTATTGGGAATGATGCTATTATTTTGAAAAGAGAGAATAAAGTTAAACTGTTATTATTGATAATGCTAGTTTCTAAGATTTATTTTTTATTTTCAATTTTAAATTTGTAAACTAATTTTTAGATTTTCCTATTTTGTAGGTCTTTAAATAAGCTTTATTTAAAAAAATTTAGGCTTTTTTTCTTCTTAATTTTAATTTTGCTATAATATAGGACCTTCATAGTTAAGAAAAATTAATTTTGTTATAATATAGGGCCTTCAGAATTAGGAGGTCTTAGGCGATTGCCTCACCTGCCTACCCCTTAGAGCCGCCCCTGACCAAAAGAAGGTGGACTATAAATTGATCATAACTTTTGATCCGGGTATCGTTACGATGCACTTGACCAATTATCAGGAACCAACACAACACAAGAACTCGAGGACGAGTTCTTTTGAAGTCGAGGGGACTGATATAGAGTGGGTCACGAACACTTTCATGCCCAAGATAGATCAGATAAGGCTCGATAGGAGTTAGAAGTCATCAAGACCGTCAAAACCTTAAAATAGGCATATCTCGCAAACCGGAATGAGTTACTCAACGTATCATATATGATTTTGGGGTAGGACGAGCTACTTTAGTCAACCATTCTAACTATGCGAGGTTACCCATGTTGAATTTGTGATCTTCCATCATATTGACGATCGAATTACATGTTTATTTCTATTTTTACTATTTTTAGTAAGTGTTAGTTTGATTATAACTCTTCAAGTTGGACGCAACTCCTAAAGCCCAACAGAAGAAGGCTTATAATCAAACTAAAACTTACTAAAAATAGTAAAAACAGAAATAAATATGAAATTTGACCGTTGATATTATAGAATCTCGTAAATTCAGCGTGGGTAACCTAGTATTGCCAGGTTGGATGGCTAAAGTAAATCGTCTTACCCCATAATCACATATGATATGTTGAGTAACTCATTCCAGTTTACGAGATATGCCAATTTTAAGGTTTCGACGCACTCGATGACTTCCGCCTCATATCGAGCCTTCTCTATTCACCTTGGACCTAAAAATGTCTGCGCGACCCGCTCTACATCAATTAGCCATCCAACCTGCTGATAAAGTTCAAACAAACCCGCACAAGGAAAATAAAAAAATCCCCTTGATCCAGACCTTTCACGGCCCACGGTAAGTTTTTAACGGTCCTCTTTATCCAAAACTTGTCTCTTGGTCATCTACCATAAACATATCACATTCCTGCGATGATCCAAACCATACATTCCATTGAGACCACCACTTATTAGCCTTCAGTAAATGGTTACTTTGATTGGGCCATTCTAAATCTCTAATAAAACGATCTTTTCTCACTAAATCTGAATCATTGCTGATTTTCGAAATTTTGGTCTCTTCATATTCATCATCCGTGATATGTTTAGGATCGTCCAAAAGGAAGGCTTTTTAGTGGCCCACTCAATATTGTATCTATTTCAAACGAGCGGTTATAATCTGCTACACGCATGACACGAGCAGTAATGAGATATTGTCACCGTAAGGGATTTCTACTTAAATAAAACTTTATGGAGAAAATGAATACCGCATATCGACTCGATCGCATGGAAAAGGTTAAACGCCTTTATCAACCGTTCGCGGGTTCGATCTGTGGTAAGAAAGGGCAGAGAGCAGAACAGCATAATAGAGGTATTTTAAAGTACCTCATTTTCTTTTAGCCATCCGATTTTTTTGAGCACCACCAGATGAATGGTCCAGATCGCTTCAATACTAGCGCCAGTTCTTTCGAAGTTTGGAGGAAGGTGAACACGAAGAACACTAATGCACTTTAATCAGAGCCGCTCATCTGATTCAAAGCACACGTCACCTGGAGAGATTGATTTGATTTTATTATCGGTGTTGTTCATGGTGGGCCTAACCTATTGGACGGGTTGGATGTTAAATTGGCATGACATGCTGGCAACTGTGCACTCGTTGGATGTGAACCATTGAACGTTTGACCTTTTATCATCTAGTGTCTATTTGTAGGTTGGATGTGGACCATTGGACGTTTAACCGATCAAATGAACGGTTTCAATCAGCCGGTGCACCAAATTGTTATGCCTTGGGATCATGTACCATACACGTGGCACATTTTGATGATGATAGGAACTATACATCCGGTGGGGGCCACCACTTATGGAACTTTGCTAAATAGTTATTTTGATTGGACTATCGTAAACATCTATTAAAATGATCCTATCTCAGTCAATCTGAGCCATTGTAAGCTCTTGTGCTGAAGCATATATTTGTAGGTCATGAATTATAGTTTTATGATTGTCCCAAGTGGGAACTGTAGATTGTGGACTGCTGGATAAGGTAAACACAAAGAGGAATCAAATAAGGTAATCACAATCATACAAGCAAATTCATCAGGTACGCGGATTGCATCCTACCCCCACCCGGTAACCCATCCGAGCAGGGCTCCGTGGGGCCCACCGTGATGTAGGTGTTTTATCCACGCTGTTCATCATTTTTCTCAAATAATTTTAATGTATGATCTAAAAAAATGAGGCAGGTACAAGTCTTAAGTAGACCAAAAAGTGGGGATTGAACATCCACCATTAAAAACTTCTTGGGAGCTGGAGAAGTTTCGGATCAAGCTGATATTTGTGTTTTCACTTCATCCACTTCTAAATGACCTTATGAATAGGTTGGATGGTAAAAAAATAATCACGGTGCCCTTAGAAAATTTCAATAGTAGGTGTCATTATCACTACAGCTTCCTTCGGTGTGGTCCATTGGAGCTGTGGACCTGCTTCATTTTTAGAATCATATCTTAAAATGATATCAGAAAAATGATTAACGGCGTGGATAAAACACTTACATCACAGTGGGCTCCACAGAGCCCTGCCCGAACAGATTACCGCAATCCAAGTCCATTCAATACACAACACGTAATTTGGGTAAAAAATTCCTTATGGAAAAATAAAAATAAAAAAATCATGTCACAAAGCAATAAGAAAGTCTACTATAAATAACAAAATTTATAAGAGATGGAAAGAGCTTACCCATCATAGCCCCCCAAAAAAAAACCCTAGCTTTTCTTATCCCTTTGCTCCCCAAAGCCCTATCTATACTTTCCACTACCCCGATTTCCGATTACAAATCCTTTTAAAGAGTTAAAACTAGATTAAGAAACAAATCCTGCAATTCCATAAAATTGTGTAAGTCGGTTGAGGGAAGCTTCGATCATATCGAATGCCATCGACATCTGATAAAAGGATCTGTTGGGGGCCTTGCACAAAACCTTAGGATCTAGCCTCCCAAAACAAACCAGAATTATGGAATAATAATACAATGAACTAAATCAAAATATAAACCACACCACACCAAGGATTTTTACGTGGAAAACCTTCAAAGAGGTAAAAACCACAGGACCTTGTCCAGATCAACAATCCACTATAAAGCAGAATGTTACAACCGATCACAAGCACACACCTCTTGGATCAAACCTTCTTCACTCACGTAGGAGTGGATAAACAATAAAAGAAATAAAAGAAGATGGAGAGATCTCACCGATCACGAGGACACAGAAGTGCTAAGACGTGGACCGCAAAGTAGATCGCCTTTACGAGAAGAATCTCCCTTCCACAAGCTTCCTCTCTCTCTCTCTCTCTCTCTCTCTCTCTCTCTCTCTCTCTCTTTCTCTCTCTCCCTCTCTCACCTTTTGATAGCCCTAAGCCCTCCTAGAAAACCTTTAGGAAACTTAGAATGCCCTGGAATATACCCCAATCCTGGATACACCCCTTTATATAAGTATAAAAAGAGGTAGAATCCAAATAGGAAATAAAATCAGCAAAATTTGCGTTTTCGCAATCGCATCTGCGGAACTCTTCGATGTCATCGAGCCACTCTCGATGACAGCCTTGATATCATCTGAAGGTCTCTCGATGATATCGACACAGGCAAAATCGTCCCAAATACCAGGAGTGAAAAATCCAACAATTATCGATGTCATCAAGCCACTCTCGATGATAGTCTCGATATCATCTGAAAGTCTCTCGATGATATCGACAGGACCAAAAACAGTCTAGCAACCAGCAGTGGAAAAACCTACAATTATCGATTCTATCGAAACCTATTCGATTTCATCGAACCAAACAATAAGGAGAAAATCCCCATCAATTCTCCCCCTTTTCGACTTAGGAGGAATCCACCTTCTTCAAGTGAGCCCGATTTTTACAAACCTCAAACTTGCCCTTAAACAAAGCCTTGGTCATCATGTCTGACCCATTATCGTCCGCGTGAAACTTCTCAAGCTGTAACACCTTTTGTTCTAAAGTATCCCTGATCCAATGATACCGAATCTCTATGTGCTTCGACTTGGAGTGCTGACTTGGATACTTGCTCAAGTGTATAGCACTTTGACTATCGCAATAGATCACGTGCTGCTCCTTCTTTAGGCTAAGTTTCTGTAGGAACCTCTTCATCCAAAGCATCTCTTTACATGCCTCTGTAACTGCAATATACTCAACCTCTGTCTTCGACAATGCTACGACTTTTTGTAGCTTGCTCTGCCAAGAAACTGCTCCCCCTGCAAACGTGAACATGAACCCCAATATAGACTTCTTGAAGTCTATGTCACCTGCCATATCTGCATCTGTATAGCCCTCTAACATAGGTTTTTCGTCACCATAGCATAGGCTCAAACTGTATGAGCCTCTTAGATACCGCAGTATCCACTTTACCATATTGTAGGTGTGGTTGTTATGCAAGGATCTCATCTCCTCTTACATAGCTCTCAACCACTCCCCCTTATGCTCGTCGGCTAGGGCCTGAGAATAATTTTCTGGCTCTCCCCCATTGGTGAACATAATGTACTCATGCTGCAAGTACCTCTTAGATGGCTGTCTATCCCTAGATGACCTCCTCACCTGTGGCTCAACAGGTGGATCAAGTGGGGGCTGCTTCCCTGATCCATCTTCTGAAGGAACTCCCTCGTCTTTTGCACCTTACTGTACTCCCCCGTCATCAGGCACCATGGGAGGAGTAATCAGATCCATGTCCTCTAGCTCACATGAACTAGGCTGGTTCTTTTCTGGCTTACCAACGTCTTCTATACATTGATCTTCAAAGAAAACCACATCTCTGCTCCTGACGAGCTTCCTCTCGGTCGGATCCCACAATCTGTAACCGAACTTTTCATCACCATACCCTAAAAACACATACTACCTGATCTTTATATCAAACTTGGACCTCTCATCCTTTGGTACGTGAACGGATGCACTGCATCCAAACACCCTGAGATGATTGTACGATGGATCATGTCCAATCCACACCTTCTCAGGCACTTCTTCATTCAACAGGGCTGATAGATGCCTGTTTATCAAATACACTGCCATGTGCATTGCTTCTCCCCAGAACATCTTGGACAACTTCGTATGGGATAACATGCATCTGATTCTCTCAACAATGGTGCGATTCATTCGCTCAGCTACACCATTATGCTGGGAGGTCTTAGAAATCGTCTGTTCATGCCGTATACCCAGGGACTTGCAGTACTCATAAAAGTCGCCAATGTATTCACCACCATTGTCAGTGCGGATGAACTTCAATGATCTATCTGTCTCTCTCTCGACCATAGCATGAAACAATTTAAACACACCAAATACCTCGTCATTGAATTTCAAAGCATAAACCCAAACCCTCCTAGATACATCATCTATAAAAGTGACAAAATACAATGCCCCACCCAAGGTTTTTGTCCTTATAGGACCACAAACATCAGAATAAACTAAATCTAATGCATGCACTTTATTAACATGAGAAGCAGTTTTAACGAATAAAACTCTATGTTGTTTCCTTGATAAACAATCAAGACAGGTTTTGAGAGGTGTACCTGTCACGTCTAGAAGGATCCGCTTCCTCGCTAGTAGCTGAAGCCTTTTTTTACTCATGTGGCTTAGACGCCTGTGCCACATGTCAATAACTAAATCTTCCGCTGCGTTCAACCCATGCACATACTGACACTTGCCTTGTAAAGGGTGCAACACTTCTTTCCTCTGGTCACGATCAACGAACCCTTAATGAGCTTTCATCGCCCACCAGCAAACTAACTTTCGTAGCCATCATCATCCAACCTTCCCATTGACATCAAGTTGAGGCGAAGGTCTGGGATATGCCTCACATCCCTGAGAACCATTGTGCAGCCTACATCGGTCTTCACACAAATATCACCGACTCCCACGATCTTCGATATGTCAGAATTTCTCATCTTCACAATTCCATAGTCACCTGACTTATAGCTTGTGAAGAAGTCCATGCGTGGAGTCGCATGAAAAGAAGGTCCCGAGTCTATCACCCAGTCGGTGTCCTGACTCGTAGCCGTGAAACATACATTGTGATTTGCTGAAAGAATAACTATAACGTCGCCATTTGAAGCGACCGCAGTGAAATCTGATTCATCTTCCTTCCCTTTTCCTTTCTTGTCGTTCTTCTTACCACGACATTCATGCTTGCAGTGGCCCTTCTTGCCACAGTTCCAGCAATCAACATCCTTTCTGTTACTCGACTTGTCTCTTGATTTATCTCGGGCCTTCCCGCCCTTCCTGTTCTTTCTTCTCCCCCATTCCTGTGTCACAAGGGCCTCTTGCTGAGTAGACCCTTGAGACTTCCTCCTTATCTCCTCATTAAAGAGACAGCTAGTAACCTGTTCCATGGATATATTTCCGTCTGGCGCGGAGTTACTTAGAGACACTACCAATGTCTCCCAACTATCAGGCAATGAACTAAGCAATAGCAAAGCCTACAATTCATCATCCAGGACCATCTTCATAGAGGAGAGTTGGTTCACTATATTACTGACATCATTCATGTGCTCGGCTACAGAACCACCATCCTTGAACTTGAGATTCACAAGTCGCCTTATCAGGAAAATTTTATAACCGACTGTCTTCCTCTCATACAGCCCTTTTAATTTCAGCCATAGGCTAGCGGCTGAGGTCTCTGTAGACACATGATAAAACACAGAATCATCCAACCATTGTCTAATAAACCCCCTCGCCTTTCGGTCCATTTTCTTCCAATCATCATCAGACATATCCTTGGATTTTGTTGATATGTTTAAAATTGGAGAATATAGGTCCTTGTAATAAAGCAAGTCCACCATCTTAGCCTTCCATATGGTCCAGTTAGAACCATTGAGGTTGATCATCCTTGATGAGCCACCTTCTATAATTCAAAACTGATCCTACCCGTTCAATGAACTTAGCTCTAATACCACTTTGTTGGGGGCCTTGCACAAAACCTTAGAATCTAGCCTCCCGAAACAAACCAGAATTATGGAATAATAATACAATGAACTAAATCAAAACATAAACCACACCACACCAGGGATATTTACTTGGAAAACCCTCAAAGCGGTAAAAACCACGGGACTTCGTCCAAATCAACAATCCACTATAAAGCAGAACGTTACAACCGATCATAACCACATATCGCTTGGATCAAACCTTCTTCACTCACGTAGGAGTGGATAAACAATAAGAGAAACAAAAGAAGACGGAGAGATCTCACCGATCAAGAGGACGTAAAAGTGCTGAGACATGGACTGCGAAGTAAATCACCTCTACGAGCAGAATCTCCCTTCCACAAGCTTCCTCTCTCTCTCTCTCTCATATTTTGATAGCCCTAAGCCCTCCTAGAAAACCATTAGGAAACTTAAAATGCCCTAGAATAGACCCAATCCCGGATACACCCCTTTATTTAAGTATAGAAAGAGGTAGAATCCAAATAGGAAACAAAATCCGCAAAATCTGCATTTCCGCAATCGCATTTACGGAACTTTTCGATGCCATTGAGCCACTCTTGATGACAGCCTCAATATCATCTAAAAGTCTCTCGATGATATCGACACAGAGGTGAAAAGTCCAACAATTATCGATGCCATCGAGCCACTCTCGATGACAGTTTCGATATCAACTGAAAGTCTCTCGATGATATCGACAGGACCAAAAACAGTCCAACAACCAGCAGTGAAAAAACCTACAATTATCGATTCTATCGAAACCTGTTCGATTTCATCGAACCAAACAATGAGGAGAAAATCCCCATCAGGATCAAAGTCATCTTCGATCATAATGATAATTGTCTGGCAAGTAAAGGCTAAAAATCAAAATTGTCTCGATGAGGTGGAGTAGTTGTTGATAGGATTGAGTAATTTGTCGATGCCATCGACAGACCCAGTTACAAACAATTTTAAGACATCACATGATAAGTCTTACTCTATACGTATGGCACGTTAACTAGTATTCTAAAATACCTCATTTTTGTCGGTCCAATTTGGACCGATCTCATTGATATCAAGATGGGATTGGAATGACATATTTGTAGGATACAGCACATAAACCTATAATGCCCAGTTGGACTAAAATGAATTAAGCTCAAGCCCAATCCAAAAATGGTTTGGCCATGCATGCTAGGCCCAAACCCGAACACTGGTTAGGCTTGCGGCTAAGCGGACATGGCCCACCATAAGTTTTTAACGGTCCTCTTGATCCATAAGCATATGACATTCCTACAACGATCTAAACCATACATTCCATGGGGACCACCACTTATTAGCCTTCAGTAAATGGTTACTTTGATTGGGCCATTCTAAATCTCTAATAAAACGATCTTTTCTCACTAAACTGAACCATCGCTGATTTTTGAATTGTGGTCTCTTCATATTCATCATCCGTGATATGTTTAGGATCGTCCAAAAAGGAAGGCTTTTTAGTGGCCCACTCAATATTGTATCTATCTCAAACGAGCGGTTATAATCTGCTACACGCATGACACGAGCAGGAATGAGATATTGTCACCGTAAGTGATTTCTATTTAAGTATAATTTTATAGAGAGCATGAATACCGCATTTCGACTCGATCGCATGGAAAAGGTTAAACGCCTTTATCAAGCGTTCGTAGGTTCGAGCTGGGGTAAGGGGATGGTAACTTTAAGCATGCATTTCAGAGGTATTTCAAAATACCTCATTTTTATTTTTTTTGCCATCCGATTTTTTTGAGTACCACCGGATGAATGGTCCAGATTGCTTCAATAGTACTAGACCCATTTCTTTCGAAGTTTGGAGGAAGGCGAACATGAAGAACACTAATGCACTTTAATCAGAGCCGCTCATCTGATTCAAAGAACATTTCGCGTGGAGAGATTGATCTGATTTTGATGTAGGTGTTGTTCATGGTGGGCCTAACCTATTGGACGGGTTGGATGTTACATTGGCATGACATGCTGGTAACTTTGCACTCGTTGGATGTGAACCATTGAACGTTTAATCTTTTATCATCTAGTGTCCATTTGAAGGTTGGATGTGGACCATTGGACGTTTAACCGATCAAATGAACGGTTTCCATCTGGCAGTACACTGAATTGTTATGCATGTACCATACACGTGGCACATTTTGATGATGATTGGAACTATACATCCGGTGGGGGCCGCCACTTCCGGGCCTTTACTAAATAGTTATTTTGATTGGACCCTCCTAAACATCTATTAAAAATGATCCTATCTTAGTCAAGCTGGACATTGCAAGCTCGTCTTACACTCGGATCTTTACTCTTGCTCGGGTGGTAGACTCTCAGGAGTTTCAACAACCGGTCAAGGGTTCGAGTATCCATTGTCGGTGAAAATCCACTAGCGTAAGTGCGTGGGGGTGTGTGCGTGTGTAAAAAAAAGAATAAAAAAAAGTCATGGATCAAACTGGTATTTGTTTTCTTACCTTCATCCAGGTCTGTATGGCCTAATCTACAGGTTTGATGGGCATTATGAGGCTTTTAATGGTAGACATTCGATCACTACTGTTTTCTCATGGTGTGGTCCATCTGAGATTTTGATCTGCCTCATTTACATTATAAAATGTCAAAATCATTTATGGGATAGAGTTTTAAAATGATGTGTAAAAATGGATGAACGGTGGGGATAAAACACATAGATCATGGTGGGGCCCACAGAGCACCAACCATTAGCCACTAGTGTCAGCGTCACTAGCCAAACCGCGTCCTCTCGTCTTCTGCGTATCTCTGCTTCTCTATACTTTCTTCCTGACTCATGAAATTCCTTACCATTGCATATTTCTAACCTTTCCAGACCTCTCTCACACATCAAATTCCTCTCTTCTTCCCATCCATACATACCAAAAAGAGAGAGAGAAGAAAAAAAACATGGTCGATTGGCTTGTCTCGACTGCAGTAGAGAAGTTGAACACCATCCTCCAAGGTGAGGTGGCCATGTTGGTGGGTTTCACTGATGAAATTGAAAAGCTTTCCAGCACATTCACCTTATTCAAGGTGTTCTTGAAGATGCTGAATCCCGGCATGTGAAGAATGGACTAATCAAGATCTGGTTAGAGAAGGTAAAAGACGTGGCCTACAATGTAGACGACATACTAGATGAGTGGAAGACAGAAGCTCTTAGATCAGAAGCAGCAAATGAAGGTGATGGGTCCTATTTCATGAGAAGCAGCCTCTCTCGTGTTCCTTTCTTCAACTATGTTGAGTTACGCTACAAATTTGGTAGTAGGATAAGGGAAGTGAGGGATAGATTAGATGACATCGATAAAGAAAAGAGCCAATTGGGTCTTAGAGTATATAGTGGGGAGAGTGCGAGAGAGGACCGTGAAGCGAGGCAGGGAGAGATAAGGGAGCGAGAGACAGGCTCCCAACTAGACCGATCGTCGATTGTAGGTAGAGAACTTGAAAAAGATGAAGTACTAGACTCGCTGCTGCAGGAGGTAAATGATCAGGTACCCGTCGTCGTTTCTATCGTTGGAATGGGAGGCTTGGGGAAGACTACCCTTGCTCATGAGCTCGCCTACAATGATGATAAAGTCAAGATGCATTTTGAAATGAGAATGTGGGTGTGTTTCAGAAGATTTTGATGTGAAACGGATTACAAAATCAATCGTAGAATCTGCAACCGGGTCTAGTTGTGCGCATCTAAACCTGGACCCGTTGCAAAATCGCCTCCATAAAATGTTGCTTGCAAAGTGATTCTTGCTTGTGCTTGATGATATTTTGATGTAGAGCGGGTCGTGGACAGTTTCATGGTCAAGATGGATCAGAAAAGGCCCAGTCGATGACAGAAGTGATCCGGACCGTCGGACATTAGATCAGGCATATCTCACAATCCGGAATGAGTTAGCTGACGTAAAATATATGATTTTGGGGTAGAACGAGCTACTTTAGCCAACCAACCCGCTATCTTTGGGTTGCGACACCTGAATTGCGAAAAACCCTGGATCGATGGTTGTTTCCCTGCTTTAATTTCGTTTTTACTATAAATAGTAAGTTTTAGTTTGATTATAACTCTTCATCCGTCGGGCTTTAGGAGTTGCGCCCAACGTGAAAAGAGCTTAGAATAATTAGGAGAACGGTTTGGTGAAGCCAAATAGGACACTTACTATTTTTGGCCGAAAACCTTGTGCACTAGTAGACATCACGACTGTCTATAAATAGTAAGTTTACTATTTATAGTAAGTCGCGGATTCTAAGAGTTCTAGTTGTAGTTTGATTCTGATTTCTTTCCCATTGCTTGGTACCCCTATTTAAAGGGTTGTAAACTCGTTTTTAGTCATCAATTAATCAGTTTCGAATTTATTAGAATTTATTTCTATTTTCTGCTTTCTTTCCTCATGGATTCGAGAAGTCTCTGTGAGGAGTCTAGAGAAGCTCCGTGGATTCGGAGTATTTATCCTCATCATGGTAATCCCTGCGTCATATTTGGAGTGAAGATGGTGAGAAGTGGGATAAACTGAGACTTCCCTTCCTGGCCGGAGCATTAGGGAGTCGGATCATTATTACTACTCGTAGCGAAAGGGTTGCATTGGCAATGGGAAATGCTCACATCCGCAATCTGGCTGTCTTATCCGATGATGATTGCTGGTTGTTATTCAAGCGTAAAGCACTTGAGCATCGGAGTGCAGAAGAGCATTTAGAGTTGGAAGAGATTGGTAGGAAAATTGTAAAGAAGTGTGGAGGGGTGCCTCTCGCAGCAACGACAATAGGGGGCCCCTGAGAAGAACGAGAAGGGAGTGGGAGCTTGTCTTGGAAAGTGGCATACAGAATTCACATGATGTCTTACAAGGCATTTTACCAGCTTTGTTACTTAGCTACCATGACTTGCCTCCTGCTCTGAAGCAATGCTTTGCGTATTTCTCCGTCTTCTCAAAAGATTGGGGGATAGAGAAGGATATGATAGTCAAGCTATGGGTGGCACAAGGTTTCATCTGCTCCAAAAGAAGTAGATATATGGTGGAAATTGGTGGGCTATATTTTGATGATTTACTAAGACGCTCGTTGCTCCAAGATGCAGAACTCGACCGTGACAAGAACATATTCAGGTGCAAGATGCATGATTTAGTTCATGATCTTGCACAATCTGTTGCAGGAAGTGACTGTTCACTAGTGGAGATCATAAAGCAATCCCCGTTGAACCTAAATGATGTCCACCATTCTTTTTTAATTGTCATGATAAAGCTGGTAATGAAGCAGATAGAGTGACTTCCATTTCAGCCACTTTGCACAAGGCCCACAAGCTGCGAACGTTGTTACTACGAAATGACTCAAGAATCTTCGGGGTGCCATACAATTTATTTGATCATTTGAGATGAGGGCATTGGACTTGAGTGGGTCTAAGACGAAGGAATTGCCTCGAACAGTAGGAGAATTGGAGCACGTAAGATATCTTAATTTATCTCACACATACATAGCAGAATTGCCAGAGGGGGTGACTGATTGCGAAAATTTACAGACCTTGTGACTTGATCAATGCACTCGGCTAAAAAAAACTGCCTAGACGGATGGGGAAAATTATTAGGTTGAGACATCTAGAATTGGATTCTTGTCTCTCTTTGAGTTTCAGACATCTAGAATTGGATTCTTGTCTCTCTTTGAGTTTCAGACATCTAGAATTGGATTCTTGTCTCTCTTTGAGTTTCAGACATTTAGAATTGGATTCTTGTCTCTCTTTGAGTTTCATACCTCAAGGGATAGGGAGAGTAACCAGCCTTCGGACGTTAAAAAGGTTCATTGTGGGGGGTGGCAATAAAGGACGTAAATGGGGAGAACTGAAACATCTCAATCATCTTCCAGGAAGACTTCGAATTATAGACTTCTAAAAAGTCAGGAGCGGGAACGAAGTGATGAGGGTCGAATATTGCATATCAGACCCCAGTTATTGCATGATTTTATGTACATGATAATGTTTAATGTCATATGTTAATTGCGTTTTTGTTGCAGGGAGTAATCAGGAGCGTGGATTGAAAACGAGTATTAAAAGTGTGGATTTGACATTCCGAAGTCATCAGAGCAAGGGACGGACTCCAGGGGACCGAGATGGAACGGTTTATATGCCAGGGATCCGAGGAAATCAAGCCGTTCATGTTAAAAATGGGCCGAAACTGGTCCAGAATGCAAGATCATGTGGTTCTCACCATCCGTTCGGCTCGAAACTTCATACGAGATCTGAAGACCATATATCAGACGTACACATCGAATTCAGCCGTTGAATTTTTGTGAAAACCACCCAATTGACAGATCATCCCATAAATTAATGAGTTGGGGCCCACCTGAAATCTAGATGCACTTAGATTTTAGTTTCAACCTCTTAAATAAGGTGGAAAACTGAATGGTCGGAGCGGATATCTCATGTACATCAAGGTGAGACCCACTTTGAGTGAGTGGGAGTGCACACTAGTTATACACCTGTAGTGCACCGAAATATCAAAGACAGTCAGCGGACTGTTGACCACAAAATTAGAAAGGAATTTACATTGCTTCTGCGAATGCTGAAACAGGGCATCCGGATGAGTTTTCATGGGCCACCAGGATCAATCTTCCGAATGATCGGGACCGTTCATCAGACCTTAAAGGTCCCTATGATCACGTCCTAGGCGACAGATTCCTAGAAGGCATCAAAGAACGATCTTCAATCGTCCAAACATAGGTCAGACAACACAGTGAAAGAGTCGGTGGGCCTCACCAAAATCGATCAAAAATCGTCCATTCCCGATGGGTTTTTCGAGCTGAAACTAATGGCTAGGGTGGATTTCTCAAATCATGGGGTATGTGGACCCCACTGAGACCGCCAAAATTTGCCGTCCGCAGTAAGTTCGCAGACAACAGCGAACCCGAAATTTTCGGGTTGTTTTGCATACATGGCCAGGATCAGTCCGACGATCCTAGCCATTCGAAACTTCTCTATGGTGGGACAGACCAGATCCATGATGCCTGAATGGCTCAGATCTCGCATGTGTGGCTGCAATTTGGATTCCAAAATGCAAATCGCTGACGCATATCTGTTACTGCGTAAACAGATTTTTGTAAGGGCTGCGTAAAGAGAGTCGGTTCTCCAACTCCAGCAAGGTCTCCAACAAACCGTCCGATCTCTTGGCTGCATATAAAAGGAAAGAGAGAGAGAGCTCAAGGGGATTCACTTTGGAGGAGTTTCAAGGAAGACGTGGAGCAGAGGCTTGGGGTGAAGCATGGAGTAGAGAGAGGGAGCAGTAATTTTTTTATGTTTATTTTATTGTGGAGATATTTAGCCTAACCATGTTGCTGGGCTAAACCTCTTAGCTAGGGCTAAGGGGTGAAGCTTGTAGTGAGATGGGCCAATTTTATGGCTTGGATTATATTCATTGAACTACTTCTCCATTAGTTGATTATAAGAAATTACATATAGTTTTTAATGATTTTTTGTAACTGAAATTGCAATTAATTTGTGATAGCTTTATGTAATTCCTTTACTTTTATCTTGATGTTAGGAAGCCCTGTTATTCATCATTTCCCCTTGGATATGGTTGCATGACAGAACTTTTTCTAACATTCATCCATTGTTGATTGGTTGTGGATTGGTTTCGTTTTGTTGTTTACTTTGTCTCATGGGCATGGTTTTGTGATGGAATTGATTCTGATTCTCACACCTTTCATCTCTTTGAAAATTTAATCAAAAGTAGTTCAATTCCAGTTGAGGTCGTAATTCAAGCGTAAATCTCCCTGATCTCTACAAGTGGATCCCCTGAATCCCTAGTTTCCCTTCTCTGAATTCTCTTGAATTTTAGTTTAATTATTTACCATTATTCACTCATATTAACTGGATTTAGATTTCATCTTACTCTAGTTCTAGTTCTAGTTATTTTCAGATTATGTACAGGTTTCAGTCCCTGTGGATTCGACCTCGGTCTTACCGAGTTTATTACTACATCACAACCCTATACTTAGGGAGTGAACAAGTTTTCGGCGCCGTTGCCAGGGATTGACGGCTACGTTTCCTGAAGTTAATTGGTTTTAACATTAGTTTAAGATTAGGACTTTTCTGATTTTTAGGGTTTTATTTTTAGAATTTTCTAATTCCAGGTTTTCTTTTAATTTTTAGAATCTTTCTATTTTTAGATAGTTTTCCCTTTTTTAAAAAATAACCCAACTTTCTTATTTTGTAGGATTCTGAGATAGGTTTCTAAATTGGTAATTTCTATCTTCCTTGCTATTTCTAGATTAGGATTCCTTTTTAACAAGTTTCTAATTCTAACTCTTTTAGAATCTAATTTTGTTTCCTATTTTTAGAAATTTTCTATTTGAAGACTTTCTGTTTAGAAACTAACTTTCCTGTTTTGTAGGCTTATTAGAAATTTCTAATTCAGTAAGTTCTTTCTAATTTCTACTTTCTATTTTTCAAATTTATGTTACTAACTTACTTTTTAGTTTAGAACTTTCCTAAATTGTTTTAGAAATTTTATACTCTCTTAGAAATTTCTCTTTTCTAATTTAGAAACTAGTTTACTGCTATTTCTGTTCTTAGGAATTTTATAAGCTTGTTATTCTTAGAAAATAACTTATTTTGTTTTATTTTGCAGGTTTTAATTTAGGGACTCCAATTTAGTAACTTCCTTCCAACCCTCTCTTTCTTTTTAAATTTTTATTTTCCTTCTTAGAATTAGGTTTAGAATTTGATTGAGGGCTGTGAGTGTTTCATGCCCAAGTGGGCTGGTGACAACACTCGACGTCTCTTGACTGAAGGAGGATTAGTTGAGGGATTAACTGTCCATCGTAGGACTAAACATTGCTCGAAATCCCCTAAGTTAATTGAGGATATGGCTGGAAATCAACCTCTTCTACCCCAACCTAGGGTAGAAGATTTCCAGGATGAGAATGAGGTGCATCAAGCACCCCCGCCTCGTACCTTACGAGATTACTAACAACCGGCGGGGGTGAGTATGTCCTCATGCATGGTTTTTCCTGAGAATGCAGGACACATGGATATCAAGCTAGGGGTGATCCAACTCCTCCCTAAATTTCATGGGCTTGAGTCAGAGAATCCTTACTTACATTTAAAAGAATTTGACGAGATCATAGATACCTTATACTTTCCTAACGTGTCTGATGATACGGTCAAGTTGAAACTCTTTCCCTTTTCTTTGAAAGAGAAAGCCAAGACGTGGTTACATTCACTACGTCCTTGATCAATTAGCAGATGGAATGATATGACAAGGGAGTTCATTAAAAAAAAATTTCCATACCATAAGACGAACACCCTGAAAAAGTCAATCATGAACTTCGCCCAAAGGGAAGATGAAACATTCTTCCAATGTTGGGAGCGGTTCAAGGATCTTGTCAGTTCATGCCCACAACATGGTTTTGAAACGTGGCGCATCACGAACTTTTTCTATGATGGACTGACATCTCGCATGCACCAATTAGTCGAGACGATGTGTAATGGGGAGTTTATAAATAAAGGTGTCGATGAGGTGTGGGACTACTTTGATAAACTTGCTGAGAACACACAAACATGGGACATCTCCCCTAGACCAAGTACTACACCTAGGCCGACTCATTCTAAGGAAAGAGGTGGAATGTACCTCCTGAAAGAGGATGATGATATTAATGCCAAGGTAGCCAATCTCACTCGAAAACTTGAGGCCATGGAATTAAAGAAGGATAAGGCCAATGAAATTGTTTGTAGTATTTGTGGTTACAACATTCACACTACTGAGAATTGCCCAACTATATCTGCCTTTCAAGAGGTATTGAATGAGCAATCCAATGCTGTAAGCAATTACCAAAGACCTTTCAGTGGGCCCAACTCTAACACATACAATCTTGGCTGGAGAAATCATCCAAACTTCAGTTGGAGGAATGGACAAACCGCTACACCTTAAGGTTTCCTAAATCAAAATCCAACTCAAGAGAAACCTCAAGAGGATTCGGTTCTGAAACATTTTCAAAAGCAAGAGCTTTTTAATCAGGGTATGCTGCAGGCCTTCCAAGACCTTACAAAAGCAGTACAAGGACTTAAGGCTGAAAATGCGATTGGGAACCAGGGGAGCTTCCCAGCTCAACCTCTTCCCAATCCTAAACCGCAATATGAAGTTAGCGACCCAAGCTCTTCAAATCAGATGGAGCAAGCTAAATCCATCACCACTCTTAGGAGTGGAAAGATCATTGAGAAAACCATTCCAATTAAGACTGAAAAGCCTAAGGACCCGAAAGTAGATAAAGAAGATGGATCTAGCCATGCCCCACCGGAGTTAGAACCGAAACCTCAAGAAAAGCCGGTTGCTCCATTTCCCCAATGGTTGGTTGCACCAAAACCTCTCTCTAACTCTCAGGATATTCTAGAGGTGTTGAAACAAGTAAAGGTCAACATTCCACTACTTGATGCCGTGAAACAAATACCTTCATATGCCAAATTCCTGAAAGACTTATGTACGACCAAAAGACGGCAAAATATTCAAAAAAAATCTTCCTGACTAAGAAAGTGAGTGCCATCCTAAAGCAAGATGTGCCGCAAAAATTCAAAGACCCCGGTAACCCAACCATATCATGTGTAATTGGGGGCTATCGAATTGATCACGCACTTCTTGACTTAGGAGTAAGCGTTAATCTTATCCCCTACTCGGTATACAAATAGTTGGGTTTAGGTGAATTAAAACCCACCTTAACCACACTACAACTTGCTGATCGCTCTGTTCATATACCAAGAGGGATAATTGAGGATGTGTTGGCCCAGGTTGATCGATTTTACTACCCAGTTGATTTCATCATCCTGGATACCAAATGCATCAGTAACACGAGCACTCAGATTCTCGTCATTCTTGGTCGCCCATTCTTTGCCACTTCAAACACAATTATCAATTGTAGGAATGGTGTCATGAGTATGTCTTTCGGGAATATGACATTAGAAATGAATATCTTTTTCAACACAGCCAGACGGTTAGAGGAGGATGACGATATCCATGATATTAACATGATCGATACTTTCGTGGATGATAGGACACCCCTTACCTTATCCTCTGATCCTCTAAAGACATGCCTGGCCCACTCCCATGAGTTTGATGATGACATAATTAAGGAGACGTGTGCTATGCTTGATGCGGTACCGGTACTTGAAGTTAACCGGTGGAGGCCTCAATTTGAAAAGTTACCCCAAACTGATGAAGTGCCTCTACCGTCTAACCTCAAGCCATCGAAGCTTGACCTAAAACCTTTACCCTCTGATTTGAAATATGCATATTTAGGTCAAGATGAGACATGCGCGGTAGTGATTTTTGCCCACCTTAAGAAAGAACAAGAGAGTATGTTCATATCTACCCTCCTGAAGCATAAGGGAGCCCTTGGATGGACAATCGCGGACCTCAAGGGAATCGACTCCTCGATTTGTACTCACCGCATATATCTTGAGGATAATGCGAAGACCACTCGGCAACCACAACGTAGACTAAATCCAAACATGAAGGAAGTGGTTAAGACCGAGGTTCTTAAACTATTAGATGTGGGTATCATATACCCTATATCTGATAGTCAATGGGTGAGTCCAGCTCAGGTGGTTCCTAAGAAGTCTGGGATCACCATCGTATCCAATGCCAATAATGAACTCGTGCCGACTAGAGTCACTACTGGTTGGAGGATGTGCATTGACTACAGGAAATTAAATACCGTCACGAGGAAAGACCACTTTCCTTTACCCTTCATTGATCAGATCTTGGAAAGGTTAGCTGGTCATTCCTATTACAATTTCCTTGACGGGTATTCGGGCTACAACCAGATAGAGATCGCCCCTGAAGATCAAGAAAAGACTACGTTTACATGTCCCTACAGCACCTTTGCTTACCGAAGGATGCCATTTGGGCTATGTAATGCTCCTGCCACTTTCCAACAATGTATGATGAGCATATTTTCAGACATGGT
The DNA here is from genome assembly GCA_030180095.1 of Magnolia changhungtana. Taxonomy (NCBI): domain Eukaryota; kingdom Viridiplantae; phylum Streptophyta; class Magnoliopsida; order Magnoliales; family Magnoliaceae; genus Magnolia; species Magnolia changhungtana. The sequence goes on along the minus strand of JASAUF010000205.1, from coordinate 899,029 downwards.
GGGGCAATATTTAGAGGTCTTTATGGACGATTTCTTTGTCTTCGGTCCATCTTTCAGCGAGTACTTGGAAAGTCTTAAATGTGTGCTGAAAAGATGTGAAGAAAAGAACTTGGTACTTAATTGAGAGAAGTGTCATTTCATGGTTCAAAAGGAAATTATCCTTGACACATTATTTCATCCAAAGGAATCGAGGTGGATAAGGCAAAGATCGATCTTATCTCTAACCTACCTTCACCCAAGAACGTAAGGGACATGCGATCCTTCTTAGGACACGCCGGGTTTTACAAAAGATTTATAAAGGACTTTAGTCTCATTCTCATCCTCTATATAATCTACTTCAAAAGGATGCACCATACGAGTGGACTGAACCATGTCAGGAAGCTTTCACTAAGCTTAAAGGCATATTGACTAGTACACCCATCATATAGCCACCTGACTGGAGCATTCCTTTTGAACTTATGTGCGACACGTCTGATTATGCTCTTGGGGCAATTCTAGGCCAGAGAAAAGAAAAGAAACCCTACGTTATTCATTATGTAAGTAAGACTCTAAATCCTGCCCAAGTGAACTACTCGACTACGGAAAAGAAACTCTTAGCCGTAGTGTTCGTCTTGGACAAATTTAGGTCCTACTTGATCGGATCCAAGATCATTATTTACAATGATCACGCGGCGCCCAAGTATCTTCTATCTAAGAATGATGCTAAGCCTCGCCTTATACGATGGATCCTCCTACTCCAGGAATTTGACCTAGAAATAAAAGATAAGAAGGGAGTAGAAAACGTAGTGGTTGACCATCTTTCTCGCCTTAATCCCTCTGATTCCCTTGAGACGACACACATCAATGACATGTTCCCAGATGAACAGTTGTTTAGAGTCTCCCATTCGCCTTGGTTCGCTGACATCGCTAATTATCTTGTCACAGGTTCCATACCGACACATTGGACTACGCAAGATAAGAAAAAAATTTTCACCGAGGTACACAACTTCTTCTGAGATGATCCATACTTGTTTAAATATTGCCCAGACCAAATCTTGAGGAGATGTGTGCCAGACGATGAGCATCAGAGTGTCATCTCCTTCTGTCACTCACAGGCCTGTGGTGGTCACTTTTCTGCAAAAAAGACCACGGCTAAAATTCTGCAGTGTGGCTTTTATTGGCCCACTATGTTCAGAGACACCCATGAGTTTTGTAAAGCTTATGAGCGTTGTCAGAAATTGAGAGCATTGTCCCGTCGAAATATGATGCCCTTGAATCCCATTCTTATCATAGAGGCATTTGATTGCTGGGGCATCGATTTCATAGGGCCATTCCCCCAATCTTTTAAGAATTTATATATTTTACGTGCCGTAGACTATGTCACTAAATGGGTCGAAACGATTCCGTGTCGAACTAATGACCATCGCACGGTCATTAAATTCTTGAAAGAAAACATCCTTTCTTGATTCGGAACGCCTCGAGCCATCATTAGTGATGAGGGTTCACACTTTTGTAATAGACCATTTGAGAGTTTAATGAAGAAATACGGTATCTCTCATAAGGTGAGCACCCCATACCACCCACAGACAAGTGGGCAAGTTGAGATTTCCAATAGGGAGATCAAACACATTTTGGAGAAAACGGTTAACCCTGACCATAAGGATTGGTCAATTCGATTGATCAATGCCTTAAGGGCGTACCGTACTGCTTTTAAAACCCCTATTGAAATTCTTCCTTTAGACTTGTCTATGGGAAAGCTTGTCACTTGCTTGTGGAGTTGGAACATAGAGCCTACCGGGCGATCAAAAGTTTGAATTTCAATCTGGACAGCGCTGGCTCGCTACGCGAACTTCAGTTGAATGAACTCGAAGAAATCCGGAATGACGCGTATGTGAACTCAAGAATTTACAAGGACAGGATGAAGGCATTTCATGACCAACGTATTCTACAAAAATCATTCACGTCAGGCCAGAAAGTCCTCTTGTATAACTCTCGATTACATCTCTTTCCAGGTAAGCTTCGATCTCATTGGACTGGCCTTTTTACTGTTATCACTACATATCCTCATGGGGCCATCGAGATAAGAGACCCCGACAATGGTAAGGAGTTTAAAGTAAATGGACATCGCTTAAAGCCATTTGTCGAGAAATTTGATTCAGAGGACATGTCCATGCCTCTGACTGATCCTGTTTATCAGGAATGATCTCCTAGTCTGATGGAGGTATAGGTAGGTTTCCTGTTTGCATAGGACTAGGGTAGTTGCTTTGGTTTGGTTGAAGACGTTAAACTTAGTGCTCCTGGGAGGCAACCCAGCTTTTCATTCCATTTTATTAGTTCAATGTTTGTGGGTAACATTACTGCAAACCCTCACGAGACTACAACTCATCCACTAGGGGTAACCTAGGGGTTTAAAGGCTTGTTGCATGCGCTAAATGCAATCGAGAGCACCTGCGAAAGTAGTATAGGTAGGATCTTCTTTTTGTGTTTTTATTTTTGTTATTTTGCTTTTGTGGATTGCTCTCTTATGCTAACTCGCTTTTACGTTGATATTTTTGAAAAGCCTCTTGATTCATCGTCCAGGTACTATCTTTCCCTTGCTCCTCTTTTATTTTCGTTGTCCCATGTGCCTTGCATGCTTATTTCTTTTACATTGCGGACAATGTGGATTTTAGGTTGGGGGTGGGAGATTAGGTTACCTAATTAGTATTTTCTTGGTCTTGAGCAAAAACTTGTGAAATTTTTTCAATTTTTCTGGAATTTCTTGTGCATTCGATGTGATGTTGAAGGGTAGTTATGATTGTAATATTACAAGGTACAGAATGTGATAATTTATGCCCCTTGGAGTCAGCCATTTGTTAGATTTTACAATTAAGTTTGAGTTGTTAATTCATGATTGGGAGTTGTAAACATTGATTGCGTCATGATTTCACATATCGCATCTTGCTTACACATTAAGGATCCGGTTCGATATTGAATGATTAACTTGGTAATCACTAAGCATGAAAGGAACCAGCCTGAAAAACAAAAATTTTAGCATTAGTTTATAAAGAAGAATTGAAAGGGTAAGTCGCATAATCGTCATCATAGGTTTGCTCCTTATAGATGAAGATTTGATTCCCCATGGTTGACATGAGAAAATAGTTAGGCGATAAGTTTTCACCATAGGTTTGCTCCCTATAGGTGAGGATTTGATTCCCCTCCTTGGCGCTACTGTTTATAAAGGAAATCAAAGGCTGATAGAACGAAAAGATGATCTAAAAGGCAAGTGTTGGTTTCAGTTTTGGTTGTCATGAATTTTGTTACCAATGATATCATGAAATTGACAACTGGATCTCTTAATGATTGTAAGCCGAGATGACACTATACACTCATGGAACTCAATGTTTAGAAATTTCTAATTAATGGATTAATATTTAGAACGTGATTATGAAGTTTACTGTGAGCTTGATTTCAGGAGAAAATTCTTCTCACCATTCATGAATTTTAGAATTCTCACATCTCAACTATCTTTTCACAAGTTACTCAAGTTTACAGGAATTGTCCTTTATTTCTGAAATTATTTTTCGCATGTTTTGCTCGGGACTAGCAAAATGTTGGTTGGGGGTTGTGATGAGGGTCGAATATTGCATATCAGACCCCAGTTATTGCATGATTTTATGTACATGATAATGTTTAATGTCGTATGTTAATTGTGTTTTTGTTGCAGGGAGTAATCAGGAGCGTGGATTGAAAACGAGTATTAAAAGCATGGATTTGACGTTCCGAAGTCATCAGAGCAAGAGACGGACTCCAGGGGACCGAAATGGAACGGTTTATACACCAGGGATCTGAGGAAATCAAGCCGTTCATGTTAAAAATGGGCCAAAACTGGTCCAGAATGCAAGATCACGTGATTCTCACCATCCGTTCGGCTCGAAACTTCATACGGGATCTGAAGACCATATATCAGCCGTACACATCAAAATTCAGCTGTTGAATTTTTGTGAAAACCGCCCAATGGACAGATCAGCCCATAAATTAATGAGTTGGGGCCCACCTGAAATCTAGATGCACTTAGATTTTAGTTTCAACCTCTTAAATAAGGTGGAAAACCGAATGGTCGGAGCGGATATCTCATGTACATCAAGGTGAGACCCACTTTGAGTGAGTGGGAGTGCGCACTAGTTGTGCACCTGCAGTGCACCGAAATATCAAAGACAGTCAGCAGACTGTTGACCACAAAATTAGAAAGGAATTTACATTCCTTCTGCGAATGCTGAAACAGGGCATCCAGACGAGTTTTCGTGGGCCACCAAGATCAATCTTCCGAATGATCGGGACCGTTCATCAGACCTTAAAGGTCCCTATGATCACGTCCTAGGCGACAGATTCCTAGAAGGCATCAAAGAACGATCTTCAATCGTCCAAACACAGGTCGGACGGCACAGTGAAAGAGTCAGTGGGCCTCACCAAAATCGATTAAAAATCGTCCATTCGATGGGTTTTCCGAGCTGAAACTAATGGCCAGGGTGGATTTCTCAAATCCTGGGGTATGTGGACCCCACTGAGACCGCCAAAATTTGTTATCCGCAGTAAGTTCGCAAACAACAGCGAACCTAGAATTTTTGGGCTGTTTTGCATACATGGCCAGGATTGTCGGACCGATCCTGGCCATTCAAAACTTCTCTATGGTGGGACAGACCAGATCCTTGATGCCTGAATGGCTTGGATCTCGCATGTGCGGCCACAATTTGGATTCCAAAACGCAAATCGCTGACGCATATTTGTTACTGCGTAAACAGATTTTTGCAAGGGCTGCGTAAAGAGAGTCGGTTCTCCGACTTCAGCAAGCTCTCTAGCAAACCGTCCGATCTCCTGGTTGCATATAAAAGGAAAGAGAGAGAGAGAGCTCAGGGGGATTCACTTTGGAGGAGTTTCAAGGAAGACGTGGAGCAGAGGCTTGGGGTGAAGCGTGGAGCAGAGAGAGGGAGCAGTAATTTTTTTATGTTTATTTTATTGTTGAGATATTTAGCCTAACCATGTTGCTGGGCTAAACCTCTTAGCTAGGGCTAAGGGGTGAAGCTTGTAGTGAGATGGGCCGATTTTACGGCTTGGATTATATTCATTGAACTACTTCTCCATTAGTTGATTATAAGAAATTACATATAGTTTTTAATGATTTTTTGTGACTACAATTACAATTAATCTGTGATAGCTTTATGTAATTCATTTACTTTTATCTTAATGTTAGGAAGCCCTGTTATTCATCATTGCTCCTTGGATATGGTTGGAAGACAGAACTTTTTCTAACATTCATCCATTGTTGATTGGTTGTGGATTGGTTTCGTTTTGTTGTTTACTTTGTCTCATGGGCATGGTTTTGTGATGGAATTGATTCTGATTCTCACACCTTTCATCTCTTTGAAAATTTAATCAAAAGTAGTTCAATTCCAATTGAGGTCGTAATTCAAGCGTAAATCTCCCTGATCTCTACAAGTGGATCCCCTGAATCCCTAGTCTTCCTTCTCTGAATTCTCTTAAATTTTAGTTTAATTATTTACCATTATTCACTCATATTCACTGGATTTAGATTTCATCTTACTCTAGTTCTAGTTCTAGTTATTTTCAGATTACGTACAGGTTTCAGTCCCTGTGGATTTGACCTCGGTCTTACCGAGTTTATTACTACATCACAACCCTATACTTGGGGAGTGAACACGAAGCTAGGGAGGCAGAACTGTATAAGAAGCAACACCTTCATAAGCTAATCTTGATTTATAAGTACAAAGGTAATGAACTGTTAGATGATGAGGTGAAGAGAATGGAGGATGTGCTTGAGATCCTCCAGCTCCACACAAACTTGAAAGAGTTGGAAATATGATATTACAAAGGCTCGAAGCTTCCCAAATGGATACAGGATCCTGTGTTCTCTAATCTAGTCAAGGTGAAACTCTTGTTTTGTGATAAGTGTAAACAATTGCCAGGTCTTGGGAAACTACCATCCCTTAAATACCTTGAAATTAGGGGAATGAAAGAGGTGAGAAAGGTAGGTGGTGAGTTTTGTGGGGATGATAACAATGACAGAAGTGGTGGTGGTGGTGTCTCATTCCCAAAGCTGGAGACCCTCTTCTTCGAAGACATGCCAAATTGGGAGGAGTGGGAATTGAGAGGTGGAGATGGAGAGGTTATGCCATCTCTCCTCCTATTACAAATATCTGAATGCCGAAAGCTGAAGGAGTTGTCAAGCAACCTCCTGTTGAGATTTTTGGCCTGCGGAATCACACAGATCTAGATCTAGGATAGCAATCCAATGGCACCAAGCACACACACAAGAAAAAAGAACACACAGATTTAACGTGGAAAACCCTTGCGGAAAAAAACCATGGCACAAAGCGACAGATCACCACTATGAAAGCATCAATTACAAAGAGAAAAGACTTACCCGATTCGAACAACCTCGAATTCACCCTTGCTACACCCTTTGATAACCCTAGAACTCTTTAGAATACCTTTAGGAAGTCTTGAAATCATCTTAGAATAGCCCTAGGGACCCCAATTTATAGTTTTGGCAACTTCCCTTTCGTATTCCAGTTGTGAAAGGACTTGCGTCACAAAATCTGCGAAACTCCTTTCGCATCCCAGTTGCGAAAGGACTTGCAACACAAAATCCACGAAACTCCTTTCGCATCCCAGTTGCGAAAGGACTTGCATCACAAAATTCACAAAACTCCTTTCGCATCCCAGTTGCGAAAGGACTTACAACACAAAATCGTAAAACTCCTTTCGCATCCCAGTTGTGAAAGGACTCAGATTTAAGACATCTCGCAACATCTCCACCATGTCTTCAATCTTCAATCGTATAGCTTCTTGACCTCTTCTCTTATTTCTGCATCACATCATAACTCAAGATCACATTGGCCAACCAGCGCCAATCATGGATCTGATAGATACCTGCTATACCGTCGGCGCGAATATCTCTGAGAAGCCGATATCTTCTCTCTGAGAATAACCTCTCGCTACCAACCTCGCCCTGTATCTATACTGTATCCTCCTGAAGGTTCACCTGCATTCAACCGCTCACCGGCCCATTGGAAGCTTCACCCGCTCCCATATGTCGGTTTGGTACAACGAATCCATCACATTGCCCATAGTCACCTTCCACTTCTCAGCACCAGGCTCACCTAGAGCCATCAGAATAGAAGATGAATCCTCTACGATATTAGAGTCGTACATGTACCACGCCGATATCCTACGATCATGCCGTATGATTCTTCACACAGGTGGCTGCTCCACCTGCTCTGTATCCCTGTTGCACGTCTCAGCCTTCCTGCCCTGCCCGCTCATGTGGCCATGCCCATCATGCCACACACGTGCAGAGGTGGAATCCGCTACATCCACTGTAGCTCCACCTTTTGAAGTGCTCCCGATCAACCTGTAAACATGATCGAGTCGTTGCGCTTTCATGATTACCCGTGCCCCCTTAGATACTTTAAGAGTACCATCAATACATGTGTGCTTGCATCCTTTTACCACAAGTACACCAAGAGAAATCAGATTCTGCTTCAAATCAGGAACGTGCCTCACATCTGTCAAGGTACACTCCACCCCATCAAACATCCTGATGTGCACCGTACCAACAGCCACAATATTACAGGCAAAACCATTGCCCATAAACACCTGTCCACCATCACACTCCCTGTCGCTGGTGAACCAACTCCGATGGGGAGTCATGTGAAAAGATGCCCCTGTGTCTAGCATCCACTCGTCCTTACGATCATCATATGACCGTCTGAGCGAAGACACAGACAAAACATCACCATCACATCCACTCGATTCATCTGACCTGGCAGTGTTAGCCTCCCTGCATGAAGCTTCAGAATCTTTCCTCTTAGATTTAGAATTTTCACAATCCCTCTTCACATGTCCTTCCTTCCCACAATTCCAGCACTTTACCTTTCCTTTGCCCTTGCCCTTGGATTTGGATCTAGAACCTGTACCTTGTTCAGAATTCCTACCCACCGTAAACAGTGCATCGGAAGATGTCCCCATGTTGCTGTCTAGCTGTCTCATAGCCTTCCCTTGAAGGGCTGAGATAACAGTGTTGACACTCAGGGTTTTATTCATGTTGCGCACATAGTGTCCTTGAATGACTCATAGGACGCCGGGAGAGAATTCAACAACATACATGCTTGTTCTTCATCTTTCATCACTTCCTCCATATCCAAGAATTTGCAAACCAATTTATTGAAGTTGCTTGATGTGAGCTTCCGAGATCTCCACCTCCAGCCTCTTGAAGTTATACCACTGCGCTTCAAGCGTAGGCAATTTTCGAGGATTTCTTCAGCATAGACATCCTCTAACTTCTCGCCATAACTTAGCCACGACTCTCATGACGTTGTAGAGAACCTCATCCGTGAGACATAAACGGATCGATGATAAAGCCTTCTTATCAAGAGTATTCCAATCACCATCAGTCATAGTGGACTTCCGCTCCTCAAGAGCACCATCTTCGCCTTGTTTGATTAAGGAACTTATCATCTTGATCTTCCATAACTCAAAATTATTTTTCCTTGAGTACTTCTCAATCTCATACCTGGCGCTCGCCATTATTACTAATCCCTCATATTCAAATCTGTGTCCCAACCGATTGCTCTGATACCACTTGTTGGGATTTTTAGCCTACGGAATCACATAGATCTAGATCTGTGTGATTCCGCAGGCCAAAAATCCCAACACCTTCCACTGCTCCTCCAGAAGCTGAGTTTAAGCATAGGCAACGATGGATTGCCATCGGGTGGGCCCTTACCCATCCTCCCCAACCTAAAGCATTTGGTGATTTGGTGATTTAGAACTGTCCTGAGTTGACATTGTTCCCTTGTGGTTGGTTGGGACAACTCAAAGCCCTCCAAACCCTGGAAATTGAGGAGCGTCGAAGGTTGGGGTCTCTACCAGAGGATTTGCAACTCCTCACCATGCTTCAACATTTGAAGATAGAGAGTAGTCCTCTCTTAAAAGAGTGCTACAGAGTTGGAGGAGAAGATCGTGACAAGATTGCCCACATCCCCAATATCAGCATTCTTCCATAAGGAAATCAATGACAGCTTTTCTTTTGCTTTTGTTTCTAGGAATTGTATTACTTCTGCAAGTGACTGCTCTATTTTTTTTAATATATTTTTTTTTAGTTAATACATGTCCATGAAAAGATGTTGGTCAAATGTTGATTGCCTTTTTATTTGTAACACATGGACCCAATGGATCCATTGTTGTGGGTGAGACACCACTACACCAAAATTGTCATTCTGGTACGGTCCGGAGTTTGGTTCAGGAACGGCTCTAAGCCGCTCCTGGTTTGAAACGGTATTGAACCGTACTTGACTTCTTGCTATTATAAACTGTTATTTTCATTGTTTTGTTGGTGTGTCCTGATTGAGTATTTTATGTTCTTATGTATTATTATTATACTTTATTGTTTTATTTTGAAACAGATGGACGGAATGGATTCTACTAGTAACCTCTGAGTGGGCCCCATATGGCCCGAGAGCCACATTACTTTAAATTACCGCAGACTACCGAATATTTTTCTTCATTTCCTGCGCCAAAACGCCCTAAAAATCCTTCATTTAACATCCATCGCCGTCTGCGTCTCCCTCTCTCTCTCCCTCCCCCAATCTCCCTCGATCTCCCTCTCCCGATCTCAACCCGCTCTCTCGATCTCCCTCTCCCGATCTCAACCCTCTCTCGATCTCCCTCCCACTCTCCCTCCTTCTCTCTCGATCTCCCTCTCCCTCTTCCGATCTCGACCCTCTCTCTCTCGATCTCCCTCTCACTCTCCCTCCCTCTCTCGATCTCCTTCTCCCTGTCCGACTCTAGATCTGACAGTCCCCACACGGTATTGTAGAAGCAGTAAGCAACTACGTATGGGGTGTATCGCAGCTCTGAAAGATGACATGCAGAAAGACGCCATCGACTGCGCTCTCTCTGTTCGCATCTTTCCTTCCCCATTTGCCCTTCATCTTTTCTTCTTTTTACCTTCTTGTCCTTCCTAACATTTTTTCTTTTCTGCTGGGAAAATCGGATTCTTTCAAGCCATTGAGAAGCACGGCGTGGAGAAGGACATTGCCGAGTACATCAGGAAGGAGTTCGATAAGAAGTATGGCGCCACCTAGCATTGCATCGTTGGGCACAAATTCGGTAATTTCTCTAGCATTTTCGTTCTAATTCTTCTATTATTTCTTCTTTTTTTGGGTCTTGCTTGTTGATGTTTCTTCGATCTGCCCTTTGTTTGCTTGTTTTATGTTTTTGGGAGTATTTATGTCTGCAATGTGTTTGTAGAATTGACTCAGAGAGTGGATTTTGAAATTTTGTTGCTTGCATTGGGTGTTGATTATATGTAAGTGTTGTATGGGTGCCTTTTCTACACTTTCGTGGATAGAATACATGCCAATATGGCACGTGTGCGAGATCAGAGCTTTCCGTTAGGTGGGCCACACTATTTGGGTGTCCTCGCTGGCATATCAGGCCGTTTGACTCCTCAAGCTAACAATTTAGTGTAAAACAAAAAAGAAGATAGAAAAAGAAAGAACAAAAAGCTAATAGTTCATTGGCTTGTGAAATCTACTGGTGAATGCATTGTTGTTTTCGCTTCATTCGTAATAAAATTTAATTTTCAGGGTGGTAATTATAAAGGGATAGATAAGGCCTTGTCTAGTCGACAGCTTTATGAAAATTTCATTTTGTGGCCATGCAGTTTTCGGAGACTCATTTCATCTAAAATGTTGTTTTGGTGACAATATATTTCTTATTTTTTCTTATAGCATTGTTTGGTGTCTTGCACAAAATGCATTTTGTCCGCACGTGCCTGCCTATGAGAAAGTGGATGTGGGGAAGAGACCATCCATATAAATCTCTTAGTACAGGGGATGGCCTGTCTGACTAGTGGACTGGCCTGATTTTTAAATCAATTTTCTATACTGAATGGTTTATTTGTTTTCGTTGAAGGGTGGTCTCCCTGATGAGTGGACTCCCTGATAGTCTAGTCACCTTCATGGTTGAGCATACTTTTTTCATGTGTGCTATGTATAAATTGCAGGGAGAGGGTGTGTGATCTAGCAAAATTTCACCTATCTTTCTAGCAAGCTTTCACCATCATTTTGAAAATGGTGGTGTACCACCATACACATGCTTAATTTATGTTAATCTAGACCTTCCAAATTGCTGGCTCATTTGTGGATGGAGCATACACCAAAAAATTACCTTGAATTTTCTTTATGATTTGAGCCACTTACCATTTCAAGTTATGCACTTTATCCAAAATGTGCACTACAATTTGTATGGTCTGAATAGCCATACATGAATACCGCATGGAGAAGAGTCGATACCATTTTTCAAAATGGTGCCGATTCTTCCATTGGGACACTGACTGATTATCTTAGCCATTCATTTGATGGGACACCATTTGTAAGGGTAGGAGCCCCATCAGTATTAAGCATTAAGGTATTCTACATCATTGGAACCCCAATTAGTATGATTTGGATGTTTGTATGTGCATGCCATGGGTGGTAGATGCAGATAGTGGTGAAACCAAAGCTTAGTTAAATTGTTCCCTACAACGTACATGTCACTGACGATTACAAGATAACTGCTATATTCTTCTTGAAAACACTATAAAAAGTTATTTCAAGGCTCTTCATGTAAAATCATTTCATTGTAATAGTCCTGTGGATGACATGTTTATCAATTCAAAATCATGTTTGTCTGAGACTATGGATGACCATTGATTGAGTTGAATGGTGGAATGGGATTCATGTAGCCGACCCTATAGTTCTTGTTAGTTTAGTTTGTCTGTTCTAATATGTTCTTTGGCCCTTGATTGAGCTGTTCATTCTATTTCTTTATTGACTAGATCTTTTGGATCTTTTGGGTTCCGATTGTCCATGAACAGGGGGCAAAAATTCCCCATTTTGAAATGTTGAACTGGAATATTATATTATATTATTGATATTTAACTGGACGATATGCATGTTATACTCACCTCTTCAGTTTGTAAAGGTGGGAACCATGATTCTCTTGTCCAGGAAGGCTATTGGTTTGTTTGAGCTTGTTTCCAACAAAATTCTTATAAAAATGGCTTGTAGGTGATCAGTTCTCTTTCATTGACTACAACAGCATTTTCCTTTACAAGAACTCATTTAAAATGTGGGTGATATCTAAAGTTGAGTTGGGAGCAAAGGGATGCAACCTTTTTTTTTTTTCTTTTTTCTTTTAATTGTACATACTATTTAGTAAGACTAATTAATACTAATGTGTCTATGGTCTTTGAGACAACTAGTGGTATTCCTCAGTGCTTGATCAGATGAATTGGAAACCCTTAAAAAATGACTCTCTTTTTTTCAGCTGTTATTTGTTGGAGGGGGTAGGAAAGAAGAATCAGAATTTCTTCATTTTTTGGTAAGTCTTTTTCCTTTCAAAATCTTTATCATCAAGAAACTTCATGATATTTAACGATTAATCTGTATAATTTTGAGAAAAATATAATGAATTGGTATGTTTGAATGTTTTGGCTTTGTGGTGGATGAACGCGTTCTATCCCAATGTGTATAATGAGTATAACCAGCTGCACTAAGTAGTGGGTACTATTAAGAGGTTATTTCTCGATACAAAGTGTTGTGGGAAATGATCCATTGCAAAACACAGTAGTTTTGTTTCATGTTCTGTTCAATCTGAGGACATGGTGGGCTCAAATGCTTGGTGAAAGTATGCATAAATAGCTAAAGATTTGCAGACAAATGCTGATTGCTGCAGATTTGGACTAGAGAGACTCTAATTGGACTTCCTTAATAAAGATGTGACTAGAGCACCAGTCATTGCCTGCTCTTAGTATTTTATTTTCAATCTTTTCTTCTAAACAAATACTGTTACTGTCCCATCTCAGATTTGAAGCAAAACAGAGAGAAACTCCATGTAAAAATAATAATAATAATAATAATAATACTCTTTAAAAAAACATTTCTGTTACGGGCTCATTATCTATCATTGTGCTTTCTCCATGCAGAGACCTCAGCTTTAACAGCCTGGCTGGCGATATTCCTAGCTCCTTTGAAAGCCTTGCAAGAGTGGATTTCATGTAAGTCTAACATTATCAAATGAAAATTTGCTATTTGAGTCAATGGTTACCCTTGATAACAATGAAGTGGGGATTTTCTTTCTTTCTTTTTCTTTTTCTTTTTCTTTTTCCTCCATTTAGGTATTTAACTGGGAATATGCTGACTGGGCCTATACCTGGATGGATCATAAAGAAATAATAATCTTACTCATTAGACTAATTTCCTTAAATGCAGGTAGTTTTGCATCAAGAATCAAATCTGGTTGACAGATTGAAGTAAATGTTAAAATCATTTGTTTTCAGATCTTTGTAGATGAAGTGATGGAACTAGTAGAGCTTGATAATCTCAAAGATGCGATAGTGGGCCTCCCAGGGATTACAGGACTGTCGACAGAAACAAAGGAAGAGGTTGACAATAGCCGTGGAGCTTGTCGCTAACCCTTCAACCATCTTCATGGATGAACCAACATCAGGTCTTGATGCAAGGGCAACGGCCATTGTCATGAGAACCGTAAGGAACACGGTTGATACAGGAAGAACAGTTGTCTGCACAATCCATCAACCTAGCATTGACATCTTTGAAGCTTTCAATGAGGTAACTGATCTACCTCTCTGTCTCTGCCATACACATAGTTAAAAGTTTTAGAGTGTAATATTTATGCAACATTAATCTCTTTTATGCAAGCAACAGTTTCCAAAGCTGCAAATAGGTTGTTTACAATTCTCTAATGATTTTGATATTTTACAACCATGAATAATCTAGGATGGGGCAGACCATTAGATGGCTTAAATTGTTACCATTATTGATCTTGATCACCATTCATTTTATCCATTTTATAAGCTATTGATTGGATAGCTACAGTCCCAGCCTAGCAATAGCCCATGAAATGTTCTCTTCAAACAGAACCTGTCATCGAACAAGTGTTCCTTACTCCAAGTCCAAGGTCAAGTTCTGATTTCGAACAACAGGTGTGATTGATCTCCATTATCCTTGTACCTTCTTCAACTTTTTTTTTTTTTGTTTCAAGGCTTCAACTGGAGTTGTGAACTATGAAATAGCTTGCATAGTTTATTATATGCAATATCTTCACACTGGACATACTGTATTTACAGATGTACATATTGAGAAGGGTTTCGATGGTGGCTATTCGAGCTACATTGAACCTGCAGCATGGTGGAGTGAAGGACTTCTATATATGTTCTCTCTCTTCAAGGTGTGTCCTTTTAATCCTTTCTTCATGCTTTTGATAAGCGGTATTCTCCAGTTATCTAGCACAATCTAGAAACACTACAGCTTGATAAGACAACTAAGGTTTGTGGTGGTTTGGCGGGACTATTGTTTACAAAGGTCGGCTAAAACCAGATCGATTGAGGATTACTATTATGCGAGATCTTGGACATGAAAGGTTCTGAGCTAGATGGCCACCCGCTTTGCCTTCTTTATCTACGAACTCCACACTTAAACAAATGGCGCAAAGATGGGAACTCATTGGTAACAGACAGACGTAAGGTTAAGCAACAAGTTCTAAGGCATCAAATCTTGAATGATTTCTTAAGTTCTTCTACTGTCTTGAGCTCTTGTTTATTATTTGAATTTGGGTGCTTGGATGCCTTGGGTAAGTTGGCAAAAAACCTTGATATGGAGTAAACCATGTTGCAGAAACTTGATGCAGTGCTCCTTATGGTCAGTACTTGACGATGAGACTTCCAATTTGGAGGTGGATGGGAAAATGTATTTGGTCAAGGTAGCTTAGGGCTTCCACATTTTTTTGGAATGCTTTCCTTCCAGTTTTCTCAGAAACTGGCCCACAGCCATGCCCCCATGCAGAGCTTGTCTCTAGTATGCATTGATAATAATCTATCCTGAGGTTGGCAGCTGATACATACAGTATCCAACTGAGTAAGAAGGGATCTTCTAAAGAAAGTATAGGTAGGTCCCACCTTTCAGTGATCTAGACTGTTCATCTTGTAGATCTCATCCTGAATGCCCCATGCCACAAATCTCTTCATCAGTCAATCTTAGCCATGTGGCTATTGGTTTTATTTCCCAATGAACGTGAAGTGTTGGTTAAATTGTCTATTTTCTGACCACCAATTAGATAGGATAGTCCATTGAAGGGGATCATTCCATGCATGTCGCATTTGTAATGGGTCCCACCAGATCAATGGTCTTGATTGCTGAAAGGTGGGCCCTGCCTATTGAGTTGTTGGTCGAGACATGGTCTAGATTATATAACCATCGCCTCCCTTATCAGTATTGATAACATGTGTATGCTGTGGAAAAGGATGCGGACCATGTATGATATAATTCCTCTGGGCTCTAGAGTCAATGTGAAGATTAAAGAGAGAAACTTTTCACCAAAAGAGTCAGCAGTTTCTATGTCCTTTTTGATGAGAATTGAATGAGAGAGGAGAATAAGATAATGGGCTTCACACCCTCGGATTCACACCATAATAGTCTCTTTTCATAAGAGATTCTCACTTCAAATCAGAGAGGATGCTTTTTCTAATGGACAACAATTGGGTTGAAGCAATGTTGATGCTAATGGCATTCATGATGTAAAATTGTGGACCAAAACAATCTTAGATTGTCATATTTGTAGTCCTAGTTAGTTTGTTGGATGACTATGTTTATTGTGTTGTCTGTCCAATTCTTTGCAAGAATAATGTGCTCATCTAGGTGATGTAATCCGTCATTGCCGCCTTCTTCATTAGGCTGTCTCAAAGAACTATTTTTCGGCTTTAGACAATATGACTACTTAGAGTGGAGATGTATCTGTTGTTGTGTTCTTAAAGAGTTTTATCATCTCTATTTCACTACTCAAAGAGTTGAATGCGCCTCCGGTTGTGGATTGGGTTATCTCATGTTTCATGGGTTTCTTGTATAATACGAGAGATAAAATAAGGTGATGTCGAAACCCGATATGCAATTCAGTTCTATGATTGCTTATTGTCAGTGCACTTGCTTCTGACGATACCGACACTATCATCATGCTTAAAAAAATTTCTCCATCATTTTTTTCGTCTAAAGAGTAGTTTTGTATATAGTTTATTTCTTGTTGGTTTGTGAGGCTTAATATTGTTGTTAGATGGTCAGATATGCTTGTTTGTAAATTGGTGGAATTCTTCCACCAGTCCCTTTTAGACTAGTTGTCTACCATTTTCTGAGTATAATCTTACTAATTATATTTTCTTGCTTGGATAGAAAAGGGGCATGTTTATGCTACTCTGATCGAATGATTTTGGACAATTAGGCATATCATCCGAGAGAAGTCATGTGCTTGTATGCTCATCCTTATCTTTTTATCTACCAATTGGTGCCCTCTCTTTCTTGCTTATTTTGTAAATTTAGTACGTTTTCTTTTGGTGTGGAGGTTCCTAGTCAGCTGCATATTTACTTGTTTATTTATTATTTTCTTGTTACATTCCATGATTACATCCACCAATACATCCGATGGTGGAGAGGGATGCAGAGCTAGCCTTGATCACACCATTACACTGCCGTAAAATGCAATCGTTCAAGCTCCTTCAACCATAGTTGGTTCGAACACAACTCTACGCTCTTTATGATGTTCCGAGCTTTTGTTTTGGCTCCATGCTTTCAAGATCCATTCCCCATTGCCTCTAATCCTGTATCTCATGACCCTACTAAAATATAGCGTACTGTAATTTTATTTGAGAGAAGATTTAGAGTGTTGGACGACCTAAAATTTCTTTTCCCTCTACTTTCATCTTGCAGGTACCACAATTTGTGGTAACTTATGATCATTCCCCCATGACACTTGTGTAGGATAGCAGAACATTTTGAGTCATGAATATAGAAATGAGGCAGATAAAACACTCCAGTGGCCCATGCTAAAGGAAATAGTGACTCCAAGAAGTTTTTAACTGTAGGTGTTGGATACCCTTTTTCCTGTGGTGTGGTCCACTTTAGCTGGAAAAATGGACGGACGGTGTAGATAAGCTATATGCATTATGATGGGACCCACGTATATTTTGAGATGCCCTCATTTTTAGTGTTCAAAAAGTAGGGGTCAAATCCAGCATTGGAAAAAATGTGGTAATTACATGAGGAAATAATTATTACCCATTTCCCATGCACTTACATGCGATTTGGAAAATCAAACAGCCCCAATACGGAAATGCTGCAAGATCTCACCCTGCAGCTCCATGTTACTACTCCTTCGTGTATCTCCACTTTCCAACTCGACCAACCCTCAGGATTCACACCAAACTTACACCCGTATAAACATTTTGGGCCAGGCTCAAGCTTGACTAACAAGCCAGAGGCTCAAGCCTTGCTTGGGCTTATTTTGAACAATCTGAGCTGGACTTGTATAGAGCTTGGCCTAGCCCTAACCTAGCTTGTTGACACTCTAATACGGTCCATTAGATCAATGGCTTAGATAAACCAATTATCCCCTGCATGTGAAGATTAGGTACCAAAGAGAGAAAAAAAAATCCCTCTCCACTTCTAAAAATAAATATTGTGAAGGTAAATTTAACTCTCTTACTATTAATGTGAAATGTGGACTTGTGGGCCTATTAGAGGTTTATTGGACTTGGGATTATTCTCAAAGCCAATACAGTTTAACCAAGCCCAAGCCTAAGCCCATGACAGGACAAGAGGTGGGTGGGATCCTGGCCCAAGCCCATGAAAGTTGTTGTCGTCAAGTGTTAGCCGTCCAAAGCTGGGCCCATAACATGAATGGTCCGAAATTTACTTTTGGTGGTTTAAAATTGTTTTTAAAATTCCATCCTAAAATCCGACTGTTGGCAACATTAGCAAGCATTCAAAACCGTATCTTAAATTTTGTTTCCAAAATGTGACCGTTGGCACCAGAACGGTTTAAAACCGTTCCTTAAATTCCGTTGAAACGGTACCCAAAACGGTTTTGAACCGTTCTTGATTTTCTGCGACGCCTCTTTTAAGAACGGTATTGAACCATTCCTAAATCATTTAGGAGCGGTTTAGAACCGTTCCTGAATGACGATTTTGGTGTAGTACACTGATCATGGGGTCCATCTCAATCTATACTTTATATATCTACGCCATCCATCCATTTTACCATCATTCGCATCGGTCCAAACATGAAGAAGATACAATTTTCAGGTGAACCATACTACAAAAAGCAATGTTAATAAGCATTAAAAAAAAAAAAAAAAATGTGAGCTACAAAAGTTTTGGATCAATCTGATATTTGTGTCTTCCCTGCTCCGTGCTGCCTTGTTAACAGGTTGAATTTCAAATAAAAATTACGGTGGACCCTAGGAATTTTTTAGAGGTAGGTGTTCAACGACCACTGCTTCTTGTGGTGTGGTCCATGTGAGATTTCTCTCTGCTTCATTTATTGGTACATGCCATAAAATGATCTGGCGAAGCAGATGAACGGAATACATATACAACACATACATCGAGATGAGCACCAAGGTTAGCTTCCCACCCACATAGCTGGATCCAGGGTTGCAGCTAAGTCACATCCCTTCCACAGAACCTTGTTCGTTGTCTTGGAGGTCAGGTTCTTTGGCCCCTTCCATCTTATGTAATTTTTCTTTCTTATTAATAAAGCTTTTGATGCTACGGTCCACACACACACACACACACACAAATCTGTCAAAACAGATGGACGGCGTGGATGTAAGACACAGAAATCATGGTGGGCCCTACAGTCAGGGATCCACCAACCTCAAGCTGCAAGATAATTTAAATTACCTCTTTTTCTTCTTCTTCTTCTTTTTTTTTTTTTTAAAAATCTCTACAGAACCAATCCCAGTTTTGTTGCTTTGAGTCTACACTTTTCACTAGGTTGGTAACTCGGCTGAGTCACTGCTAATGTGCTGAGTTGGCTCACTGATTCATGAGTTCTAATGTTTTGATTTCCTGGCACAATGCGAATCCCAACCAAGCTTATAGGTACAAGATCCAATCTATCTATGATGTGGGTGGCACTATTTTGATGTCTTAGCTCATGAATCAGGTGGATTACATAATCTGGTGAATACAGTCTGCTGGAGAGATCTACAGCAGAATGGAACTTGGCCTTGGTTTTTCAAGATGTCCACCTGTTTCTAAAACAGTAGATCAGGCAATGAGTGGACCAAAGCTGATGTTTTGTTGAGAACCATCTAAATGGTCTCATCCATATGATAGAAGTAGAAGGCTTAGATATTATACTAGTCTACCATGTTAGCGACCTTGTATATCTCATATGTGCTCACCCTGTGTTTATTTTAAGTGGGGAAAAGAAAAAAATTTGTCAAATGTGATATTTTCTGATTTTTAAATAAAATTTGAAATTTTCATTAAGATGGTGTTTTTTCTGTTATTTGGTTTGTAAAGAAAATCAAATATCATTATATTACACAACATTTATTATTTGTTTGTTTAAAAAAGAAGATCTAATACGCTACATTTTATCTCCATTTCTATTTAGAATTGTGGTTGGCTAGAGTGATTTGTTTATGAGGTAGAAGATATAAGGAAACAATTGAAAAAGTAGTGCACTAGCCTTTGGATTTGATATTCATATTCTCGTAATCCAAATAACAAAAGCTAGCCATTGAATCTAATTATTGATGTTCTACATGCGAAATGCGATATAAATGACACCCTTAGACATGCATCCACTATCTAATATTGATAGAAAAAAGTAATGATACCATTTTTTATATCTATGTATTGAATTCTATTTATCTAGTAAGATTTTAATTAGAGATTACCACTTCCCTTCCTCCAATCCTCCTTCAGGATTCTGACTCCACTTAGTCGGCCCCCAAAATTTGACTGAGTGGGTGATGTAGGACATGACACAGATATACTCCTACCATAGTTGGACCAAAAGAAGGAGGTCCGTAAATTGATCATAAATTTTTATCCGAGTATCATTATAGGAGCACAACCTATCAATCTTTATTGAAACGGGTCATCCAAGGTAAACCGACCCACAAAGTAGGTTGCATCTGTTAGTTTTGCCAGAAAACATGCACTTTCAACTCAAAAATGAATTTTTAAGAAAAATTATTATTTTTAGTAATTCCAATTTTTATTTTTAATTTTTTTAGCGTTTTTTGATTTTTTTTTTCTTTTTAGAAATAACTTGAAATTATGTCAAGACTCTTTTAGCAAAAGTTTATTTGAAGTTTTTATTTTTAGAAATTAGGCTTTAGAAGGGTTTTATTAGTATTAAGATTTTGCTATTTTTGGTAATTACGAATTTTGATTTTTTTTATTTATATTAATAATGTAATAGACATATATACATTAGATATCTTATTTCTTTATTTATTATTTTTTAAAAAAAAATTTTCCTTGTGGATTCGAGGTATTTCTGTGAGGAGTCTAGAGAAGCTCCGTCGATTCGGAGTAGTTATCCCGTTGATTAAGACGATGATCGACCTCATCATGCCCATTCATCTGTAAGTGGGTTAAGGTGGCAACTCGGACTAGCAACATTTTTCTAATTAACTTATTTTTGGTCATTTGGTTTATTTTTAATTATGTGTAACTTATTTTTAGTCATTTGGTTTATTTTTAATTATGTGGGTGTGCCAAAATCGATATAACAACTCAATCCAAACCAATCAACTTTAATCCCAAGCGCCAATATAAATGTATATGATTAGATTCTAAGAAAATTTGGGTTAAAAAATAAAATAAAATAAAAAACTATTTACGCCTTTTATATTAGTAGTTAGAACAATGCGATGGACGGTTTGGATTTACCCTAGGTGTAAATAGTTTCTTTTTAACATTCCATTTGTAGGTTGGATGTGGACCATTGGACGTTTAACCGATCAAATGAACGGTTTCAATCTGCCGGTGCACCGAATTGTTATGCCTTAGGATCATGTACCATACACGTGGCACATTTTGATGATCATGTAGGACGCGGCACACATACATTCCTAGCATTGTTGGACCAAAAGAAGGCGAATCGTAAATCGATCATAACTTTTGATTCGAGTATTGTTACTTAACGTACAACCTATCAATCTTTATTGAAACAGGCCATCGGAGGTGAACCGACCCACAAAGTATATCGCATCTGCCCATTTCGCCAGAAAACCCCCACTTTCAACTCAAAAACGAAATTTTAAGAAAAATTACTATTTTTAGTAATTCTGATTTTTTTGAAATTTTTTTTAAAAGTTTTTAGATTTTTCTTTTTTTTTTTTTTTCTTTTTAGAAATAACTTATAATAATGCTAAGACTCTTCTAGCAAAAGTTTATTTGAAATTTTTATTTTTAGAAATTAGGCTTTAGAAGAGTTTTACTAGAATTAAGATTTTTATTAGAGTTAGAATTTTTTTATTTTCGGTAATTATGAATTTTTGTTTTTTTTTTATATTAACGGTGTAATAGACATATACACATTAAACATCTATCAATTAATTTTCAAATTTTTTAAAATTTATTTCTATTTTCTTACTTTCCCTAGTGGATAGGAGGTATTTATGTGAGGAGTCCAGATAAACTCCTTGGATTCGGAGTAGTAATCCCCTTGAGGAATATCGTGATCGACCTCATCACACTCATCCTTGCATAAGTGGATTAAGGTTGCAACTTGGACTAGTCTCATTTTTCTAATTAACTTATTTTTGGCGCTTGATTTATTTTTAATTATGTGGGCGTGCCAGAATTGATACAGTAGTAGCTCGATCCAAACCAATTAACTTTAACCCCAAGCGCTAAAAAAGTAGATACATCTAATATGAACGTATATGACTAGATTCTAAGAAAATTTGGATTTAAAAAGAAACTACTTACCCTTTTTATATTAGTAGTCAAAACAATGAGATGGATGGTCTTGATTACCCCTACGTGTAAATATTTTCTTTTTAACATTCCATTTACTCATCCATTGTGGCCAAGGTAATGAGCAAAATCCTGTTTTACTGGAGACGTAAATAACAAGATAGGCCCCACCTAGTGATTTGCTCCGATGCTGCACCACTCCAAAGTGGACTAGGTGCGGCCCAAGCCTCACTAAAGATGGTGAGACCCTTGCTGTAGGGCCCATCTTGATGCATGTATAATATATTCACATTGTCCATCCGTTTTGCTAGATCACTTTACGCCATGGACGTAAAAAATAAAGCATATATATCCAAATCTCAGGTAGACCATACTATAAGAAAGTGATTAAATGACCACCATTAAAAACTTCATATGGTCCCATCGTAGTAATGCTTCCGTAACGTTGATTAGTGATGTAGAATGTGTCACAGATACATTCCTATCATGGTTGGACCAAAAGAATGTGGATTGTAAATTGATTATAACTTTTGATCTGGGTATCGTTACGGCGCACCAGACCAATTATCAAGAACCGAAACAACACGAGAACGCGATGACGAGTTCTTTTGAAGTGGAGGGGACTGATGTAGAGCGGGTCGTGAACACTTTCGTGTCCAAGATAGATCAAAGAAGGCCCGATAGGAATCAGAAGTCATCAAGACCGTCAGAACCTTAAAATAGTCATATCTCGCAAATCGGAATAAGTTACTCGATCAACGTATCATATATGATTTTGGGGTAGGACGAGCTACTTTAGTCAACCAACCTGACTATGCGAGGTTACCCATGTTGAATTTGTGAGATTCCATCATATGGACGATCGAATTATATGTTTATTTCTGTTTTTACTATTTTTAATAAGTTTTAGTTTGATTATAACTCTTCAAGTTGGACACAACTCCTAAAGCCCAACAGATGAAGAGTTATAATCAAACTAAAACTTACTAAAAATAGTAAAAACAGAAATAAACATGAAATTTGACCATGGATATGATAGAATCTCGTAAATTCAGCGTGGGCAACCCAATATTGCCGGGTTTGTTGGCTGAGGTAGCTCATCCTACCCTAGAATGTATCGAGCCTTCTCTGATTCACCTTGGACATGAAAATGTCCGCGCAACCCTCTCTACATCAATTAGCCATCCAACCTGTTGATAAAGTTCAAACAAACCTGCACAGGGAAAATAAAAAATCCCCTTGATCCAGACCTTTCACGGCCCACGGTAAGTTTTTAACGGTCCTCTTTATCCAAAACTTGTGTCTCTCGGTCATCTGCCATAAATATATCACATTCCTGCAATGATCCAAACCACCACTTATTAGCCATCAGTAAATGATTACTTTGATCGGGCCATTCAAAATCTCTAATAAAACGATCTTTTCTCACTAAATCTGAATCATTACTGATTTTCGAAATTTTGGTCTCTTCATATTCATCATCCGTGATATGTTTAGGATCGTCCAAAACGGAAGGCTTTTTAGTGGCCCACTCAATATTGTATCTATCTCAAACGAGCGGTTATAATCTCCTACACGCATGAAACGAGCAGTAATGGGATATTGTCACCGTAAGTGATTTATATTTAAGTAAAATGTTTTGGAAGAAATGAGTACCATATATCGACTCGATCGCATGGAAAAAGTTAAACGCCTTTACCAAGTTTTCGCTGGTTCGAACCGTGGTAAGAGAGAGCTGAGAGCAACACAGCAGAAGGTATTTTAAAATACCTTAATATTTTTTAGCCATCCGATTTTTTTGAGCACCACCAGATGAATGGTCCAGATCGCTTCAATACTGGCGCCAGTTCTTTCGAAGTTTGGAGGAAGGTGAACACGAAGAACACTAATGCACTTTAATCAGAGCCGCTCATCTGATTCAAAGCACACGTCTCCTTTTTTTTTTTTCCTTGGGTTAGCTTGTTAATACACACCCATGTCAGTACACACTCCATGTTAGCCACCCCCGCTAGGGATCGATACCAAGACCTGAAGTGTTGAAACGAAGTATCTCCACTCAGTCCGCCAGTTAGCTGTGGATCTGATTCAAAGCACACGTCGCCAGGAGAGATTGATCTGATTTTGATCTAGGTGTGTGTGAGAAGAGTTTGATTATATATGTACGTCATCCATCCATTTTGCCAGATCATTCGCATCAGCCCAAAGATGAAGAAGATACAATTTTCAGGTGAACCACACTACAAGAAGCAATGTGAATGACCATTAAAACAAGTTGTGAGCTACAAAAGTTTTGGATCAAGCTGATATTTGCGTCTTTCCTGGTTCGTGCCGCCTTATTAACAGGTTGGATTTCAAATAAAAATTGCGATGGACCCCAAGAATTTTTTAGCGGTAGGCGTTCAATGACCACTGCTTCTTGTGGTGTGGTCCATGTGAGATTTGTATCTGCTTCATTTGTTGATACATGCCATAAAATGATCCAGCAAAACGGATGGACGGAATAAATATACAACACATACATCGAGATGAGCACCACGGTTAGGTCCCCACCCACAGAGCTGGATCCAGGGTTGCAGCTGAGTCACATCCCTTCCACAGAACCTTGTTTGTTGTCTTGGAGGTCAGGTTCTTTGCCCCCCTCCATCTTATGTAATTTTTCTTTCTTATTAATAAAGCTTATGATGCTACTGTCCACATTCACACACACACAAAATCTGTCAAAACAGATGGACCGCGTGGATGTAAGACACATAAATCACGGTGGGCCTTACAGTCAGGGATCCACCAACCTCAAGCTGCAAGGTAATTTAAATTACCTCATTTTTTTAATCTCTTCAACACCAATCCCAGTTTTGTTAGTTTGAGTCTACACTTTTCACTAGGTTGGTAACTGGGCTCGAGTCAATGCTAATGTGCTGAGTTGGCTCACCGATTCAAGAGTTCTAATGTTTTGTTTCCTGGCACAATGCGAATCCCAACCAAGCTCATCGGTACAAGTTCCAATCTATCTATGATGTGGGTGGCACTATTTTGATGTCTTGGCTCATGAATCAGGTGGATTCCATAATCTGGTGAATAGTCTGCTGGACAGATCCACAGCAGAATGGAACTTGGCCTTGGTTTTTTAAATATGGCCACCTGTTTCTAAAACCGTAGATAGGTAATGAGTGGACCAAAGCTGATGTTTTGTTGAGAACCACCTAAATGGTCTCATCCATATGATAGAAGTACAAGGCTTAGATATTATACTAGTCTACCATGTTAGCCACCTTGTATATTGATCATAATGTAGCGCGGGTCGCAGACAGTTTCATGGCCAAGATGGATTAGAAAAGGCCCGGTCAACGACATAAGTGATCCGGACCATCAAACCTAATATCGGGCATGTCTTGCAATCTAGAATGAGTTATCAGACGCAAAATATATGATTTTGGGGTAGAACGAGCTACTTTAGCCACCAGCCCCGTTATGCCGGGTTGCGCAAGCTGAATTTGCTAAATACCACCAGATCGACAGTCATTTCCCTAATTTATTTCTGTTTTTACATTAAATAGTAAGTTTTAGTTTGATTATAACTCTTCATTTGTTGGGCTTTAGGAATTGCGCCCAGCATGAAAAGTGCTTAGAACAATTAGGAGAACAGCTTGGCAAAGCTAAATACCCTTGAGGAAGACGGTGCTCCTTTTATTTATTTTAAGTGAGGAAAAAAATTGTCAAATGTGATATTTTCTGATTTTTAAAGAAAAATTGAAATTTTCATTAAGATGGTGTTTTTTCTGTTATTTGGTTTGTAAAGAAAATCAAATATCATTATATTACACAACAGTTATTATTTGTTCGTTTAAAAAAGAAGATCTACCACTCTACCTTTTATCTCCATTTCTATTTAGAATTGTGGTTCCCAAGATAATTTGGCTAGAGTGATTTGTTTATGAGGTAGAAGATATAATTAAGGAAACAATTGAAAAAGAAGTGCACTAGCCTTTGGATTTGATATTCATATTTTCATAATCCAAGCAACAAAGGCTAGC
Source organism: Magnolia changhungtana (assembly GCA_030180095.1). Taxonomy (NCBI): domain Eukaryota; kingdom Viridiplantae; phylum Streptophyta; class Magnoliopsida; order Magnoliales; family Magnoliaceae; genus Magnolia; species Magnolia changhungtana. The sequence continues at coordinate 873,183 of JASAUF010000205.1, read as the reverse complement.
CATTGAATCTAATTATTGATGTTCTATATGCGAAATGCAATATAAATGACACCCTTAGACATGCATCCACTATCTAATATTGATAGCAAAAATTAATGATACTGTTTTTTATATCTATGTATTGAATTCTATTTATCCAATAAGATTTTAATTAGAGATTACCACTTCCCTTCCTCCTATCCACCTTCGGGATTTAGAGTCCACTTAGTCGGCCCCTAAAATTTGACTGAGTGGGTGATGTAGGACGTGACACAAATATATTCCTAGCATGGTTGGACCAAAAGGAGGACCGTAAATTGATCATAACTTTTCATTGGGGTATCTTTATATGACACACAATTAATCAATCTTTATTGAAACGGGCCATCCGAGGTGAACCGACCCACAAAATAGGTTGCATCTATCTGTTTCGCCAGAAAACGTGCACTTTTAGCTCAAAAACGAAAATTTAAGAAAAATTACTATTTTTAGTAATTTCATTTTTATTTATTTATTTATTTTATTTTATTTAGAGTTTTTAGATTTTTTTTTTTCTTTTTAGAAATAACTTGTAATCATGCCAGGATTCTTTTAGCAAAATTTTATTTGGAGTTTTTATTTTTAGAAATTAGGCTTTAAAAGAGTTTTATTATAATTAAGATTTTGACTATTTTTGGTAATTACAAATTTTGATTTTTTTTTTTTATATTAATAATGTAATAGACATATATATATTAGATATCTTAGTACTTCTGTTAGGAGTCCAGAGAAGCTCCGTGGATTCAGAGTATCTATCCCCTTGAGTAAGACGATGATCAACCTCATCACGCCCATTCCTGTGTAAGTGGATTAAGGTGGCAACTTGGACTAGCAACATTTTTCTAATTAACTTATTTTTGGTCACTTGGTTTATTTTTAATTATGTGTAACTTATTTTTAGTCACTTGGTTTAGTTTTAATTATGTGGGTGTCCCAAAATTGATACAACAACTCAATCCAAATCAATCAATTTTAACCCCAAGCACCAAAATAAGTATATACGTTCAATATGAATGTATATGATCAGATTTTAAGAAAATTTGAGTTTAAAAAAAAAAAAAAAAAAAAAAAAAACTATTTACACCTTTTATATTAGTAGTCAGAGCAATGCAATGGATGGTCTGGATTTACCCTAGGTGTAAATAGTTTCTTTTTAACATTCCATTTATTCATCCATTGTGACCAAGGTAATGAGTAAAATTGCTAATTCACTAAATACGTAAATATCAAGATAGGCCCACCTAGTGATTTGCTCCGATGCTGCACCACTCAAGAGTGGATTAGGTGCGGCCCTGGCCTCACCAAAGATGATGACACCCTTACTGTATGGCCCATCTTGATGCATGTATAATACATCCACGCTGTCCATCCATTTTGCCAGATCACTTTAGGCCATGGACATAAAAATAAAGCATACTCAAATCTCAGGTGGACCATACCATAAGAAAGTGATTGAAGGACCACCATTAAAAACTTCCTATGGTCCACCGTAGTAATGTTTCCGAAACATTGGTCAGCCATCCAACCTGCTGATAAAGTTCATAAAACCTACACCAAGGAAAATAAATTTAAAAATAAAAAATAAAAAATCCCCTTGATCCAAACCTTTCATGGCCCACCATAAGTTTTTAACGGTCCTCTTGATCCATAAGCATATGACATTCCAACCTGCTGATAAAATTCATAAATCCTACACCAAGGAATATAAATATAAAAAAAATCCCCTTGATCCAAACCTTTCATGGCCCACCATAAGTTTTTAACGGTCCTCTTGATCCATAAGCATATGACATTCCAACCTGCTGAAAAAGTTCATATATAAATCCTACACCAAGGAATATAAATAAAAAAATTCCCCTTGATCCAAACCTTTCATGGCCCACCATAAGTTTTTAACAGTCCTCTTGATCCATAAGCATATGACATTCCTACGATGATCCAAACCATACATTCCATCTGAACCATCGCTGATTTTTTAATTTTGGTCTCTTCATATTCATCATCCGGGAAATGTTTAGGATCGTCCAAAAAGGAAGGCTTTTTAGTGGCCCACTCAAAATTGTATCTATCTCAAACGAGCGGCAATAATCTCCTAAACGCATGACAAGTGTTTTGTATTTAAGTATAATTTTATGGAGAAAGTGAATACTGCATTTCGACTCGATCGCGTGGAAAAAGTTTAAATGCCGTTATCTAGCGTTCTCGGGTTCGAAATGTGGTGAGAGGAAGAGATGAAGAGGTATTTTAAAATACCTCGTGTTTTGTTTTATAACCTCGTTCAATACTAGACCCCGTTCTTTCGAAGTTTGGAGGAAGGTGAACATGAAGAACGCTAATGCACTTTAATCAGAGCCGCTCATCTGATTCAAAGAACACTTCGCCTCGAGAGATTGATCTGATTTTTATCTAGGTGTTGTTCATGGTGGGCCTAACCTATTGGACGGGTTGGATGTTACATTGGCATGACATGCTGGCAACTATGCACTCGTTGGATGTGAACCATTGAACATTTAACCTTTTATCATCTAGTATACATTTGTAGGTTGGATGTGGACCATTGGACGTTTAACCGATCAAATGAACGGTTTCAATCTGCCGGTGCACTGAATTGTTATACCTTGGGATCATCTACCATACACGTGGCACATTTTGATGATGATCGGAACTATACATCCGGTGGGGGCCACCACTTATGGGCCTTTACTAAATAGTTATTTTGCTTGGAGTATCCTACACATCTATTAAAATGATCCTATCTCAGTCAATCTGAGCCATTGCAAGCTCTCATGCTGAAGCATATATTTGTAGGTCATGAATTATAGTTTTAAGATTGTCCCAAGTGGGAATTGTAGATTGTGGACCACTTGATAAGGTAATCACAAAGATGAATCAGATAAGGTAATCACAATCATACCAGCAAATTTAATAGACAATACCTAATTTCGGTAAAAAATTCCTTGTGGAAAAAAAAATCACATCACGAAGTAATAGGAAAATCTACTATAAATAATATTGGGAGAAAAATATGACAAGTCAATAGGTCGGCTTTTGGAATGGACCAACTCTACAACTAGAGCTGGGCATCGGACCGAGTCGAGTCAGATTTTGCCCCACTCGACCAGGTCCGGATTTCACATGTTCACATCCGAATTCAAACAGAATCGGGACCGAGTCTGAGTCAGCTGACTCGGTCAGGCCCGAACATGTGCTGGTTTAAACCGATCCAACTCTGACCCGGTCAGAAAAACCAAGTCGAATCGGATTGTGTAAGATTCGGATCCGATGGCTGACCAATAAACATTCGGTGGCCCCAGAAAGCTTTTAATGGTGGCCCAGGAAACTTTTAATATAATTCTAATTGGATGATCTTCGGACATCTATGGGATGTTTAGACGGGAAATAATCGATGGTCCACCTTCAATTAAAAAATGTCCCTTTTTATTCAGATGTTGCAGCTGTCTAATAAATATTATTTTTGATATATATAATATCTACCTAATGACCTATTATTTGGGTAGTTAAAATTTCAGTAAGTATAGATACTACTGTACAATTTTTTGCGTGCATGAGCATGGAGTATCACGCTCTACCAGAGTAACACTTAACTCCTAGAGGGGCGTGGCTTTTATGATGTATTGATTGCTACGTGACAACATGAACGCTAGACTACACCCTTCAGCACAATCTAGACGTGTTTCCCTTTGTATGCGTCGCTGGGTGGGGCTAACACGGACTATGGATAGGTGATAAGAACCGTTCATCTCTTGAAAGGTAATGTTAATGGGCCATTTTCCAAAAGAAAACAAATAAATGGGTGATCTTGATCATCAAGCAATGGGCTTAAAACAGACGGCTGAATGAATAACCACTAAAAGCCCACATTCTGTGGGGAAGAAATCATCATTTATTCAATGTTATTTTTGGATCATGGCCCATGCAGGAACATGAAGATGGAGAGATCAGATCATCCATCCATGCACAGTACCTGTGGTAAGATGACGGCACACTAGCATTTAGTAGTCTTTCCCAGTATAAATGTCTGAACCAGCGGCGCACGGTAAGAGACCGTCTTCTTACCTTTTTACAGAAACGCAAAATACTACACGGATTCACAAGAGGAGATTGAAGAGTTGAGTCGCGGCACACGTGCGATTCATTACACTTAGTTGAGATCCATGCCGTGCATGTGGCGAAGCAAGTATTAGCATTCGTCGTCGCCGATGATTCACAGATCAAATGAAAGCCCAGGTAGTTGATGATTTTCAGAAAATGTGGCCCACTAGTCTGAATCTTTTACCCGTACGATAAATCGGCACGTGCGAGGCGAATCACCTCCTCAATGTATCCTTGCGCGACTCTCTTAATTTCCTTCGTTCCACGTCCTGCCTGAAACGTCGCTTTCGGTTTCCTCTTGCATTTAATGCTACCCTCCATGGCGCTAGTCTCTCTCATTCATTTGAATTTCATTTGAAATTTATTTTGAGCAGGGAAAGGACAAGCAGAATATTTGCGTGTCGCCTTTCACACCTCCTTTCCAATTTATTTATATTTTTTCTTATACCTTTTGTTTTTCACCTATTTTCTCTTTTCTCTGCCAGAGATTAAAAAAGGAAGAAGAAGTAAATAAAAAGCATGCGAGTTGTTGAGAGTGGGTCGGGCAGGCCCGGGCAATCGAGTGCTTGACAGCTGGCAACCTCGGGCAGCCCATGACGTGTACGGATATTGTCCGCGCAAAGAAACGAGATACATCCGTACCCTCTCGCGCTTGATGGACGGTTCTCTCCCATATCACGTGCCAAGATGGCACACATGTTTGAGTATCCGGTTCGTTCATATTCTATTCTGCTCTTGCAACATTTTGACTACTCAGATCATGGGAAAAGGGATATACCAGTGGTGTGAGAAAAATACAAGGCTCTAAAAGTGATAAATGGTTTAATCTTAATTAATATGCTTGGGACCGACCATGATCAAAACGTGAAATTTTGACTTACCTTATGAGTGGCAAAGATAGATGTTTGCTGCTTGGTACGTGGGAAATGGGTGGTGAATCAGGAGAGCACGCCTTGCTCTAGTCTCCAAGCACACCTGCATTTATTTCGCGAGTTCTCTGTCATTCTCTTCCTCCTCTCTCCTCCGTCAGCAAATAGCCGGCGCAAGTATCTCTCTCGGGCGGAAGACTTTTGGGGAAAATCTCTCTCTCTCTCTTGGGCGGGAGAGTTATGGGGGAAATCTCTTTTTGTATCGAGCGGGAGAGTTTTGGAGAAAAAACGGGTAGGGTAAAAAATGTTTTAGGTTTTGGGTGAAAAAATGGGTATTTATAGGTATACCCCTCCAGGTCGGGTCTGTTCGGGTCTGTTCGGACCCATTCGGTCCGGATATTCGGATCGGATCTATCCGGGTACAGTGCTATCCGAACCTGATTCGAAATTAAATCGGATCTGCCGAGTCGACCCGATCGACCGCTCGCCGGTTACGAACAGTACCGAGTCGAGTCTGATCGGGTCGGATCCACCGGATCGGGCCCAAGTTGCCCACCTCTATCTACAACATGGCTCGGACTCACTAGGCGTCAAGCCTGACTGAGGCCCACATGTCCAGAAAGCCAAAATGAGAGATATGGCCCGGACCCCCTAGGCGCTGAGCTTGACCGAGGACCACATGTCCAAAGCCACAAGGCAAGACCTCCAAGGAGGCCGATGCACCTTTGAGACCCTCAAAGGGCCTCCCAAAGGCCACTGCATATTGACCCAATTCATAGGTCGTCTATAGATCATGCATAAGCCGACCAGGACTTGGCCTAACCCCAGTCCGACCTATCCTCTAGGTTGGCCATGGGTCGCTCATCAGCCAGTGGTGGGTCGATTACGAATCGACCATATCTAATCTAATAGCTAATCAAGGGTCAGCCATTTAGCGAAGATATATTCGGCCAGCGTGGGCCATCCGAATACACCGATGCTTTGAGATCGATCAGCGGTTAGCCGAGCTCCGTCAGTCTCTCCCATTTGGACCTCGTCATTACATCTTGCCCAAAGCCGAACCAAGAAGTTAGCTCGATATCAAATATCCTCTTCCGAGATCCTCGGAAGATAACTTTTAATCCCATAAATCTAGGAGATCGAAGATCTCGGGATTGTCTTAGATAACGATCCCCTCCAGGGAAGATCCCGAAACCATGAAATCACATCTCCTCTATAAATAAGAGACATCGAAAGGTGAAAGGTACACACACACACACACTCTTTCACCCCTAAACCCTTACAACATTATTAGAACCAGATTCTAGGCCTGACTTTGACATCAAAGGGTCTCTTACATTAGCCAGGGTCTCCTTTGTCCTCTTGCTGTGCAGGTGTTGGAATAACAAAAAGGGGGTGAGTCGGATACTGCATCAACAATTTGGCGCCATTTGTGGGAACGACATTATAAGTCATTTTCCGCTCTATCAGAAGCAATGCAAAACCTGCTATGGCGAGAGGAAAAAAGAAAGCCCAAACCGCTCCTGAGGCGATTCCAATTACGACCCTGCAGGCGATAGATTGCGCCCCACGATCCATAGATCGATCGGAGCGATAGGAAAGTTGTTAGGGATCGCCAACCCGATAAGCGACCTTTGCCTCGACCAGGCGCGCTCAACGGAACTGTGGAGGAAACGGGCGACGAGATATGTAACACCCCGGATTTTTGCCAACTTGGAGATAGACGTCCTTAGGCAATGAGTTGATCAGGATACCTTAATTGACTTTTCAGAACTCAATCCCAAAGTCTTAAATCCCCTTTCAACCCATTTCCTTCAAAATCTCTCATTTCCTTCAAAAATCTCACCTTTCACCACCTTATTCTTCAAATTTTTCTAAGTACTTTCGCATTAGACACAAATCCTAAAGTTTAAATGATGAAGAACAATACTTAAACTAAAACTTACTGTAAATAATAAATACATAAATAAAATGGGCTTTTGACCATTAACCTTATGGAATCTCAAAAAACGAATAGGTTATTTGGAAAGATCAACCTCTCCTACCCTAGGACCTTATTTTGTCGTAATTAGGGTATAATTTAGTTAAGTACTAAACTGAATAATCAGTAGGATTAGTTTGAACCACTTTAAATGCGATTTGTAAGACCCAAAACAAGTAGAACCGTTAATGCTACATTACCTAAAAACTTAGGATCCATCTCAAAACCCGGTTGCTCTTGCGAGCACGCCAAAACTCCGTATCGGACCTGAACCACGCGTCGAAAGTCCGATTACCCCAAAACTATACGGTTACGACCGCCTTACTGGACTTGACAACCACCTCGAAAATCAATTCCTAATAGTACCCAGAAACGCACAACTTGAGTCCGGAGCGAAGTGTGTGAGAAACGCGAATATCTTTAGGAAATGAACTGAAACTTAAGTGAATTGAGTTGGTTAGCTTGCAAGCCGAATCTAAGTATTCTGGCCGTTGGAATCTAACCCAATTACACCCTCAGATCAGGGAAAATTTCCAACACATGTCAGAGTAATTGTGACCCTGATCGAGTACCAATGACCGTTGAATTGAAATGGGTCCGTGGCGGTCGATCCCCAAACCTGATCGAACTGAAAACTTACCCTGACCTAGATCTAATGTTAGGGAGCTTAAGTCCGACTGCATGTAGAAAAAGGACCTCTAGAACAGCTCCGTTGAGCCGAAACAGTTAGGTTTTGGCTATAACCTAAGTATACCATGGCCCTGGGGCCATTGAGGTTGATTTTAGGCCTATATAAGGACCTTAAACCCTCTCTCTCTCTCTTCACATATGAATTTCTAAACCCTAGAGAGAGAAGAGAGAAGAAAGAGAAGGAAAGTGAGAGGTAAAGTTAGGGTTTGTTCTCGGGATTCAATCCCGTCATTCCACGTACTTAGCTATCACTATCGTATCGCTATTCCGACCATTCTGATTGGTAAGAAATCCTAACCCTAATATGTTTTAAGGATTTAGATAGTGTATGTGATGAAATAGCTAACCTATTTCATACTATAGGTTACCGTTGTGCCGTAGATGAAGATGAAGTGTTCAAACTGAATCCGTTACAAGCTTACCGGTGAAAGGTGCGGACTATAAACGTTTAAGTTATGGTTTTCAAGGCTTTCAATGCTAGTTAATGATTTATAATTGACGTGGGTGTCATTTCACATGCTAAATGCGATGCCTGATTCGCTTTACGATTATATATGAACTATGTTGAATATAGGCTATTCCACGTGTATGTTGAAATGACTAGATATGTCGGGAATTTGGTTTTGTACTTTCCATGATTATTTATTTTGAACATGTGATTGTTGAATACATGACAACTCCTTATGAAAGGATTTGCCCTAATATAGCTTATAACTGAGTTGTATCGTATAGGTTGAAATGTGTAGTCTAAGTGTTTGAGGAAATGACTAAATGAATATGGATTCATGATTAGTGTCTGTCATGTGTATGGAATGTAAGAAAATGATTGATGTGTATTAGACAACTCCTCAGTGAAAGGATTTGCCCTATTATATGTTGAAATCAACATACGTCATGTATGTTGGTTATGTGTAGTCTAAGTGTTTGAAAAAATGCTTGAATGAGTTATTGCTAGATGAACTGTATTTAATAAGGTAGTTAAGATAGGATTCTCAACCACCTTAGCTATGTACATAAATTTCTTCAAGTAGTTGTATATCTATATGGTGTGTTTGAGTAGAATATATATATGTAACATGGCATGTTATATGTGTTTTATTGTATTTTCAAATGCTATCCATGGTTGAAATGGTTGTTAAGTGTTGTATGATTACCACATGTACATATTTCTTATATCATAATGTGTTTGGGACTACGACGTAATCCAGGCAATCGGTAAATATTCCTGTTTGAGTGGCCGAGCTAGTCTCACCACAGTTGATGTGTTTGGTGAATCCGAGTCGTATGATGATTGTCAAAAGTGGTTAACGCTCCATGTCGATTAATTTAGCATACGCTGGTACCAATCAAACTTGTTAAGTAACCCGATTAACCCAATGTATGTTCACCATATATGGACGCCATTGCTTGAACCTAAGGTACCAAAATCATCAGTGAAAATCCCGTTTAAACCTTGGTACCTCGATCCACTAAGACTCATGAGCCAGTCATGGTGGTATGGGACACCGTGGTCTAGCTGTCGGCATATGCTGGGGCGACGAGCCTTCCCATAGTGACCAGTGAGCAACACCGTCTTGTGAGCCGAATACGGTGGTATGGGACACTGTATTCGAACTGTCGGCCTACACTGATTAGGTGACGAGCCCTTTGTAGTGACCTCAAGCATACTCAGAGACTGCATTGAGGCAACGAGTCTTTTTGTAGCAACTAGGGTATAAACTAGGCCTACATTGATTAGGTGACAAGCCCTTTATAGTGACTTAGAACCGCAACATCGTATGAGATTTGCTAGGACTGACGACCCTAGAATGGATCATTGTTTAGGAATTTATATAAGGGAGGTACCTTAGCTTCCTAACACTGTTGGATGAATCAATCTAATTAAGTATTGGCTAACATGAGCATGCACCGCACTGCATGTGCTTTGGCGAGAAAGAGCACTTTCGGGAGGTTTCCATGGGCGCCGTGAAATGAAGACGTTGAGGGAGTGTAGGCGAGGGCATGCATCATTAATACATATTATGTTTGCATTAATCAGAGTACTTAGGGATGCTTGATTGTATTGCTTTATCATTACTGCTTGATTGAATTGATAACATGTTAACCTTTGCCTTATAGTTCCACTGAGTTGATAACTCACTCCCACGTTACGGGACAGTATTTTAAACACCAATCAGACCCTGCTTTAGTTTTAGATGATGACGATGCTTACGAAGCAGAGCCGAACTTTTATGATGATGAGGAAGGTTTCTCCTATATGCAGATATCAGGCGGGTCTACGTAGATCATGTTTTGATCGACGTCTACGTAGATCATGTTTTGATCGACGGAGTTATAAGGTTGTTGATTAGATGTCATTACACTTGTTATTTTACACTTTTGGAACACCCATGCATATTCATTTTGTTCATTTTTTAAAGTATACATGTATATATTTAACCTGGTAACATGTTCACACTCTGGAGACTTACAACAGTTTATATATTTTATATATCTATCACAGTCTTCAACTTGCGTAATTTAACTGTCTCTAGAGTATGATATGTTGTTTTGGTATAATCTCACTCATGTTTAATGCACTAATACGAACAAAATTCAATCATCATTATCTATGTTGCATAAGTGATGCGTTGGAACTTAGGAGCTGAGCTTCCGCTCGACTCCCGATTTTCAGGGCGTTACAAGATACATTGGAGAGAGAGGTTAGAGATATTAGGGCCAATCTGAACTATATGAGGCAAATGCTGGAGCAAATGCAGCCTCAACAAGCGCAGGAGCCCGACCAGAGGGAAGGACGGTTGAGCGGTGTTCGACGGTTCACCAACCCTTAGCCTTCAGCCCCGCGAACTGCTCCTCAGCCGAGCCAGCATCAGGGCCCGTCCGAGCCCGTTCTGACTCATGTATCGGGAACAGTCCCACTACCTGCTTCCGATCTACGACATAAAATATATCGGAGGAAGTGCAGCCGACCTCTGGCCAAAGGAACAACATATAGTGAAGAACCGTGGAATACCAAGATCTAAAATTGCGGAAACAGGACATAAAGCAAAATTGTCCGGTCAATCCATCGGGACAGGAGGAGACAGAATCTCCATTCATGGCCAACATAGTGCAAGCTTGGCTACCAGACCGATTTTGCCTACCTCAGATCATGCCTTACACCGGAAAAGTAGACCCAACAGAACATATAGAGTCCTTTCGGACCTATATGGAATTGCACAATGCCTCGAATGCAGTAATGTGCCAAGCCTTCTCACTTACCCTGGCCGACGTTGCTCGGCTTTAGTTCAAGTAATTAAAGCCGATGTCTATTAGCTCGTTCACAGAGCTCAGTGAGGCATTCGTTATGAACTTGATTGGGAGTAAGAAAAGACTCAAAGCATCGGCTCATCTGAACAACATAGTCCAGAAAGAATGAAAGCTCCTCAAGAACTACATCAAGCATTTCAATCTCGAAGCCCTGCAGGTTTGGAAACATTCGGATGAAACAACTCTAAACTCTCTTATGCAAGGGGTAAGAGACAAACTATTCCTCTTATCCCTAGACAAGAATCCTCCATCAACTCTGGCCGAGTTCATGGCCCGGTCACAGAAATACGCCAATGCCGAAGAAACTAGGATCTTGCGAGAAGCAGCCCAAAACAAGAATGCCCCAGCAAAGGCATTGACAAAGAAGGAGGTCGACTCGGCCAATGTCAGCAAGAAGTGGAAAGACAATCAGCCTCGTGATGAGCGCGGGTCAAATAAATGACCCGACAGCAAGTACACCAATTACACCCCACTCAATAAACCTCATGAGTAAGTCTTAATGGAAATAAAGGGTGAACGCTTCGTCAACTGGCCGAACAAACTATGAGGCAATCTTAATCGGCGAAGCTGGAACAAGTATTGTCATTTCCATCGTGATCATAGACATAATACGAGTGACTGCTACAACCTGAAGAAGGAAATTGAAAGGCTCATTCATGAAGGTCACCTCGGCGAGCACGTAAACTAATGAGCCGATAAAACCGTGACTGCGAAAGAACGCCCGAATGTTAACCAACCTACAGAGGAAATCCAAACCATCATGGGTGGTCGTAAGGGCGGGGCGACTCAAACATGAAAGTGCCCTAGTTTGTCAATTAACGTGAGTGTTGAGTCGATGAGTCAAGTGGGCCCCATATGAAGATCGTTCAAGACATGCCTCAACCAAATGTGTGTTCCAAGCTCGTCACAGGTAAATTAGCCTCACATCCCAAATCCCAAAACACCCAGGTAAACAAAAGCCTTAAAAAACAACATAGGGGTTAAAAATTTGAAAACATGGTTTCAAAATGAAAAATTCTCTAAGTTTTCAGCTAAGTTCGATATCATCGATTCTTGGTCGATACAATCAAACACTCAGTCTCGATAACTCGAACTGGTCTCGATAACATCGAATTAAGTCCTCTTTATGTCCAGCAACCACAAAGCATTTTTGACAAAATATTCGATAAATCAAAAATACCTTCGATAACATCGAATTTCAAATATTGATGATATCGAAGGATAATTGATGATATCGAAAGTCTCAGATCTCTATCCAGCAAAGGCTTGGCAAATATCCCTGATATTGCTCGTGGAATCGAAAGACAATCGATATCATCGACATTCAAATCTCAATAATATCGACACGGTATCGATGACATCGAAATAGGACAAGTTGTGTCCAGTAAGTTTTTGAAAGAAAAACATCTAAATGTTCGAGGAATTGAAACCTACATCGATATCATATAAATTCAAATCACAATGATATCGATATAGACTCGATACGATCGAATTGGGACAAAACTGTTCTAGCATACTCGAAAAAGGAAAATTTTATATGAATGATCGAGGAATCGATATTGTCTCGATGAAATCAACATGGAATCGATATCATCGAATTAGGTCAAAAAGTGTTCAGCTAGCTTTCTCAAAATATTCCTTGAAAAGATCAATGTTTCGAACCACTGTCAATGAGATCGAAATTCAAAATTCGATAACATCGACGCATGTTCGATGACATCGATCTTCAGTAAAAAAGTTCCAGGTATGTGCTTCAGTTGAGTTCGCATCATTGAACCCTGATATGATGGCATCGAAAGTATACGTTCGATGACATCGAGTCAAGCCTGATGAGATTGAACTCAGTCAAACTTGACATATTTATTACCGTTGGGACATTTTGCCTATATATAGGAAGCTTGCTCTTGGTTGCAAATGTGAGAAAAATAGAGAGAGCTTTGAGAGAGTTTTGCATACTACCTACCATAAGCTCATTTTCTCATGGAAGTTCATCATTCAATCCACCCTCATCATTGATATTCAATATAGTGGATGGAGGAATGAAGTTCCCCATTCAAGGATTTTCAACTACTATCTTAATGGCAAATCATTGAGCTAGGATACCTTGAATGCATGAATGCTTGGAATCTGTAACGCCCCATGCTTTTGAGTACTCGGGTGTTACCGTGTAACCAAACATAGTATAAGCACCAACCTAGCTTATGTTAACATTTACCTCTAATCTAACCTAAGTGTGGCTATCGGGAGTAATCTCCACTCATAGATCAAGTTTCTACCCAACCGTTAATTTTAAATCAATAACTAAAGGTTAAGACCCATGTATTGTAGCCCACTTACAAAAATAAAATGATCCAATCCTTCTAATTAAAGCCCAATAAAGGCCGAATGAATGAATAAATGGCATTGATCAGAGTGTGGCTCACGAATATAATCTAGAGAAAATTTATAATGATTATATAAACATTTAAATACAAATAAGTAATTTAGTTTTGAAAAAAAAAACCTGTAAAACATCCCTGAAGGAGAGAACCATCAGATTAAATATAAGTAGCTAATGATTTAAAAATATAATAACAAATTTAAAAATAATAAGGATATTAAAAACAACGTAAAAAAATGATATTAAATATTATGACTATGTATTAGGCCATCTAATCTATATTCTAACCATTGAATTTTAGATAGGTGGTCGCTTGGACCATTTCTACCATTGATGTTCAATTATGAAATAATCAAACCATCAAATCAATATAAATCTACAATTAAAATGAAACAAATTAGAAATATGGTCCACCTAGGTTTGGATATGCCTGACCATTGGTCAAAGGACTTGATGTGGGGCCTCCAAATGAAATGGACGAAGTAGATTTGTCAAATACACCCTGTGGACCCCACCTTGTAAGTATATGTGCACCTTCGGTGCGTGCACCCGCATCGCACCAGAACTGTGCGTGCGGTTTTGACCACACTGACCCGACAACTCAATGAAAAAGAGAAATTTCCTCTCGTTCTCCCGCCCGACGTGCGTTCAAATCGGGCCGTCCATTCGACGATATAAACGACCACCATTCGAATAAGGAGTGGTGATCTAGACCGTCCATCTAATAGGGTGGGTCCCACCGACCCCAACCATGCTTGCATCGGTGATTGAAAGTCACCTGCATAGGCTCGAGCATCGACTAGTCGAGCATTGTGAATGAAGGATGCTGACGAGGAAAGAATAGCCACATACGCCATCTCGCTGGTGAATCCGACCGTTCGGAATGGTCTGTTGCCACCCACACACGCAAGAGTAGGCCCCGTCAGCCCTACAGTTTCCAAAAGAAGCCCCCTACCCATCGGAAAGCGAAGAGAAACTTTCCACTTATAGCAACTACCATCCCAACCATTCTTCATCGTCCGGAAGCTTCATCCGACGAGATCCAAAACGTCCAAAATAGGGTTGCTCGGAATATCTCGTAAGGAAGCCTCCTTTTTAGGTAGTATCATAAGCGACGGCCCTCCTTGGACCGTTTGATGGGCCCCACATTATTTTTAGGCCATATCAGGACCGTCCAAGCGGCCCTGATTTATGGATAAACCGCCCAGTTGAAAAATGTCATTTTCATCTTCTATCTTCCTCAACCTGACTATAAAACCCACTTTCTGCAAAAACAGGCCCATTCACTCATCCGGCAGTTCATCGTGCAGCCCACACCATTTAAAATCCATCTGGACAGTCGTTTAGTACCCTGTAACAGGACCCAATGCATTGGATGACCCTGATGCTGGCCGTTCTCGGCAGCTATGGGTTAACAACACTCTAATCACTGGGATTAGCCGTGGATAGTTCTAGAAATAGAAATGCCTATAAAAGGCTAGGAATTAGGGCGTCTCCCAAGGAAAACCTAAAGAAAGAATGGGGAAAGCGATAGAGAGAGAGAGAGAGAAAGAGATAGGCCGGCCGCTGGAACGTCGCATGCTCGACTCAGTTATGCGGTCCGTCTGCTGTGAAGAAAACAGAGAGCGAGAGAGAAATAAGACAAAGAGATGGGAAGTTCTAGCGAGTGAGAAGGGTGAAAGGTGGGAAGAGGTGCGGCTGGGGAGAGTTCCAATCGTCCATCAGTGACCGGGTGACCCCCTCTATTCAACTCAGTCCAGAGCCGGGTCTCAGCCATCAAAATCCACTCGAGCCAGTCATGACCAGACCTTTGTGATGCCAGCAATCAGTTCCACTCTTGATCAGGTAACCACACCTACCCTCCCTCTATTTCTCTCGAATTTCAGCTGCTCGACTATTTGGGTTCACCTCAACTCAGTCACGAGTTGGGTGACTCAGCTCGGCATTTCGAAGAGTAGACCCTAACTTGAAGTCGTGAGCATGATCAGTCTATCTCAAGCCAGGATCAATGTCTCAAAACTATCTCAGATCCCACTCGGCACTACGTGCTACTAGACAAAAAGGACTCGACCGAATCAAGTCACCACTGAGTCGGTGGTTCACCTTCCTTTTGACATGGAAGCCCTGACTCGGTTGGGCCTGGGTAGCGGCTCGCCCCAGTTAAGCTTGAGCCTAGACATGGGGTTCCAGATTTGCTCATTTGGGCGCTGACCCGATCATTTTACATAACTGGGTCAACTCAATACTCCTTATCAGGCTAACTTGGTCAGTTTTCCGACTGAGTCAAGCTGATTCCAACCAATTGTGAATGGTTTTGGGAAGCAATGGGTCCTTAATCTGACCCTGTAATTAACAACAGTCTTGAAACAAACTCAACTAGTAGTTAGTTGAGAACCTCAACCGAGTCAACTCGGTCGTGACTCACCAGTGTTTTATAACAATTCCTCCAGGTGTAACCAACAACCATTTACCTTAGAAGACACTCCTACTTATAATCTGACCAATCCAGACCTTTACATCTGCATCTAACGATAAGACGAACTTCCAATCTAGGTGAGGGATATCCCACATGGCTTCATCATTTCATGAAATTCTAAAATAATGGTAAAAGATATTATAATTGTGCAAATAGTAGTTGTGTCCCTTTTACTTTGAATTGACATGAATGAACATGTGGGAATACCTCAATTTATGTTACTCTAACATATCTTGCGAGAATTGCATTAAGATTACTATCCATATTTGGAATTGCTTATGTATACGTACATTTCTACTTATTGCATACTTGAAATTACTTAAGTACATATATACATCTTCTAGTTGCATTAAATGTAAGAGTCTTGCTTCCACTACAATAATAAGCTTTTGCCATTTCTCATTATATGGGTTAAAATTATTATAATTGGATACAAATGAATATCTCTTTTCCTAAGATGCACAGTAATCCTCTTACTATCCTAATGTGTTTGAAATGTCATATTTGAGCCATCTTTTGGACTTTGGGAAAGTAAATGAAATTATATTGAACTCATATTTGAATATCAGATATCCTATTAAAGGACTACAAGTCTTGATCAGGCTTGTGAGAGTAATCTTGTAAATTCTATGGAATGTGCACGAGCATCATGGTACATGACATTTCACACATGACATATGAGCTTTTCCGAGTGCTAGATGTAAGTCACACTCTGATTGAATTTCTGCAGGCTCTAGCGCTTCAATTAAACTCACAGAGCATGTGCATTTGAGTCACTTTGGGTGCACTTTCTTTTCATGAGGCTTTTCTGGGATTAGACACTCCTCGGGCGTACCCCGTGTATTTTTCCAAGAGATATCCTTAGTTGCACTCACTTACATGGCTTTTTCCAGGTAGATAATCTACCGTGGGAGGTCTGCATGGTCTTTTTCGAGGGGCTAGTTCTCCTTGGGCGTACCTATGAGTATTTTTTCGGGTGTCTAGTTTGCCTTAGGCGACCTTTTATTTTGACAGCTGGATGTGCATCCCTAGATATGTGACTTTGCCATACATTCATCCATTTACATTTAAATTCATATTACTCTCAATATGATTGATTACGTGTGGTTTAAACTGTTTTGAAATGATATGGTATGCATGAATCCTTGTAGGAAATTCCCACAAAGTTTTTACTCACCCAATAGTGCGGTTGCACCAAATAGATATAGGTATGATGACAAGTGGAGACACCTATAACGGAATCCCAGGGACGGCTGAGGTGGAGTTAGGCAAGGAGGGCATCTATGCCATTGCAATTGAGTCATTGGAGCTCGACTGATAATTTAGGATTTACTTTGTCATGCCCCAAATCCGGAAATCGGATTCACTGGAATCCCGATCACCGAATCCGATGCCGACAGCCTCCGTAGTACCCCATTCCCGGCTCCTAGCGTCCATACGCCAGATTTCGATCCTTGGATCCTATAAGGAGGATTTTCCAATGTACATTTAACTCATAATAAGCATAACCATAAGATTACCCAATTCACAAAGGTAACATCATCATCACATATCCACTAATATAATCATTTGAGTACAATGCTGAAAGGGAAATACATAAATAAAAAATCAAGTTCCGAAAGATCGCTGCACGCTCCAAGCTCAATGCTGCTGCAACCTAACGTCACTTGCACACATCTATCGTGCATAAGCTTATAAAAAGCTTAGTAAGTGGTGAAAGTGTGTGCACAAGGTAAGTGCTAAGTAAGCAATACAATGCCTTCATCATACAATACCGAAAATAAGCAAAAATATTAACAAGATCATGAACTATCAGAGTAAATAGGAATACTAACAAGATCATAAATCATACGATAACAAAGTAAGCGAAAATACGGACAATTCCATGTGTTAATCAATATCAGAATACACAATGTAGAATAACTATGCAAATGAGGAGTCATAAAGAGCCAGATATCAAATGTCGAGGATGCGATGCAGTATGCAGTTCCTGATGAGTCCATAAATAACATCAACCGTATTATTGAGGGTCAAATATTACATATCAGACCCTAATTATTACCTGAATTTACAAACATGATACCATTTAATGGCCCGCTTTAATCGTGTTTGTGATGCAGAGTGTATTTGCGAGCATGGACTGAAAATGGGAACTTAAAACATGGAGTTAACACTCTGAAGTCACCAGAGCAAGGGACGGACTCCAGAGGACTAATATTGAAGAATTTACATGGCAGAGATCCGAGGAAATCAAGCCGTTCATGTTAAAGAGGCCCGAAACTGGTACAGAATGCAAGATCACAGGGTTCCCGCTATCCGATTGGCTCGAAACTTCATACATGGATTGAGGATCATAAATTAACCGTACACGTCAAATTTCAACCATTGGATCCCTGTACAAGTGACCCAACGGATGGATCAGCCCCTAAACTGTCAATTCTAGGCCCACCTGATAACAGGATATGCTTCAATTTTGGTTTCAACCCCTTAAATAGGAAGAAAAAATGAATGGATGGAATGGATTGCTTAAAAACATCAACAAGAACCCCACCTTACATGGTGTGTACACAGTGCATAAGTACGCGGGAGGTGCGCTGCAACTCAAGTCGGGTCAAACCGACCTTTGACCATGTCTTCTTCAAAAATGGCAACTCTCTGTTGCTGTGAAACAGAAACAGGGCACCGTCTGATCATGAGTGGGCTCCATACATTGCCCTTACGTCTGATCCAAGCCGTCCATCTTGTAGAGGGCGTCGAAGATGTCAAATATATGCTGATATTTTGTGCCCACATGTGCACACATGTGTGATACAGAGGCCACAAACAGGCGGTCTTGTGACATTCAAAATTGATTTTATTGTGATTTCTTCTTTGGGCCATGTCAATGGACATTCAAAACCATCCCTTCTTGATTGAAATTTCATCCTGAATCTAATGGACAGGGTGGATTTCCTCGAAAACACTTTTGTGGGGCCCACCGAGCATCGCAGCGTTGTACATGCGTAAGCTTACGCACGTCCGCGAGCTCCGAAAAATCCGGGCAGTTGTGGCCCACCATATTTGATCAGATGGAAGATCTGATCTGTCCATCATGTAGCCCATCCACAAATAACCCAAGGGACGTTGTTTCTTTGAAAAGAAAGCAAAGGAAGATGGGAGTTTTCGATGCTGTCTTCCAGCTGCGAAAAGGCTTTCGCTGCAACCGTGAAACGTCCGATTTTCTACACCGACTTCAGCAATTCTTCCGCAGCCGACCTCCAGCATCTATTTAAGGGCCTGAGACGTCCAAAGAGAAGGATCATCATATACGGCTAGAACGTGAGAGAGAGAGAGAGAGAGAGAGAGAGAGAGAGACGAGAGAGAGAGAGAATTATTTATGTTTTTGCTGTTTTCTTCTCTTTATTGTTGAGAGATCCAGCCAATCATGGTTGGCTAAACCTCTTAGATAGGGCTAAGAGGTGAAGCTTGTAGCGAGATGGGAGGATTCTGCGGCTTGGATTATGTCTGTTGAACTTGTTTTGATCGGTTTGATTTTAAGGAAGATTTTGGTTTTTAATGATTTACTGTGACTGATATTACATTAGATCTGTGATGGCTTGAGTTTTCCTTTTTCGTATTCTGATTATGGGGTTAGGAAGCCCTGTTGTTCACCATCGTCTCCTAGGCATGGTTGGATGACGGAATCCTTCCTAACACTCATACATCTTTTGATTGGTTATGGATTAGTCTAAGTTCTGTTGTTTACCTTGTCTCTTAGGCATGGATTTGTGATGGAATCATACCTAATTCTTATATCTTTCATCTCTTTGAAAACTAGATCAAAAGGAAGTTCAGATTGAGTTTGTGAATCAAGCGTAGATCTCCCTGATCTCTACAAGTAGATCCTCTGAATCCCTAGTTTCCCTTCTCTAAATTCTTTAAGTTTTAGATACATATTTTACCATTATTTCTCAAATTCACTTGATTTAGATTGCATCTTATTCTAGTTCTAGTTCTGGATAGTTTCAGATTATGTACAGGTTTCAGTCCCTGTGGATTCGACCTCGGTCTTACCGAGTTTATTACTACATCACAACCCTACTTGGGGAGTGAACTAGTTTTTGGTGCCGTTGCCGGGGATTGACGGTTACGCTTTCTGAGATTAACTAGTTTTAAGATTAGTTTTAGTTTAGGATTTTTATTTTTATTTTTGGTTAGAATTTTTTTCTATTTTTAGAAACTAACCTGTTTTCCTGTTTTGTAGGATCATGACACAAGCTTCAAATTTGGTAATTTCTTTCTGATTTTCTACTTTTTCTATTTTTAGAATTATGATTTTAGTTTTAGAAATTCTCTTATTTTAGGTTTCCCTTTAGAGACTAACTTTCTATTTTTAGAAATTCTCTATTTCTAGGCCTTTATTTATTTTAGATTTTTTTTTTCTTTTTAGAAACTAACATTACTTTCTATTTTAGGACTAGGATTTCTAATTTAGAACTTTCTAACTTTAGGCTTAGAACTTTCCTAATTATTTTTTAGAATTTATTTTATTTTATTTTTAGGAACTAATTTATTTTTAGAATTTCTTTTTTTTTTTTTGTTTTTAGAAACTAAGTTAGTTATTTCCCTTTTTAGAGACTCTTTCTAATTTTAGAAACTAACTCATCTTTCCCTTATTTTATTTTTAGAAACTTTCCTTTTTAGGAATTAATTTATTTTTAGAAATTTTTAAATTTTTTGGTTTAAATTTTCTATTTTAGAAACTTTCAAATTTTAGGGAACTTTACTTTTTAGAAACTAACTTAGCTTCTAGGTTTAGGGAACTTTCCTTTTTAGAAACTAACTTTCTATTTCAATTGTAGGAACTTTCTAACTTTAGACTTTCTATTTTAGAAGTTAATCTCTTTTGTTTTCTTTTGCAGGATTTTAATATAGGAACTTCTCAATTGGTACTTTCCTTCTAACTTCTCCTCCTCTTACTTTCCATACCGCTGTATGATCTTTTCTTCTATTTTTATTAGGATTAGATTCAGATTGAGGGTTTCACCATGTATATGCACGAGTGGGAACGTCAATATGCTAAGATAGCTTTTGAGCATGCGAAACAGTGCGAAGGGATATATGATAATGATGATAGACATCCACCTATGTCTCAAAATTTTCCTGAAACAATCATCGAGAATCGACCTAAGCATAACACTCCATCGGTTAAGAAGTCCTTACGCGATCATATACCGGAGAACAATTCCACCCCACGGACAATACGTGAGTGTTGGGGTTATCATAACTATGGGAGTGAGAATTATTATCATCCATCTAAGAAAAAGAAAATAATGCGTGATTATATTATGAGTGATAATAAGTATTACCAACCATCAGATTGTGCCACCTATGATCCGTATAACTATAATCAATGGAAACATCAATGTTAGGAAGTTGAACCAGCTATATATCATAGTGATAATTCTCTTGGGTCCTCTACCTTTAACACCCAATCAGAAACAATCCAAGAGGATTCACTTCAGAAGCTCATGAAAGCACAAGAGCAGTTCAATCAACTTGTCATACAATCATGTGAATTGCTCACAGCCTCAATTCCAATCATTTAGTCACAACTTATGGAGAAGGAAGAGGCTAGGTTATCCCAGCCTCATCCTAATCTAGAAGCAGAATTTGAAGAAAGTGATCATAACTCGCTTGTGGTAGAAACTGAAATTACGAATGAGGAATTGGATTCCATTAATGAGCAGATGGTTTAATTTCCCGATGAGTCGATCTCAATGACTGTCCAAAGGAATGATCAAGAGACGTGGGTGTCTTTCAAATATAATGATAGTGACACACTTCACTCACATGACACGTATGATTACACTGATGCGGTAGAGGTTAGTTTATTCAAACCTCAACCCAATCTAGGAATAGAATGTGAAGAATGTGATCCCGTCCCAAGAGCATTGTTTTATACCGTGGATTCCAACATAACCTTGACCTAACCCATCGCCTTTATTGGAACATCATCAAGTGTTGTGGATCAAGGGAGCTAAAGAATCTTTATCATCAAGGAGGAGATCTTCATCAATATGATTAATGGGGCTTGCCTACTTATCTGTAAGTCATTAGAGTCTAGAGACCCCGTTGATCATTCCTTGTGTAGGTTTGGGTCACAGGTGCTTCTCACCCATTTCAAGTCCTCATAATAGGCCTCCGATGGGAGACTACATATGGGTGTTATGTGTTGACCCTTGCTCTTATGTAGGGCATAAACTCTAGGTTCCTTATGTGGATTATTGGCCCATGTGACCTAAAACAGAGGTTCTTTGTGTGGATCCTTGGCCTGTGTGGTCTAAAACGGAGGTTCCTTGTGTGGCTCCTTGGCTTGTGTGGCCTAAAACAAAGGTTTCTTGTGTGGATCCTTTGCTCTTATGTAGGGCATAAAACTTAGGTGCTTCGTATTGACCTTTACTCTGGTGTAGGGCATAAACTTGTGTCTTGTATAGGCATGTCTTAGGTACCTTGTGTGGGTCGTAGAGTCAACCTTATGTAGGTTATAACGGTTTAAGGTGAACCTGATTCGAAACATCCGTTAGTGAAATCCGGTATACTCAAGGGTTGAGTGCATCCACCGGGAGTGGAGTAGGCACGTAGCCGAACTACTATAAATGACTGCGTTTGGGATTGTTATTTTGATATTGCTCTATTGTGTTTACTTTGAATGTTCTCATGAAGCATGTTAATATAATTATTTAAAACTGATAAGAATCACATCCCACATACAGTCACACAGTTCATCCATCATAGACTAAGTTTATATATTAGTTAAATATTGAATAGTCTTGTGATTGGATACTTTATTTGGCTTGGAAGCCATTAGAGTTAAATTGAAGATATCTTAATAGTTCCATATTAGATCAAGATTAGGTTAATGGGATTTTAAATTATCATAAAATTTTATAAAATCCTATTCACCCCCCTCTAGGACACTTTAACTTATTCCTACTTCTACTAGAGTGGTCATTACCGTAATTTCAAAACAATGCTTGAAAAACCCATGCGAGGACTAGTAATCGGCCTAAGTCCAAGATCATGATCCTGACTCGACCCTCAAAGGAGAGGAAACTGGAGAAATACAACATGACGTTCATAGAAGAAGACGCCCAAGGCATTTATCATCCACATGACGATGCCTTAGTCGTCATCGTCACCATAGAAAACTGCAAAGTTTTCAGGGTCCTCGTCAATACAGGGTCATCCACAGACGTGCTATTCACCCAGGCGTTTGACAAGATGAGCATTGAACGGTCCATATTATGGCCCGTACGAACCCCTCTAATTGGAGTCTCGGGTGGACAAGTCCTCCCTGAGGGAACCATTCAACTCCCCCTCATTGTCGAGGATGCGTTGAGCCAAGCGACGGTCATGGTCGACTTTCTAATAGTCGACCAATCTTCGGTTTACAACACTACCCTCGGCTGGCCCTCGTTATGCCTTCTCTGAGTCATAGTTTCAACATACCATCTCTCCATGAAATTTTCGACCGAGTTGGGAGTAGGAATCGTTAAAGGGGATCAGCATGACGCTCGAGGATGTTATGCTATAGGTCTAAAAGCTTCATCCAAAGTAGCGACGATTTAGTCCCTGTACCCCCGCGACAAATCTCTCGAACGAGGCCAGCCGGTGGAAGACCTCGTCCAAGTACCACTGGACGAGTCCGATGTCTCTAAAATCGTTCAAGTTGGCTCGTCTTTGACACCACCGTTGAAAGATAAGCTGATAGCTCTGCTGCGGCAATATGCTAACGTTTTTGTATGGTCTCACAAAGACTTGCCAGGAATCAAGTCTTCAGTCACTACTCATCGCCTCAACATCGACCCAACCTACAAACCGGTCTGATAGAAGCGTCGCGCCCTCGGCGCCACAAGAGGTATGTCGTAATCAAGGAAGAGGTCAGCAAGCTCCTCAAGGCCAAGTTTGTCAAGGAAATATACTACTCCGACTAGGTAGCTAATGTTGTACTTGTCAAAAAGGCCAACGGGAAGTGGCAGATCTGCGTAAATTATACTGACCTTAATAAAGCCTGCCCAAAGGACAGTTTCCCTCTTCCTAGGATCGATCAGTTAGTCAACAGTACTGCGAGGCATGAGTTGCTTAGTTTTATGGATGCTTATTCAGGATATAACCAGATTGTAATGCACTTATCTGATAAATCAAAAACCACCTTTGTCACTGACAAATGTCTTTATTGTTACCGAGTGATACCATTTGGGTTTAAAATGCATGGGCGACCTACCAAAGGTTAGTTCACAAAATGTTTGCCTACCAGATAGGGTAAATGAAGGAACTATACATCGACGATATACTCGTCAAGAACATCCAAGCGACAGTTCATATTGCCAATCTTGAGGAGATGTTCCTCATCCTTCGAAAATACTAGAGAGGCTGAACCCGAGCAGTGCACATTCGGCATAAGCCCGGGCAAGTTTATCAATTTTCTGGTTAGCCAGCGAGGGATCGAGGGAAATCCCTAGAAGATCCAGGCTTTGCTCAACATGGACTCACCGAAGATGATTAAAGACATTCAGAGGCTGACTGGAAGAGCTGCTACACTCAACCGCTTTGTGTCCCGAGCCACAGGTAAATGTCTCCCCTTCTTCAAGCAGTTGAAGGGTCGAAAGATGGTAAACTGGATAGAGGAATGTGAAGCAGCCTTCTAGCAGCTGAAAAAGTACTTAGGATCGCCACCCTTACTCTCCAAGCCCGAGCCGGGCGAAATACTTCTAATCTACTTAGTAGTATCCGACACAACTGTAAGTTTGGTCCTGATTCGCGAGCACTAAGGAAAGTAGTTCCTGGTTTATTATGTCAGCAAAGCGCTCCTCCCAATAGAAACGAGGTATCTGACCTTGGAAAAAGTGATCATAGCGCTGGTCATCTCTTCCCGATGCTTGCGGCCATACTTCTAAGCTCATTCAATCATCGTCTTGATCGACCAACTGTTGCGGCAAATACTATAAAAACTGGAAGCCTCAAGACGTATCACTAAATAAGCGATTGAATTGAGCGAGTTTGACATCCAATACAAGACTAGAGTGGCTATTAAAGGCCAAGCCATCGTCGATTTCATCGTTGAAGTCACGCAGCAATCCGAGCCAATCACGGTCGAATCACCTGGAGAGTCGACTTATCCATGAAATAAAAAATAGTCTGATCCTGCTTCACTTCCCACCCTACCCCATTGGCGACTTTACGTCGATGGCTCATCCAACTCTAAGGCAAGTGGGGTAAGGGTCGTCTTGGAAACTCCCGATCACACCTGCATGCAGTATGCCTTGAGACTTGGATTTCAAGCCTCCAACAAGATAACAAAATATGAAACCTTGCTCCTCGAACTTTGTTTGGTGGCTAGTTTAGGGGTCGCCCATCTCGACGTATATGGTGATTCACAACTGGTAGTCAACCAGATAGCCGACATCTACCATACTAGAAAAGAGCGATTGAAAGCCTATCTGCAAAAAGCTAGAGAGTTGATCGACGGTTTTCAACATTGCACCGCCGTCCGAATCCCGCGGGCTAAAAATGCCAAAACCGACCTACTGGCGAAGCTCGCCACAGCTGATGAAGACGAAATCCTCAGGTCAGTTCCGATCAAGTATGTAGCCAAGCGAGCATCAACAAGACCGACCCATCAGCTATGCTCTCAATTGCCTCAGAACCCACTTGGGTCGATCCTATCATTCGCTATCTTGAGACCGGCAAGCTGCCTGAAAGTTAAGCCGAAGCCTGACGACTAAAAATATGAGCCGCTCATTACATTATGTTCAACGGAGTACTATACAAAAAAAGGATTTTTTGTGCCTCTCCTAAGATGTTTGCGACCCGACAAGGCTGATCATGTCCTAAGAGAGATTCATGAAGGCATTTGTGGAAACCATTATGGAGGACGATCCTTACCTCATAAGGTGGTACGACAAGATTATTACTGGCCGACCATCCAGCATAACGCACGGAAGCTCGTCCAAAGTTGTGACAAGTGTCAGAGGTTCGCGACCATTCATCGGCAACCTCCAGAGGAGCTCACCCCTATGGTCGACCCATGACACTTTGTGTAATGGGGGATTGACATCATCGGACCTCTCCCCACAAGAAAGGTCAAACCAAGTTCGTCGTCGTCGCCGTGAATTATTTCACCAAATGGACCGAGGCCGAGCCATTGGTTAAGATAACTGAGTAAAAAATTACAGATTTTATTTAGAAAAATATTATTTATAGATTTGGGGTGCCTCGGACTATCATCTCTGACAACGAGAAGCAATTCGACAATAGGCAGTACCAAAAGATGTGCAAGAACCTCGGGATCAGAAACGTATACTCGTCTCTACACCATCCCCAGGCAAATGGACAAGTCGAGGCAAGCAATGAGATCATCAAGCAACATCTCCGAACCAAACTCGATAGAGCGAAAGGACTTAGGCCGAGGAACTCCCTAAGGTTTTGTGGGCCTACCAAACCACAGCTTGGACCGCGACAAGAGAGACCCTGTTCTCCCTAGCGTATGGGTCATAGGCGATCAACCCTGTGGAGATTGGACTGTCGATCGCCCGAGTAAGCTCGTTCGATGAACAAGACAACGAGGAGCTACTGGCGCTTGGCCTCGACCTTCTGGAAGAACGGAGAGAACAAGATCGGCTTCAAACGATCGCTCGTCAATGGCAAGTGTCTTGATTTAATAATGCTTGAGTCAAAGTTAGAAGCTTCTTAGTGAGAGACTTAGTCCTCCGGAAGACATTCCAAAATACTAAGGAGGTCGGCGCAGGTATGTTGGGGCCTAACTGGGAAGGACCCTATGTGATTGCATGCACCATCCAACCTAGCACATATTGATTGGAAAATCTCACCAACCAACTATTGCCCCATCCTCGGAATGCCTAACATCTCAAGATCTACTATCCCTAAGTCAGCCGACAGACAATCATTCATCGATAAACATGCAAAGATCCATGACAAACAATTAAATCAGACAACATAATATTCAAGGTAGACAACGCTCGCTTCCTCAGATGCTCTCGAGCTCGGCACTCAGCGTGCCTGAAATTCCTGAAGCTGGAGATGCTCTTGAGCTCTGCACTTGGTGTGCTTGAAATGCCTGAAGCTAAAAAAGGGATCATAAAGAAATTTTTCTCCGCAAAGTTAACTTTAAGGATCGGCCTCCGCATCATAAGCCGCCTCAGGAGCTGCCTCAGGAGTTGTCACGAGGGTAGCCTCAGAGGCTGCCTCGGGATCAACTGCAACTTCACCGCCGGAACCATCGGACCCCGACTCGCTCTCATCAAAGGCAGAAAGGTTGAGCTCGAGAAAGCTCTCTTTCATTGCCTTGACGCACTCAGCATAACTGAGACGATAGAGATGATCTCTCTTATCCTAGAACTCCCAGGATGACTGATATGCTTCCACAGCCTCCCTCCGTGCGATGACCAGATCGGCCTTGGTCTCCGCCTTAATCCGGTTCGCCACTTCACAGGCCTCGACGCACTCTGCGCGGCACTTATCATATGTCACTTTGGCCTCTTCCAATCACGAGGTCAGGTGAACCCGCTCTATCGTAGAGTCCTTAAGGGCAGCCTTCACCACCCCTAGCTTGACCAGTGCATATGCTATTCGAGCCTCAATGGATGACAACCGAGCCTCGACTTCTTCGGCCCGCTTATTAGCCTGGGCTAGCTCGGCGCGGGCCTTCAGCGCACACGGCGTGAACTGCACAAGAGAAAGGAAAAGAATTAGTATTGAAGAAGGAAATCGAACGAGTAACAGACATCGATGATCATGCTCTTACCTCAAGAAGCGTCATCGTCATCTTGGCGAGTGTCTGATCCATAGAGGACGCTTCGAAGAGGCCGACGAACTCCGCCTCGGCCCCCTGACGACATGCCCAGGGGAGGATCCCCTTGATATGCTGACGACACGCCTCTTCCTCAGTTATCTCCCTTCTCGAAGGCTCCTCCTCCTCCCTCCTCGGAGGGACCTGTTCTGCAATAGGTCCTGGCTCTAGAGCCTCCCAAGGCTCGGGAGGAACCGCCTCTGCCACCTCCATGCCCTCATCCACAACTTCTATGATGGTCAGGAGAGGAGGGGCAGCCTTCCCCTTGCTCTTAGAGGGCGTCTTTCGCTTCTTTGAAGCCCGAAGATCATCCTTATGAGGGGATCTCACTTTGAAAGGGGGACAGATGGCAGGCCGAGCCCTAGACATCTCTGCATCAACAACGAGATATAACAAGCGTCAACAACCAAAAAAAAAAAGTCCAAATCCTCGGCCACGAGTCTTACCACAAATCATACCTGTCAGAGTTATGTTTAAGTCTAACTAAAGAAGACACTCCAGTTGGAGAAGCCTTTTCCAAGATCTCCTCTCCGGTCTTAGAGCTCGCAGGTCTCTGATTCGAGCTACCTAGGCTGAACCAAGCTTCGGCGGATGCTTGGGGATAACTGAAAAGAACAAACAGTCAGAAGATGTATAAAGAAGACTCAGCTGACCAAAGCAACAATAGATTAATGTTAAGTCATGTGGCTGAGAGAAGGCTTGGGGAACAAAGGGCGTGAATGGCCTTGACTCGGCCATCTCCCAACGGCCGCTGGCCCAGAACCACCGATCCCTCCAGTTTTTTTTAAGGAAGGTGGGTCGGTTATCAGAGCCCCGCCTGTATTCCACCAGGAGCAGAAATAGTACCAGCCAGGCTACTGAGTGTTCGCCCGTACTTAGTACAGATGGAGGAACTCATCCATGATCAGCTCAAGCTGATTCATCTCAACCCATAGAACTGCACAGCCGAATAAGTCCCTCCACCTGTTCGAGGTAACTTGCCCCGGTGCCATGCCGAAGCTACCCGACCTCTTAAAGTGGTAGACAAAGGTTGCATTGTAGCGCAACATGAAAAATTGTGACCACCCCAGGAGGGAGTTGGTCAGGCAATTCACTCGACAGAGGAAGACGCAGGATAATCGACTCGGGAATGTGATACTCAATCCGAATTTGAAACAAATAATCCTCAGTTAAGATTGAGGGGACCTCCCTTGGACCCTTCCACGACCTCAGCCTCCTCAGCCTCGTCCTCAGCCAGAGGGTCGGACCGGCCAGGAGAAGTTTCCATTACTATCCCCCGCCTGGGAGACAGGTTTAACGTCCTGACAGGCGCCGCCGGCCTTTGCGTTGGAGAATCCAGCACTCTCTGTTAATGCCAGAATGCGGCATCCACATTCACCGCCATCTCTGACAGCAACGAAGGTGATTCCGAAGCAGCCCAAAAGCCACTTGTTTCACCTCCGTCACCGTAAACTCCCTCTCAAGGGCTTACGGAGCCTGACATTTTTAAATTTAAAGGAAGGGAAGGGAGAAGGAGCTCACCGGAGTTCGTGGAGATGCTAAAAAATGCAAAGAGAGTAGAAGGTAGAGTGTAAAGGGTAAAAAACGAATAGAGTAGAGAGAGCAGAGAGGGCAGGGGAGAAGAAAGAAGTGGAAATGGAAAGGGAGAAGACACTGAGGCGTCCCTTTTACAGTCATGCCACATGGCACAGGCAATTAATGGGGAGTCGAATCGGTGCCTCCTCGAACGCCCCAGTCCCACACATGTTACCACACCACGCGTCGTCCAGATCCGCCATCAAGCACCCTGCCACGAGTCCTCCTCCCATTCGCCCCGACACTGAAACGATGGCCTCACGACTCATGCGACATCGGATAATGAACTGATGCGTGTTGGAATGAGGTAGCATGCCCTGATATTCGTGTTGGCCGCCATACTAGCAATAAATGCTCAATTATAAGCTCGGTCCAAAAATAATCTGACCCAATTCCGATCTACTCCTCGGCCTTCACAGGTCGGCACAAGGAGTAGGGGGCTCACTATTGGGGGAAAAATATGACAAGTCGATGAGTCAACTTATAGAATGGACCAACTCTACTAACATGGCCTGGACTCACTAGGCGCCGAGCCTAACCGAGGTCCACATGTCCGGAAAGCTAAAAGGAGAGACATGACCCGGACTCTCTAGGCGATGAGCCTGATCGAGGCCCACATGTCCATAGCCATAAGGCGAGACCTCCAAGGAGGCCGATGCACCTTTGGGACCCTCAAAGGGCCTCCCAGAGGCCACTTCATACCGACCCAGTTCATAGGTCATCTATAAATCAGGCATAGACCAACCAGGCCTTGGCCCAACCCTAGTCTAACCTATCCTCTAGGTCGGCCATGGGTCGGTCATCAGCCAGCGGTGGGTCGATTACAGATCGATAATATCCAATCTAATAGTTGATCAAGGGTCAGCCATTTGGCGAAGATAGATTCGACCAGCGTGGGCCATCCGAATACACCGATGCTTCGAGATCGGTCAACGGTCAGCCGAGCTCCGTCAGTCGCTCCCATCTGGATGCTCGTCATTACATCTTGCACAAAGTCGAGCTAAGAAGTTGGCTCGATATCAAAGATCCTCTTCCGAGATCCTCGGAATATAACTTCTAATCCCGGAAATCTAGGAGATCAAAGATCTCGGGATCGTCTTGGATAACGATCCCCTCCACGGAAGATCTCGAAACCACGAGATCACATTTCCTCTATAAATAAGAGACGCCGAAAGGTGAAAGGTACACACACACTCTTTCACCCCTAAACCCATACAACATTATTTGACCCAAATTCCAAGCCTAACTTTGGCATCTGAGGGTTCCCTGCATTAGCCAGGGTCTCTTTTGTCCTCTTCCCGTGCAGGTGTTGAAGTAACAAAAAGGGGGTGAGCCGGATACTGCATCAACAAATAACAAATTTTATAAGAGATGGAAAGAGCTTACCCATCAGAGCGCCAAACAAAAAAAAACCCTAGCTTTTCTTCTCCCTTTGCTCCCTAAAGCCCTATACACATTTTCCACTACCCTAATTTTCGATTACAGATCCTTTTAAAGAGTTAAAACTAGATTACGAAATAATTCTTGCAATTCCATAAAACTATGTAAGTCGGTCGATAGAAGCTTTGATCATATTGAATGCCATTGACATCTGACAATCATATTGATTTGGACTTAGAAATTGTCCGGCAAGTAAAGGCTAAAAATCAAAAAATTTTCGATGAGATCGAGTGGTTATTGATAGGAATGAGTAATTATTTCGATGCCATCGACAAACCCGGTTACAAACAATTTTAAGACATGGCATGTTAGCAAGTTAGCAAGTTAGCAATTTTAAGACATGATTATCGATAGGAATGAGTAATTATTTGTCTTGCTCTATACGCGTGGCATGTTGACGCAGGGGAGGACGTGAGGTCGAGCACCGTCTTCCTCAAGAGGATAATTATTCCGAATCCACGGAACTTCTCCGGACTCCTCACAGAGACTTTCTCGAATCCACGAGAAAAGAGAGCAGAAAATAGAAATAAATTCTAAATAAATTCGAAATAGATTAATGAATTCATAAAAACAAGTTCACAACCCTTTAAATAAGGGTACTAAGCAATGGAAAAGAAATCAGAATCAAATTACAACTAAAACTCCTAGAATTCGCGACTTACTATAAATAGTAAACTTACTATTTATAGACGGATGTCGCGATGTCTACTAGCCGCAGGTTTTCGGCCAAAAATAGTAAGTGTCCTATTTGGCTTCACCAAACCGTTCCCCTAATTATTCTAAGCTCTTTTCACGTTGGACGCAACTCCTAAAGCCCGACGGATGAAGAGTTATAAACAAACTAAAACTTACTATTTATAGAAAAACGAAATTGAAACAGGAAAACGACCATCAAATCAGGGTTTCTCGCAATTCCGAGGCGTCGCAACCCTGCGTAGCTGGGTTGGTTAGCTAAAGTAGCTCGTTCTACCCCAAAATCATATATTTTTCGTCGGCTAACTCATCCCGATTGTGAGATACGCCTGATTTAAGGTCTGATGGTCCAGATCACTTCTTTCGCCGACCGGGCCTTTTCTGATCCATCTTTGCCATGTAATTGTCCGCGACCCGCTCTACATCACATGTTAGCAAGTATTCTAAAATACCTCATTTTTGGCCGTCCAATTTGGACCTTATTGGTTAAGATCTCATTGATTCCGAGAAACCAATGATTTATGTGGCAATGGATGGGATTGGAATGGCATACTTGTAGGATACGGCACATAAACCTATAATGCCCAGTTGGACTAAAATGAATTAAGCTCAAGCCCAATCCAAAAATGGTTGGGCCATGCATGCTTGGCCCAGACCCGAACCATGGTTAGGCTTGCGGCTAAGCTTACATGGCCCACCATAAGTTTTTAACGGTCCTCTTGATCCATAAGCATATGACATTCCTACAACGATCCAAACCATACATTCCACGGGGACCACCACTTATTGGCCATCAGTAAATGGTTGCTTTGATTGGGCCATTCTAAATCTCTAATAAAGCGATCTTTTCTCACTAAATCTGAACCATCGCTGATTTTTGAAATTTTGTTCTCTTCATATTCATCATCCGGGATATGTTTAGGATCGTCCAAAAAGGAAGGTTTTTAGTGGCCCACTCAATATTGTATCTATCTCAAACGAGCGATTATAATCTGCTACACGCATGACACGAGCAGTAATGAGATACTGTCACCGTAAGTGATTTCTACGTAAATAAAACTTTATGGAGAAAATCAATACCGCATATCGACTCGATCGCATGGAAAAGGTTAAACGCCTTTATCAAGCGTTCGCGGGTTCGATCTGTGGTAAGAGAAGGCAGAGACCAGCACAGCATCATGGAGGTATTTTAAAGTACCTCATATTTTTTAGCCATCCGATTTTTTTGAGCACCACCAGATGAATGGTCCAGATCGCTTCAATACTAGCGCCAGTTCCTTCGAAGTTTGGAGGAAGGTGAACACGAAGAACACTAATGCACTTTAATCAGAGCCGCTCATCTGATTCAAAGCACACGTCGCCTGGAGAGATTGATCTGATTGTATTCTAGGTGTTGTTCATGGTGGGCCTAACCTATTGGACGGGTTGGATGTTTCATTGGCATGACATGCTGGCAACTGTGCACTCGTTGGATGTGAACCATTGAACGTTTGACCTTTTATCATCTAGTGTCTATTTGTAGGTTGGATGTGGACCATTGGACGTTTATCCGATCAAATGAACGGTTTCAATCTGCCGGTGCACTAAATTGTTATGCCTTGGGATCATGTACTATACACGTGGCACATTTTTATGATTATGTAGGACGTGGCACAGATACATTCCTACCATAGTTGGACCAAAAGATGTGAATTGATAGTGACTTTTGATTTTAGTATCGTTACTCGAAGTACAACCTATCAATCTTTATTAAAATAGGAAATCATAACTTTTGATTCGGGTATTATTACTTGACATACAACCTATCAATCTTTATTGAAACAAGTCATCGGATTGAACCGACCCACAAAGTATATCGCATCTGCCTGTTTCGCCAGAAAACCCACACCTTCAGCTCAAAAACAAAAATTTAAGAAAATTTACTACTTTTAGTAATTCTGATTTTTTTAAAAAAAAGTTTTTAAATTTTTTCTTTTTCTTTTTAGAAATAACTTATAATTATGCTAGGACACTTCTAGTAAAAGTTTATTTGAAATTTTTATTTTTTGAAATTAGGCTTTAGAAGAATTTTATTAGAATTAAGATTTTTATTAGAGTTAGAATGTTACTATTTCTGGTAATTATGAATTTTAGTTTTTTTAAAAAAAAAATTTATATTAATGGTATAATAGACATATACACATTAAACATCTATCAATTAATTTTTGAATTTTTTAAAATTTATTTCTATTTTCTTATTTTCCCTAGTGGATAAGAGGTATTTATGTGAGGAGTCTAGATAAACTTTGTGGATTCGGAGTAGTAATCCACTTGAGGAATATGGTGATCGAACTCATCACACTCATCCTTGCATATGTGGGCATGCTAGAATTGATACAGTAACTCGATCCAATCCAATTAACTTTAATCCCAGGCGCTAAAAAAGTAAATACGTCTAATATAAACATATATGACTAGATTCTAAGAAGATTTGGATTTAAAAAGAAATTATTTACCCTTTTTATATTAGTAGTCAAAACAATGCGATGGACGGTCTGGATTACCCCTAGGTGTAAATAGTTTCTTTTTAACATTCCATTTACTCATCCATTATGGCCAAGGTAATGAGTAAAATTACTGCTCTACTAGAGACGTAAATAACAAGATAGGCCCCACCTAGTGATTTGCTCCGATGCTGCATCACTCCTTAGTGGACTAGGTGCGGCCCAGGCCTCACCAAAGATGGTGAGACCCTTGCCATAGGGCTCATCTTGATGCATGTATAATATATCTAAATCCATCTGTTTTCTCGAGGCCATGGACATAAAAAAATAAAGCATATCCAAATCTCATGTAACGTCTCGAAAAAATCCGTACAAAGACCCGAGTACCACCTTAGGCAAAAATCGCTAAGGACCGAATCCTTTAAAAATTATACGAAAATTAATTAAGTACTAAACTGAATTAATCGGTAGATTAGCTTGAATCGCTTTCTATACGATCTGTAAGACCCAAAACTAGTAGAATCACTAACTCTACATTACCTAAAAACTTAGGATCAATCTTAAAACTCAGTTGCTCTTGGGAGCATCTTGAAACTCCGTATCAGACCTGGACCGCGTGTCGAAAGTCTGATTACCGCGAAACTATACAATAATGACCGCTTTACTGGGCTTGACAATCATCTCGAAAATCACGTCCAAATAGTATCCAGAAACGCACAACTTGAGCCCGGAGCGAAGTGCGTGAGAAATGCGAATATCTTTAGAAAATGAACTCAAACTTAAGTGCATTGGGTTGTTCGCTTGCAGGCCAAATTTAAGGTTTTAAACCATCAAAATCTGACCCAACTACACCTTTGGATCAGAAAAATTTTCTTACACATGTCATTGCACTTGTGACCCTGATCGAGTAACGATGACCGTTGAACTAAAATAAGTCCGTTGCGGTCGATCCACAAATCCGATCGGACTGAAATCTTAACCTAACATAGATCCATTATCAGGGAACTTTCTCTGGATCATATGCAGAAAACGGACCTCCAGATGAGCTCTGTTGGCCCGAAACAGCGACTCTTTGGCTATAACCTAAGTATACCATGGCCCTAGGGCTATTTACATCAGTTCTGGGCCTATATAAGGGCTTTAACCCACCCCTCTCTCATTCCATAAGAAATTTCAAACCCTAAGAGAGAGAAAAGAGAAAAAGAGAAGGAAAGAGTGAAGAGAAGTGAGAGATAGTTGCCGGGATTCGATCTCATCGCTCCACGTGCCGAATCATCCTACCTGTATTGCTATACCGGCGATTCCTACTATGTTATTAGGTAAGAAATCCTAACCCTAATCTGTTTTAGGGATTCAAATAGAGGAACTGGTGAAATAGTTAACCTATTTCATGCTATAGGAAGTTGTTGTGCCGTAGACAAAGGTGTAGTGTTCAAACTGAGCTCGATACGAGTCTACCGGCGAAAGGTGCGGACTATAAACGCTTAAGTTATGGTTTTCAAGGCTTTCAATGCCAGTCAATGATTTATGACTGACTTGATTGCTGTCACATGTGCTTAGATGGATTGTTTTCCGTGTATTATACATATATATTAAATATGTCGAATATAGTGCATTCCATGTGTTTATTGAAATGTCTGAATGAATATGAAATTATGATTTGTGCTTACCATGATTATTGATTGAGAATACATGATTGTTATATGTGTGACAACTCCTTTGTGAAAGGATTTGATATAATATATGTTATAACTAATTTATTACATGTATGTTAATATGTGTAGTCTAAGTGTTTGATAAAATACCTGAATGAGAAAATGCCTATTGAAATGTATTTAATGAGAATGTTGAGATAAGATTCTCAATTACCTTATCTATAGTTACAGTTTCCTTCATGTAACCTATCTACTACTACATGCTTTATGGATGAAATGCCTGTGTATGATAACATGCGTATTATGTGTTTGTTAATATGCTCAACTAAGATTTTTATTTAAATTAGTTGTCACATGTTGTTTGACTATCACATATGAATGCCTATTGTGTTTGAGTATAATTGGGACTACTGCATAATCCAGGCAATCGACAATGATTCCCGAATTTTCGCCACACAAGACACGTTCGATGAATCCGAGTTGTACGTTGCTTATCGACAGTGGTCAGGCCACACGGAATGGTTACACACTCCATGTCAATTAGTTCAACGTACGCTCGTACCAGTCAAGCTTGTCAAGTAACCCGATTAGCCTAATGTATGTTCACCATGTATGGACGTTATTGCTTGAATCTAAGGTACCACTTACCAGTGCAAAGCCTGTTTAACTTTAGTACTACGATCCGCTAAGACTCATGAGCCGGGCATGGTGGTATGGGATACCATGGTCGAGCTGTCGACCTACGCTGGGGTGACGAGCCTCCTGTGGTGTCAAGTGAACAAACCAAACTTGTGAGCCGAATACGATAGTATGGGACATTGTATTCGAGCTATCGACCTACGATCAGGTGACGAGCCTCTCGTAATAACCTCGAATATACACTAGGACTATGCTAGGGTGATGAGTCTTTCCGTAGTAACCTCGAGTATAAACTAGGCCTGCGCTGAGGTGACGAGCCTCTACGTAGCGACCTGAAACTGCCTATCATATGTGATTAACTAGGATTGACGACCCTAGATGGATCATCATTTGGGTAAATGATATAAAGGGAGGTACCTTAACTTCTCAAACATGCTGTATGAATAGGTCTAATTAAGAACTTGGCTAATTACGCACACGCACCGCATTACATGTGCCTTTGGCATTGGAGTTGAGCACAGCGGGAGTGTTGCATGCGCGACTATGAGATGATGTCGCAGAGGGAGTGTAGGCGAGGACATACATCATTAATATGTATCATCCTTGCATTAACCAGAGTACTTAGGAATGTTTGTTGTATCATTACTGTTTAACTGAATTGATAATATGTTAACCTTTGCCTTATAGCTCCACTGAGTTGATCACTCACTCCCACTCTAGGACGGTGTTTTAAAACACCAAGCAGACTCTGTTTATAATTTCAGAAGACGACAAGGTATACGAGACGGAGCCTGCCTTCTATGATGACGAGGAGTTCTCCTATCTGCAACTCTCCGACGGGTCTATGTAGACTTAGAGTTGCGTCACTGGGGCTACAAGGATATGGATTAGATGACATTACACTTTATCTTGTGTGTTTTGGAACTATATATATAATTATTCAACCTGGTGACATTCATACTCTAGGGACTTACAATTATTTATATGCTCTACATATTTATCATAGTCTTCCGCTCGTGTAAATTTAACTATCTCTAGAGTATGATATGCTGATTTAGTGTAATCTCATTCATGTTTAATGTGCTAAAACATACAACATTTAATCATCATTATCTATGTTGCATAAGTGATGCGTTAGAACTCGGGAGCTGAGCTTCTGCTCGACCCCCGATTTTTAGGGCATTACATCTCAGTGGACCATACTATAAGAAAGTGATTAAATGAGCACCATTAAAAACTTCATATGGTCCACCATAGTAATGTTTCTGTAACGTTGATTAGTAATGTAGAACGTGTCACAGATACATTCCTATCATGGTTGGAATTAAAGAAGGTGGACTGTAAATTGATCATAACTTTTGATCCGGGTATCATTACGACGCATCAGACTAATTATCAAGAACCGAAGCAACACGAGAACTCAATGACGAGTTCTTTTAAAGTGGAGGGATTGATGTAGAGCGGGTCGCGAACACTTTCATGTCCAAGATAGATCAGAGAAGGCCCAATAAGAGTTAGAAGTCATCAAGACCATCAGGACCTTAAAATAGGTATATCTTGCAAACCAGAATAAGTTACTCAACGTATCTTATATGATTTTGGGGTAGGACGAGCTAATTTAGTTAACCAACCTAACTATGCGAGGTTACCCATGTTGAATTTGTGATATTCCATCATATTGATGATTGAATTACAAGTTTATTTCCATTTTTACTATTTTTAGTAATTTTTAGTTTGATTATAACTCTTCAAGTTGGACATAACTCCTAAAGCCCAACAGATGAAGAGTTATAATCAAACTAAAACTTACTAAAAATAGTAAAAACAGAAATAAACATGAAATTTGACTGTAGATATGATAGAATCTCGTAAATTCGGTGTAGGCAACCCAGTATTGCCGGGTTGGTTGGCTAAAGTAGCTTGTCCTACCCCAAACTCACATATGGTATACCGGGTAATTCATTCCAGTTCTTGAGATATGCCTATTTTAAGATTATGACAGTCTTGGCGACTTCCGCCTCATTTCGAGCCTCTCTGATTCACCTTGGACATGAAAATGTTCACGCCACCCGCTCTATTAGCCATCCAACCTGCTGATAAAGTTCAAACAAACCTGCACAAGGAAAATAAAAAATCCGCTTGATCCAGACCTTTCACGGCCCACGGTAAGTTTTTAAGGGTCCTCTTTATCTGTAACTTGTGTCTCTCGGTCATCTACCATAAACATATCACATTCCTGCGATGATCCAAACCATACATTGCATGGGGACCACCACTTATTAGCCATCAGTAAATGGTTACTTTGATTGGGCCATTCTAAATCTCTAATAAAACGATCTTTTCTCACTAAATCTGAACCATCACTGATTTTTGAAATTTTGGTCTCTTCATATTCATCATCCGGGATATGCTTAGGATCGTCCAAAAAGGAAGGATTTTTAGTGGCCCACTCAATATTGTATCTATCTCAAACGAGCGGTTATAATCTGCTACACGCATGACACGAACAATAATGAGATATTGTCACCGTAAGTGATTTATATTTAAGTATAATTTTATGGAGAAAATGAAAACCGCATTTCAACTCGATCGCATGGAAAAGGTTAAACGCCTTAATCAAGCGTTCGTAGGTTCGAGCTGGGGGTAAAGGGACGGTGACTTTTGCATTTCAGAGGTATTTCAAAATACCTCATTTTTTTTTTAGCCATCCGATATTTTTGAGTACCACCGGATGAATGGTCCAGATCGCTTCAATACTAGACCCAGTTCTTTCGAAGTTTGGAGGAAGGTGAACATGAAGAACACTAATGCACTTTAATCAGAGCCGCTCATCTGATTCAAAGAACACTTCGCCTGGAGAGATTGATCTGATTTTGACTAGGTGTTGTTCATGGTGGGCCTAACCTATTGGACGGGTTGGATTTTACATTGGCATGACATGCTAGCAACTTTGCACTCGTTGGATGTGAACCATTGATCGTTTAATCTTTTATCATCTAGTGTCCATTTGAAGGTTGGATGTGGACCATTGGACGTTTAACCGATCAAATGAACGGTTTCAATCTGGCAGTGCACTGAATTGTTATGCCTTGAGATCATGTACCATACACGTTGCACATTTTGATGATGATCGGAACTATACATCTGGTGGGGGCCACCACTTATGGGCCTTTACTAAATAGTTATTTTGATTGGACTCTCGTAAACATCTATTAAAATGATCCTATCTCAGACAATCCGAGCCATTGCAAGCTCTTGTCTTGAAGTATATATTTGTAGGTCATGAATTATAGCTTTAAAATTGTTCAAAGTGGAAATGGCAGATTGTAGACCACTTAATATTTTATTTATCAATTGAGGGGTCTTGTTAGAACCTACTAAAGCACACAAAAAAAGAACCAAAGAAGGTAATCACAATCACACAAACAAATCCAATAAAGAACACTTTAATTTAGGTGAAAAAAATCTTATGAAAAAAAAAATAATTACAACACAAAGCAATAGCAAAATCTACTATAAATAACAAAATTTATAAGAGATGGAAAGATCTTAATGATGTGAGCTCCAAATAAACCCTAGCTTTTCTTCTCCCTTTGCTCCCTAAAGCTCTAGACACGTTTTCTACTACCTTAATTTTCAATTATAAACCCTTTTAAAGAGTTAAAATTGGATTAGGAACAAATCCTACAGTTCTGTGAAATTGTATATGTCGGTCGATGGAAGCTTCGATCATATTGAATGCTATCGACATCTGTCAATGGAATCGAAGCCACCTTTGATCATATCAATTGGACTTGAGTGGGTCTAAGACGAAGGAATTGCCTCGAACAGTAGGAGAAGTGAAGCACGTAAGATATCTTAATTTATCTCACACACACATAGCAGAATTGCCAGAGGAGGTGACTGATTGCAGAAATTTACAGACCTTGAGACTTGATCATTGTACTCGGCTAAAAAAAACTGCCTAGACGGATGGGGAAAATGATTAGGCTGAGACATCTAGAATTGGATTCTTGTCTCTCTTTGAGTTTCAGACATCTAGAATTGGATTCTTGTCTCTCTTTGAGTTTCATACCTCAAGGGATAGAGAGACTAACCAGCCTTCGGACGTTAAAAAGGTTCATTGTGGGGGGTGGCAACAAAGGATGTAAATGGGGAGAACTGAAACATCTCAATCATCTTCCAGGAAGACTTCGAATTATAGACTTCTAAAAAGTCAGGAGCGGGAACAAAGCTAGGGAGGCAGAACTGTATAAGAAGCAGCACCTTCATAAGCTAATCTTGATTTATAAGTACGAAGGTAATGAACTGTTGGATGATGAGGTGACGAGAATGGAGGATGTGCTTGAGATCCTCCAGCTCCACACAAACTTGAAAGAGTTGGAAATATGGTATTACAAAGGCTCGAAGCTTCCCAAATGGATACAGGATCCTGTGTTCTCTAATCTAGTAGTGTAAACAATTGCTAGGTCTTGGGAAACTACCATCCCTTAAATACCTTGAAATTAGGGGAATGAAAGAGGTGAGAAAGGTGTTGTATTTTAAATTATTTTAAAATAATTTAGTGTTTCAAAATATCCATTGGGATGGACCATGGCTATGGTCATAGGTGCGCATGTGCCTTACGGATGTGTCTTTTCACTGAAAGGTTATATCCTTTCAATTTTTGTTTTGAAAAGTTATGTCTTTTGAAGCCTAAGGATCGCACCACTTGGGTTTAAACCCAATAGTCACAACCCTTTGTGAAAGGGTATCTTCACAAAGTCTATAAATAGACTTTCTCTCATCTGTTTTAAAAAAAGTTAGAAAAAATTTGTTTTATATTAAAAGTACGGTTTAAGTGTTTTCTAGTTCGGGTTAAGACTACAAAGTAGTTCGAGCCCGTGTACAGTGAGTGCACCGCTGGGACTGGGTCATAGTCGTTGTATCCTAGAGGTCGATTGCTTTGGAAACCTGTTGCACTTGGGACGCTGTCCAAGGGGAGCAAATTCGATTTCAAGCCGAGTGACTCATATCACACCTTGACTTCTATAAATCGATAAGTTTCACTTTTTCTGAATTTAAATTTATTTTATTTAAATAGTTTTTCAAACTCCATATACCAACAATCTTGAAATCGAATTTTGGTTTGAAAAACTATTTAAAAATTATGGTTGCATTTATCTTGTTGGAATAGGTTAAAAGAAAACCACGCCAACCTGATTTGTGAGCCATGACCCATATAATCTGGATCCCTCATATACTATATAATAGTTAGGATCTTACACATATTTGTCGTACGTATTCTCTGGACCACCTGTGCAAATCATCTAAAAGGCTTAAAGTTATACACTGGTGCTATAGCCTATTAATTGTTTTTATGTTTGTCACTGACAATGTCAGTCAATCACACACAACAAGATCAAGTCATATGTGGTGCCATACCAAGTAGGTATCCACTAATATTCACCATTTGTGTACAATGAGGATTGATCCTGGATGTATTTAAAACTAGGATATCAGGGTGGGGCACAAATAGTAGGAACTTTTTCAACCACCATGCATGCATAAACAAAGGAAAACCACTTTCACATAGAATCTTTAAAACATAAATGATGAGAACCATGTAAAACAATGATGGTATTGTACACACGAACACTATCACACATGTGCAAACCAGAAGTAAAGAACATCATGGTTATAACTGCCTCCCTTCTCCATCTTCTTTCAATCTCTAATAATAATGGTGGATGTGGCGCAAAGAGGACAATGGAAAGATGAAGAAGATATGTTGGGTGCAAATGAAATCATTTATGTGTTGACAACGGTTACCATCCTTTGTTAGAAATTGAAAGAAGATGGAGAAGCGAGTAGTTATAACCATTTTAATTTTAAAAAAATAAAATAATTAGAGATCTTATATGAAAGAGTTTCGTTGATCTCTATGGGTTGGACATGTGTTGCTATTTGGATATTCACGGTGGAAATTATTAAATAAATAAATAAATAAAATACAAAGGATGGTTGTGGGTTTTTTTTTTTAATGTCGGTTAGACTCATCTATCCTAATTGCACGTGAGTTTATTCTTTTGTAAGTTTGCTCTCGTAAGTAACATTTTACTACTTTAGAAGAGCACCGTCATTCATACACATGCACTCTATAATTCTATATTTTGGATAATCTAATTCGGACCCAATTTTAATGATCAAGACTATTCAGCTAATGTGTCATACTATGTATAATTTGTATCACCAAAATATTCTCCCAATTGACAATCTTACATGTCCATCTTATGAACTGCAAGTAGATGGTTTATTGTCTACTTTATGATGGGAGATTTTGGGAAGATATTTGATGGTGACTGATGATAGGTGGCACAAGAGTGCATGGTTTGAATCATGAAAAAATAGGGCCTATTATATTGTTGGTGCTAGAACAAATATAACATGTCATTTTGATTAAGTGCATGTTAAGGAGTTGATTTTCGTGTGATTAATATGCATAGAATGAATAGCTATATTGATGTTAATTTTTAAAAATGCAGTAGAATGTACGGTTTCACACTAAGGCATCATTGCACATATGTTTGTAACATGAGTAGTTCATTAGTGGGTCATTCTTTGTATTTATAGTGACCTAAAAATTAAGTTATAATGGACCAACCACTCGTATAAATAACCTTTTGATAATGAGTGGATACAATGAATAAATGAGTATGCTATATTGAACTTGATTAAATCAATGGTCAAATCTATCAATCCATGAGCCTACTTATCACTATATATCTATAGACAATGCACATTATTCATTTTATATCATTGCACGTATCTTGTGACCTTTGATCCATTATATGTGGGTTGATGATTGATATGTTCAAGTCTTGTATTCATGTGTTACATATACAAAATATATTCTTTCCATTATAATATGAAACATTAAACAATATATGACTCTTGATACATAGACACTCAGATATTGTACATATATGGAAAAGATCTCATTTATAAAGATTTTAAATTGTGAGGGTTATGTACTTAGATGCATTACAAGGGTCCAAAATTATAAATTTATACAAATATT
Organism: Magnolia changhungtana; assembly: GCA_030180095.1. NCBI lineage: Eukaryota > Viridiplantae > Streptophyta > Magnoliopsida > Magnoliales > Magnoliaceae > Magnolia > Magnolia changhungtana. The sequence goes on along the minus strand of JASAUF010000205.1, from coordinate 829,951 downwards.
ATATTGGCCCATGTGGGATTATTGGGCTGGTGTATTTTTAAAATATTACATTTTGCGGGCCCAATAGATGAAAAGTATAGATCTTGCATATGTGCTACTTTTCTAAATATTGAGTACTTGATAACTCATATTATATGAATGCTTGTCTCCCTGAAATTTCACTTACATGAAGCAAATGATGACTTGAGTTTCTCAAGTGGACTAGTAGTGAATGTGTCTTAATCCAATGTTAATTCTGACTTACATTTTATTATTTAGAAAGTGATATTATAGAATATTGGGTTCAATAATAGACGAATCGTCGGCACGTATCACATAACTGTTAGACACACTTATCGCTGCTTTTCTATAAACGGTTCATATTATTGCTCTTATACATAAAGTTGTTGATAAGATGACGAGTACGCATGCCTAATTTACGAGAAAAGTTACATTCACTTTTGGCATTGTTCACCATACTTTCTAGGCAACATTACCTGTTTAGAAAGATGGAAGAAATGTTATTTTCATCCGATCATGTGTCAATCTAGGACATATGTTATTTAATCAATTCATATAATGGTTCGTACGAAAGATTTTTCTTAATAGATTTATCATGTGGGCCATATATCTATCAAGGCTAAAGCTGAAATTTTAGGGGTGCACTCGGATGCATAAACCACTTAACGCATGGAATCCAAGCTTAGTCAATATGTATTTGATAAATGAGTTAACATAAAATTAAAGATTTGCACTTAAAAAAATAACTATATGTTGAATATTACGAATCAATATGCACATGTTTTACGTTGATGTGTAGGTCTTTGAGACAAGGTGTTTGGAATTAAATATATTGCATGTTTTAATGATCAAATTGGTAGCCATCAAATAAATGGTAGAAAGAATATTGGTAGCGGTCTGAATTCATAAGATGATTGTTGGATGAATGAGATTTTTAGGTTATATTCTATTCTCATTGGAGGCTAGATTTGGACATTTGAGATTGGTATTCATATGAGACTATAAGTTTATATAATGAACTGTGTTGTTTTATCATCAACAAATGTATCTAATGGCCAAATTTATGTACATATGGAGTTCATTGTTCAATCCGTAGATCAAGATACTTGATAATGAACTTGGACATTTCTCCTCCATATTCAGTTGCCAAATATCCATTGATTGTATTGAATTCTAATCACTAATTGATAGAATTGGTCAACATTTCATGTATTAGGGAACATGTAATAACATGATAATGTTATGATTACATGAAGGTTATATACTTTATTTTAGTTGTCATATGTCTATGCATGACGGATTACTCCAGCCTCTTTGTATTGCAGATACAATATGTTGGGCTAGTAAGTTAGTTGAATGGTAAGAGTACATTCAGGGCTAAGAAAGTTGGTTGTATTCAGAGCCAGTGATACAATAACTATCATAATAAAAGTGATGCTCAGTATTTGTTACTTGATGGAGTCATAATTGTTAACTCTGTGAAGTTAAAAATGAGTTTGGTATGCGCTAGCTTGAGGTATGAATAATCAAAGAGGATGCGGCTGACTGCCGAAGACTTGATTGAGCAAGACTCATTTCTAAGTAGCTAGTTAGTGAGACAATAGCTTGTCAATACGATAATCCCAAGCTGATATGAAATGATGATTAGCCATAATGGGACTAAGACATGACCAAACTTGTATGAGAGGTAACAATGGTGAATTTTTTGTAATAGGCGAAAGCTTGACGGAGCAAAAATGGGTGGAGGTAAAAGGCCTATGGGTCATAAATCCTTTGACCAAGTGACTATCTAAAAGATTAGTTAATGATACATTGAAGGGAATGGGGCTGAGCCTAATATATGAGCTACCGGTGTTGGCAACTTAACCTATATGAGTAGAGATCCTATTAGATAGATTCAATGGGTAAACAACAAGATACGAAGTAGACGATTGCACTGATGTAAATGAGCCCCTTCTATGGTGTATAGTGCGAGCAACAATGAAGAAGGATGAGTTTTTGAACTCTTAATGAATCCATAATCATATATTTGGTGGTGTACATAATGGCTGCGTACACTTGATGGAATTCACCTATATGAGTGTGGAGGTGGAGGCCGCTTCCTATAATAATCTAGGTGAATTCTCTAGAGCACTCATGAAATCCAGGTAATGGTGTATGGCCGAAACGCACCGAACCGCATAATCATTTGTAGAGGAAAAGTTGTGTGAGTGACATGTACTTGCGATCTACATCAAAAGGAATCAGGTTTAAGACTATGATGTCACCTGATTCCTGTAAACCTGTCATGTTTACTCTAATATCGGTTCAAGTCTACAGTGACACCGGCACCATTGCACAACTCTTCCATCTTAACCTGAAATGTCAAAAATTTTGAAACATGTGGAGGATTGTTGTATTTTTAAATTATTTTAAAATAATTTAATGTTTCAAAATATCTGTTGGGATGGACCATGGCTATGGCCATAGGTGCGCATGTGCCCTACGGATGTGTCTTTTCACTGAAAGGTTATATCCTTTCAATTTTTGTTTTGAAAAGTTTTGTCTTTTGAAGCCTAAGGGTCGCAACACTTGGGTTTAAACCCAATAGTCACAACCCTTTGTGAAAGGGTGTCTTCACAAAGTTTATAAATAGACTTTCTCTCATCTGTTTTAAAAAAAGTAAGAAAAAATTTATTTTATATTAAAAGTACGGTTTAAGTATTTTCTAGTTCGGGTTAAAACTACAAAGTGATTCGAGCCCGTGTACAGTGAGTGCACCGCTGGAACCAGGTCATATTCGTTGTATCCTGGAGGTCGATTGCTTTGGAAAGGGTGTCTCGACTCGATCGCATGGAAAAGGTTAAACGCCTTTATCAAGCGTGGTTCGAGCTGAGAGCAACACAGCAAAAAAGGTATTTTAAAATACCTTAGATTTTTTTTAGCCATCCGATTTTTTTGAGCACCACCAGATGAATGGTCCAGATCGCTTCAATACTGGCGCCAGTTCTTTCCAAGTTTGGAGGAAGGTGAACACGAAGAACACTAATGACTTTAATCAGAGCCGCTCATCTGATTCAAAGCACACGTCGCCTGGAGAGATTGATCTGATTTTATTATAGGTGTTGTTCATGGTGGGCCTAACCTATTGGACGGGTTGGATGTTTCATTGGCATGACATGCTGGCAACTGTGCACTCGTTGGATGTGAACCATTGAACGTTTGACCTTTTATCATCTACTGTCCATTTGTAGGTTGGATGTGGACCATTGGACGTTTTAGTGGCCCACTCAATATTGTATCTATCTCAAACGAGTGGTTATAATCTGCTACACGCATGGCACGAGCAGTAATGAGATATTGTCACCGTAAGTGATTGATATTTAAGTATAATTTTATGGAGAAAATGGATACCGCATTTCGACTCGATCGCATGGAAAAGGTTAAACGCCTTGATCAAGCGTTCGTTGGTTCCAGCTGGGGTGAGGGGATGGTAACGTTAAACATGCATTCCAGAGGTATTTCAAAATACCTCATTTTTTTTTTTACCATCCGATATTTTTGAGTACCACCGGATGAATGGTCCAGATCGCTTCAATACTAGACCCAGTTCTTTCGAAGTTTGGAGGAAGGTGAACATGAAGAACACTAATGCACTTTAATCAGAGCCGCTCATCTGATTCAAAGAACATTTCGCCTGGAGAGATTTATCTGATTTTGATCTAGGTGTTGTTCATGGTGGGCCTAACCTATTGGACGGGTTGGATGTTATATTGGCATGACATGCTGGCAACTTTGCACTCGTTGGATGTGAACCATTGAACGTTTAATCTTTTATCATCTAGTGTCCATTTGAAGGTTGGATGTGGACCATTGGACGTTTAACCGATCAAATGAACGGTTTCCATCTGGCAGTGCACTGAATTGTTATGCCTTGAGATCATGTACCATACACGTGGCACATTTTGATGATGATCGGAACTATACATCTGGTGGGGGCCACCACTTATGGGCCTTTACTAAATAGTTATTTTGATTGGACTCTCCTAGGAAGCATATATTTGTAGGTTATGAATTATAATTTTAAAATTGTTCAAAGTGAAAATGGTAGACTGTAGGTCATTTAATATTTTATCGATCGATTGAGTGGTCTTGTTGGGACTCACGAAAGCGCACAAAAAAAGAATCAAAGAAGCTAACGACAATCACGCAAACAAATCCAATAAAGAACACTTTAATTTAGGTGTAAAAAATAAATAAAAATTCACAGCACAAAGCAAAAGCAAAATTTACTATAAATAACAAATTTTATAAGAGATGGAAAAATCTTACTGATCTAGACCCAAAAAAACCCTAGCTTTTCTTCTCCCTTTGCTCCCCAAAGCTCTAGACACGTTTTCCACTACCTTAACTTTCAATTACAAACCCTTTTAAAGAGTTAAAATTGGCTTAGGAAACAAATCCTGTAGTTCCGTAAGACTGTGTATGTCGGTTGATGGAAGCTTCGATCATATTGAATGTTACCGACATCTGTCAATAGAATCGAAGCCACATTTGATTATATTGATTTGGATCGAGAATTTATCTGATGCACAAAGGCCAAAAATCAAAATTTTCTCAATAAGATCGAGTGGTTGTTTATAAGAACGAGTAGTTTGTCAAGGTCATCGACAGACCCTGTTACAAATGGATTTACAAATGGATTTTAAACGTCAAACAACATGTTACAAATGGATTTTAAACGTCAAACAACATGTCTTATTCTATTGTAGGCGTGGCATGTTAGCAGGTATTCTAAAATACTTCATTTTTGGCCGTCCAATTTGGACCTTATTGGTTAAGATCTCTTTGATGTCGAGAAACCAATGATTTATGTTGCAATGGATGGGATTGGAATGACATTTGTAGGATACAACACAGGAACCTATAATGCCCGGTCGGACTAAAATGAAATCCAAAAATGATTGGCCCATGCATGCTAAGCCCAAACCTGAACCATGGTTAGGCTTGCCGGCTAAGCATACCGGCCCTTTTCATGATATTCAGTACAAACAAACGCAACTTTAGAGAAAATACATTTTCTTTCATAGAATCACAATCAAATAGTAATTTTACCCATCCAAACTCACCCTAAAGGACCCATGATAACTCACCCTAAATGACCCATGATCACATGATTCTTGTAATTAGAGCTAACCACAGGACGACTCGACTCAGCAAACTTGATTTATCCAACTCGTTTAGATGAATCAAGTAGGTGAATCGATCCTAATCGAGTTGACTTGTCCAATCCGAACTCAAACCGAGTCAATTTCAAGTCACCCAGTAACTCAACTCGACTCAACCCAAAATCCAACTCGGTATTGACTTGACTCGATCCAAAACTCGACTCTTACATATATGTTCAGAAAATTCAGATATGACGTTTTAGATCTGAGATGTAGTGTAGTTGAATTCTAGCAAGTGAATTTAGGTTTTGAGTTCTGAATTCATCCTATGAATACCTGTTGCGCTCAACCCGACTCGGTACTTGTGAACAGGTCGGACTAGATCTAGATTAGTCCACGCCAAACTCAGACTCCAGGTCAGGCATCCTGGACTCGGTACTGAATCGAATCGAGTTCAGGTTAGGCATATTTCAAAACCAGATCAAGTCAAATAAACCCAAACTTGGTCCGACTCGACTCGATGTCCACCTCTACTTATAATTAACATTAACATCTCCCACCATTCATCAATATCATACGGGAATCCCAACGCACTACCAATGGACGTTATGAGAAGTGTACTACACATTCTCATTTCTACTAATTAGAACATGCAACTCGTTTTATTCAAAGTAACAAACTTACCATTTACAACATTGTAGCAAATGGCCCACCCATGCCCAAGAAATCAAAGTTGGACCACCCCAAATAATTTCAAGCCCTGGCCAATTTATCATCTGAACACCTGTAGAGAATGATTCACACATGTGAAACCTCCATCCACCATGAGATTGACCCCACTCACGTACTTCGCCTCATCGCTCGCCAGGAACATCACAGCGTCGGCCACATCATCCGCTGTCAGCCGTACGCCCTGCAAGTTCGCATTCTTCCCTATAAAACCATAAAACCCTTCCAAAACATCCTCTTTCGTTTCCCCGGCGGGAAGATGCGGCAATGCCAGACTCGTGGCGACTGCGTACGGTGACACGCAGTTCACACGTATGCCATGCTTTCCCACCTCCGCCGCAACGCTCCTGGTGAGCCCCACCACCGCATGCTTGGAGCCCGTGTAGGCGTGTGGGCCCAATCCTCCCGTAGTGCTCGCCACACTGCCGAGAGACACTATAGATCCTTTCCCACGTGGGATCATCACACGTGCCGCATGCTTCATTCCAATGAATACGCCCTTTACATTCAGGTCGAATACTCTCTGGAATTCTTCTATGTCTGCGTCACGGATGTCAGGTGCTGGTGGGCCCGCCATACCAGCATTGTTGACCATTATGTCTAGGTGGCCGTACTTCTCAACCGTAAAATCAACGGCGTGGATGACATCATCCTCAACGGTCACATTGCAGTGGAAGAAGCAGACGTTGGGATCTCCATCAAGAGCCTCACATAATTGACGGCCAAGATCATCTTTCATATCAGCGATGCAGATCTTTGCTCCATGCCGTCCGAAGAGTCTCACAATACTCTCGCCGATTCCAGTAGCGCCGCCTGTTACAAGTGCTACCTTCCCTTCCAACCTAAAAATAATCAGACTGATTAAAATATAAAAGAATATTAATCTTTAATAAAAATTACGTGGGCCCACTGATTGGAAAAAAAAAATGGTCCAGAGATCTTAGTCCAGTGTATCAATTAGGACCGTCCATTGGATCTATCCAATTCAACGGTCAAAATCTCTGGTGGAAAACGGACGGTCAATAAGAAATGGCCAACTTTTCACGGACAGGATCATCTATCTGTAGTGATTTTTAATGGGTGTTGGATGGAGTGTATACTTAACATAATGGACAGTCCAGATCAACTGATTGGATTGACCACATGCACTATGAAACTACATTGCTACTGGATCACTTGATTATTTCTTCTGATTGAAAGTATCAATTAGGACCGTCCATTGGATTTATCCAATTCAACAGTCAAAATCTCTGGTGGAAAACGGACGGTCAATAAGAAATAGCCAACATTTCATGGACAAGATCATCTATCTGTAGTGATTTTTAATGGGTGTTGGATGGAGTGTATACTTAACATAATGGACAGTCCAGATCAACTGATTGGATTGACCACATGTACTATGAAACTACATTGCTACTGGATCACTTGATTATTTCTCCTGATTGAAAGTATCAATTAGGACCGTCCATTGGATCGATCCAATTCAACAGTCAAAATCTCTGGTGGAAAACGGACGGTTAATAAGAAATGGCCAACATTTCATGGACAAGATCATCTATCTGTAGTGATTTTTAATGGGTATTGGATGGAATGTATACTTAACATAATGGACAGTCCAGATCAACTGATTGGATTGACCACATGTACTATGAAACTACACTGCTCTTGGGTCACTTGATTATGTCTCCTGATTGAAACTCCGGTATTTGATACAGAAGGTCCTGTAAATTGTATTTCGAGAACTTGTAATAGCTAATATGAAATTATTTTCTCTGAGGGCTCGTTTGGTTGCACCAGATAACATGAAATTTTATGAATTCATGAAATTTCGTATTGTCTGTGCAACCAAACGCTCCCCAAGACAACCTGGTTCCACATTCATCCGTTTCATATGGGCCAGATACATCTTTTGAATGGATTAGATTGATTATACAAAACTCAGCAACCTGCATACAATCTAGAAAGTTTGACATAGGGAAGAGTGTGGAGGGATAATGAGAAAGATTACCGTCTTACTCGAGCGATTAAAACCTTAAATTCATGAGGTAATTTCTTGAATCCACGAGAAAAAAACAATTGAACTTTGATTAATCAATTGTCTAATGTGTATATGCGTACCAATTACACCGTTAATAAAAGAAAAAAATAAACTAAAACACGTAATTACTAAAAATAACAAAATTCTAATTCTAATAAAAGTCCTAATTCTAGCAAAACTTTTATAAAGCCTAATTTCTAAAAATAAAAATTTTAAATAATTTTTTGTTAAGAGAGTCCTACATAATTACAAACTATTTCAAAAAGAAGAAGAAAAAAAATCTAAGACACTAAAAATAAGAAGTACACTTTGTTTTATTCGTTTTACTAGCATCGGGCTTATGCCATAAGCAAATTGGTATCCACATCGTTCTCTAGTAGAGCAAGATGATTAATAAGCAAACATTAAGAAATTACACATGTAAACTGTTCAAATTTTTAGTCACAAGTTAGCTGGTAGAACTAAAATTGCATTAATTTGATTTCCTAACTGGCCGATCGGTGGACATCTAATGGAAGGTCAAGATGATAAGAACTCAACATATGAGTTTAAAATACAAATTCACGTATTCTTAGTTTAGATAGGTGAATCAACCAGACTTTTGACTATCAACTATGCATAACTGCACAATAGCCATCAAATGTTGCCAAAGTATTAAACAATACCCCTAACTTTAGCCATGACTGTTATATATGAATGCTAGTTACTGTAGTCATGTTTGTTATATATGAATGCTAGTTATTAGAGGGACATGTGGGAAATGTCAATATAACACAGACATGAGTGCCCGTAGTAGAGATGAATACCATCAAGGGTTCCAACTGAATAGGGCGTGGAGCCCCATGATGAATTAAGTCATTCGGTCATTAAGCATCATGAGCTTATGCCAATAGGAGTGGGATCAAGCTTTGAGTATTTATTATTTAAAAAGAACGATTTAAAGTTAGGAAGAGAGATATGAGTCTTGAGTTTATATATATATATATATATATATATATATATATATATATTTATATATATATATATATATATATATATATATATATATAAAACAGATTTTCGTAGTTTTTATATGGAGTACTTCACTTTATTTCCTCAATAGTCTTAGGCCTTGACATTATTTATCATGCACTTCTCGAACTTGAGTCAGTCCCACCTGTCTTGCAACCCGTGGCTGCATTTCCACCTCCACCACCCGAGGTAACAGGCCCTTCGTTCTCATTTGAATCTTAAATACACCCATGGACTTCTCTATTATGGTTATGAGCATTGATTTTGTGATCCACCATATGCATAGGCCATAGCCCAAAAAACAAATTGAAATACGGTACAAATTTAATCAATATGTTGAGTCATTGATCTAGACCAAACAAGAGACCATTCATCCGATGGATTGGCAATAATCTGGAAAAAAAAAAAAAATCACCAAAAACATTATCATATCTAATCAATGGTTAAAATTATCTAATTCATACAATTTCTCAACCTTGGCCATCCACCATGGGCCTCATTGTTACCGAAAAATACCCACAAGTGATCGACGTAAGCCAATCCAAAACCATAAAAGAAAATGGCCAAGTATAAAAAAAATAAAAATAAATAAAAAATAAAAAAAAAGAGCTAAATGGCCAAATTAAAAAATAAGAGACAATATGCATAAGGATTTACATTATTCAACAATATACCTAATACATGAGACAACAACACAGAGCTTTCTTCTTCACTAAAATAAGAGAAACAAAAATACAAATTTATCTCTCCCACCGAACGATAACTAACCACCAAGAAATATCCATAATGAATAAATGAAATATAATACTTCTCTTTACCCGCAGTCTCTTTTTTTATGGACCATGCACTACAAGAGAGCATGTGTGAAAGTCCTAAAAGAACTAGGCTTCAACTCACATATATGTATGCACAGATAAGTGAGAGTGAGAGAGAGAGAGAGAGTAGTCTCTCTATAAAAAAAACTTAACAAGAGAGGGATTGACGTTTTCCAGTGAAAAATGTCACCTAATGATGTGACATTCTCCTACTTAAAGACTGGTCTCTATAACAATGCAAAAAATTCCTAATAACAATTGCCCTAACGTCATCGAACACTAGGCAACAACAAGTCTAAGAGAAGTCATGCACCAAACAAACTTCTCATTTACAATAGGCTTCATCAGCATGTCTGCTATGTTGTAATCAATGTAAATCTTCTATTATAAGATCTGACCATTTTCCATTACATCATGAATAAAGTGATATTGAATATCAATGTGCTTGGTCAGATAATGAAATACAAAATTTTTAGCCAAGTATAACATGCTTTAACTATCAAAGTAAATCACCACCACTTTCTATTTAAATTTTAATTATTGTAACAACCTCTTTAACCAAATATCTTCTCTGCATGCTTGTGTAGTTAACATATACTCTACTTCTATAGTAAATAAGGCCACTACTGACTGCAATAACATCCATCTAACCGCTCCGACGGCTAAAAAGAAAACATAACTTATAGTAAATTTTCTTTTTATCACAATCTCCTGCATAATCCATATTTACAAATTCAACCAAATCTAAATTTTAGCAACTACAATAAATAGCCACTTCAGAAGTACCATTCAAGTAACAAAGGATCCACTTTAGAACAGTCTTAATGATCTCTCCCCAAGTTCATAATGTATTTACTAACTGCTTCCACTACTTGTACAATGTTTAGTCTGGTGCACACCATAGTAAACATAACGCTTCCTACCGTCGATAAATATGGTACTCGAGACATATCTATCTTCTCCACTTCTGTACTATGACATTGATCTAAAGACAACTTACAACTAATATGGAATGAAGTACTTATTAGGTTAGAATACTACATGTTAAAATTTCGCGAAACTCTTTCAATATAACCCTTTTTGAGTTATTCAGACTTTTATATGTTCTTTTTGTCTTTAAGTACAGTCATCCCAAGAATCTGATTAATAACACCTAAATCTTTCGTATCAAATTGCCTAGCTAAATGATTTTCTAATGTTGTAATAGTATCTCTAATAATATCTTCAACTAGTTTGTCATTCATATACAATAATAAAATATTAAATGTAAGGCCCTTATCCTAGTACCGTACCGTTCCTTAGACTCTCGCGATCCTCCCCCTTGAATTTCGGCGACCCGCGACCTGTAGACAGCGTTTGCGCACGACCTGAAGTCGCATCCTGTAGATTTGAGTTAACTCGATTCGAAACTTATATCCTTGCGACTGCACCATCATCGCAGTTCTAACGTCGCGTCTTGCGCACTAATGTAATACCCAGTTTAGGAGTTGTGGGCCCACATATATCTCGAGGAAACACCGCGCATTACAAATTCTGAGAGATTCCAGAGAATTTCTACCCACCTTTCACATCAACTAGTCAAGTACACAACCCATCACTAGCCATGCTTTTCTTTCTCCCAAAGACAAGCAACCCATCCCCATAGTCAATTCTCATGTCACTCCACCCATCACTCCATCCCATCTCCTTTCTCTCGCATTTCTCCACCATTTCCAAGCAACCAAGAGATGAGAGAAAACGTTCAAGCTCTAAGGAGAGAAAATAGCCCAGATCTCTCAATCCAACCCTTCAATTTTCATCTCTCACCCTTGAAGAGGAAGCCAAAGAACCAAGAAGAAGATCCAACGATGGGTGATCTTAGTTTAGATATTGCTTTTATTCATGGGACAAGTGGGGTCTACCGATTGATGGTAGGGATCCCACTTTGGGCCCTAAGTGTGGCGAATGGCCCACTATGGTGCATATATGAATTTCATGATGGGGTCATTCTCCATGAACCCTATTATGATGTTTATTTTGATTTCCATTGTAGAAGGTCATCTAAACCTTACATTTGTTGGTGGAAAGGGATTTCCATCATTGATTTTTATGAGTTGAGGGCCCACATGTGGTGGGACCCATTTGATGTATGCCTTGTAATGCTTGGAGAGGAGCTCATAGTGGCGGAGCTCCTCTCTCTCTCTCTCTCTCTCTCTCTCTCTCTCTCTCTCTCTCTCTCTCCTGGTTTGATGGCCCACCATTGATGTTGTATGATGATCCAGACCGTCTAGATAGTGGGATGCCCACTGTCCAGCAACAGGACCACCGGCTGCTCGTTTTGGGCCTGTGTGACCGGTCGGTCACACAGGCTCTAATGAAGAGAAAAACACAAATATGGGCTTGGTCCCAGGGCTGTGGCCCACCTATGTGGACCCTGCCGTGATGTATGGTTTTATCATCATCGTCCATCACCTGCCCGCCCAGAGCATGGGCCAGGCGGGCCACCTTCAGCTGGCCTACTATTATCCAGCAGCAGGTGCTGATGGAGAGGGAAACACAAATATCGGCTTATTCCAAAGCTGGTGGGCCACACTGACGTGGACCCCACCTTGCTGTATGTGTCATCCATCAACCGTTGGATCTTCTTCTTGGTTCTTTAGATCCCTTAGCTCCTAGGCTTCCTCTTCAAGGGTGGGAGATGAAGATTGAAGGGTTGGATTGAGAGATTTGGGGTAGGAAGTGGGCCACACACTTGGCTATTTTCTCTCCTTAGAGCTTGGACGGTTTCTCTCCTCTCTTGGTTGCTTGGAAATGGTGGAGAAATGAGAGAGAAAGGGGGTGGGATGGGTTGCTTTTGTAAGAGAGATGGGATGGAGTGATGGGTGGAGTGACATGAGAGTTGACTATGGGGATAGGTTGCTTGTCTTAGGGAGAAAGAAAAGCATGGCTAGTGATGGGTTGTGTACTTGACTATTTGATGTGAAAGGTGGGTAGAGATTCTCTAGAATCTCTCGGAATTCGCAATGCGCAGCGTTTCCTCGCGATATACGTGGGCTCGTAACTCCTAACCTGGGTATCGCATTGGTGCGCATGACGCCGCGTTAGAACTGCGGCGAAGGTACGGTCGCAAGGATACAAGTTTCGAGTCGAGTCGACTCAAATCTAAGGGATGAGACTTAAGGTCATGCGCAAACCCTGTCTGCAGGTCGCGAGTCACCGGAATTTGATGGGGAAGATCGCGGGAGTCTAAGAAAAGGTACGGTATTAGAATACGGGCCTTACAATGAAGCCACTATTATTATAGCTATAAATATATACACGATAATCCACTCCACATATCTAAAATTCTATACTCATAATGAAGGAATCGAACTACTTATACCAACACCTTGCCACTTGCTTCAAATCGTAAAATGATTTGTTCAGTTGATAAATGAGATTCTTTAATAAAATGGTCAAGTTATATAAATTTTTTAATCAAGATTCTCATGTCAAAAAATTTATTTTTTACATCCAACTATTTAGCATCCAAGTTAAGTACACAATAAGAATAGTATTCAATCGTACAACTGGAGAGAAATTTTCATTAAAGTCAATGCTTGATTTTTAAGCATTCCCCTTAATCACTATTTGGGCTTTGTATCTTTCAGCATTATCGTTAGTATATTTCTTCAGCCTGTACACTCATCTACAACTAATAGCCTTTTACTCTTTGGATAATTAAACAAATTCACAAGTCTTATTTTTATACAAAGCTTCCATCTCCTCCTCTGTGAAAAGTCTCCATTGGCTAGTATCTACAAATTCACATGTCTCTTAATATGAACAAAGCACATGCTATTTTGTCATTTAATCGTTAGTAGTAACATAATCATTGAGCCAAATAAAAGATTTTGTAACATTCTTCAATCGACCTTAATCACTTTGAGTTTTGAACACTCATTATCTCATCTACATGTTATTCATCAGTTTCATTTTTATCGATATTATTAACTTGTTGATCTTTTAAATCATCATTAGGTAACGTCTCTCACAGGAAGACAGCCCTCCTCCTGAGAAACTCTCTCTCTCTCTCTCTCTCTCTCTCTCTCTCTCTCTCTCTCTCTCTCTCTCTCTCTCTTATGCGTGCGTACGTGCATGTGAGATGAAGCCTAGTTCCTCTGAGACTTTCACACATGATCTCTTATGGTGCTTGGTCTATAAAGAAGAAACCATAGGTAGAAAGAGGTATTCTGTTTCATTCATTCAACTTCTAGTGTATTCCTTGATAAGAAGCAATGAGAGAAAGGTAAATCTTGTATTTTTGTTTCTCTTATTTTAGTGAAGGAAAAATCTTTGTATTAGACATATTGTCAAATAACATAATTTTTTATGTCTCTTGTCTCCTATTTTTTGTTTGGCCACTTTCCTAATTTGTTTGGCCATTTTCTTTTGTGGTTTTGGCTTGGCTTACGCTGATCGCATGCGAGTGTTTCTCCGCAACAATTAGTATCAGAGGCAAAGGTTGAGAATCCTTTTAGCATAAGATCAATGTTGGCATTTTTATCACAATTATTTTTCAGATGACTAAATTGAGTTCTCCTAAAGTTTGACGGATTCAATTATGCATTGTGGAAACTGAAGATGAACATGGTATTGGTGAAAGAAGAATGTGCAATTTTGATAGAAGGAAAAGAAAAAAAAAAAAAAGGATGTAAAGATGAAAAGTGAGGTATTTAAAAAATAAAAAATAAAAAATTTAACTATGGCGGATCTTCTTCCTGCACTAGATAATTCAATTTTGTTCAACGTGTTTGATTAAACCACCGCAAAAGGTTTGTGGGATTAATTGTGAAACTTGCGTGAAGGGAAATCCCTGTCAAACATGTTCTCCAACAGCCACTGTACTATAAATTGTGGAACACTATTGTCTATAAATTAGTGATTAGTTAATTTGTTGTTTTAATGAAAATTCATTGGAAAAAGATAAAAAAATTGCTGAATTTAAAATTGCAAAAGATAGTGAATTAAAATCTTCAAACCATGTTTAAAATCAATCCCACTTGATGAAAGGTCCAAATTAGCCGATGATCGGATTCAAATTAGCCAACAAACGTGCACAAGTCTAATTTTGGTAGGATATTATCCTCAATTGACCTTTTGCTGAGATCACTCAATTTTTTCAGTTTATCTGAACAGGTTGCATGGTTCAGCAATCCAGACCGTCGATCTAACACCATCGATTGCACAGTTCCTTATCATTCAAATTGTGGCCTGAAAATGGTACACATTCAACTAAATAAAATGGGCCCCACATGGGTTAGACCAGCTCGAATTTGATGATCTAAACGGTTGATCTGATGGGTCACATAGAGGATGGAGTGATGCCCACAAAACCTCCCTAGTTAAGAGATCTCAGACCTTCAATCAATGTTCTACTAGTAGAGGGTTAACAAAGAAAGTATAGCAACGGCACAGAAAAGAGGTAAGATATCTGATAGCTAGATCTTCTGATTTGGATGATTTCAGTGTCATCCGCAATCCATGGTGGACCCATCCTATCAACGGTCCGGATGACATAACCAACGATTAGGCGCATGAAGATCCCATTCCCATCCAGATCATCAGGACCCTATAAGATGAATTATATGACAATTGGGGCCAATGGATCCATAATCCAGACCGTTAATCTTTAGAGTCCCACCCTTCTACTGTTGAGTGTAGACTGCTGCTATATTTTTCTTCTTATCCGTCCATCCGTAAGGCGCAAAATTGAAAGGTTTGGATTGTCCTATCAAGGAAGTTTTTGAAGCACAGTCCATCCGGAGTGGGACACAACAGAAGAACGGCCTGGATTGCCGAACCATGGACCCCACTTATCCGAACTAAAAACATTTATGTAGTGTGCAAAGATTCGTTCCTTCGCACGCGATGCACAAAACCATCCATGTCGCTAACATGCGCCGTAGGTGCCTAGATGTCATGAAGCAGCGCTCATCGGATGTGTAGAGCCGTGATATGGAAAGACAGCCCATCCGTCTAAACAGCGGCCCATCATCCGTTTAGGCGGAGATGTCACCCCGGCGCATGTTAGATATTGTACATAAAACAAAAAAGAAAAGAGGAAAAATGAGTGATTTTTTTACCGTTGGTGAGGAATAGTATGATCAGAGCCGCTGCTAGACATGGCCGAAGCTTTCTTTCTCCTTTGAGAGAGAGAGAGAGAGAGAGAGAGTATATGTAGTGAAACTTATCATGATTCAACGGTTTCTGACTATTCATACACGTGTCACATTTATAAGGGAATCTAGACCGTCCAAATCTCTGACCGAATTATGGATACACCATGGCCCACATCCAACACTGATCAGATGATATGAGCCCATCTGATTTCGCCCGTTAAACTTGGACCATTGACTTCTTTTCTTTTAACCATCCGTTTTGGATGGTTAGGATTGCTTAACTAGTATGGTTTTCGAGATATACGCCATCCATAGTGGGCTTCGCAATTTGGACGATGTGGATGATCGTTTCAAGTGACACGTGTAAAGGTTATGTGTCCACACGCTTTTCGGAAATGGTGTGACGCCAGTGGTCGCTTGTCATTTTCTGCAGCAGTGTGTCCTTACACTCATTTTTTAAATGTTACATACAATGCTCGGTCCGGATGTTTTTACATACGTTCGGGCTATCAGTTTCGGTAGGTTGATCGATGGTTTCAAAATCTAAGCCTTTCGTACGATGGGCCTTGCTTTGGATGGCCGACTGAAGAAAAAGAAATTCCTGAAAAGAATGATCCTAGACACAAGATATTGGGATGGGTACGACCACCATTAAAACCTTCCAAAATTATGCGTGGGGCCATATGTATTTTTTATATGACATCCAATCCATTCATAAGATATTCCCCACAAGGATGAATGAAAATATAAGCATATGATCATAAAATAACTCATTTGGACCTTAACAAGTGATTTTAGATGTTTAGGCATGATTTTCCATGTTGGGGCCATCCTAAATTTTATATAGGAATGAATTTTGTGATATAATTATAAAACGGTGGGCCAAAGATGATTAACGGATTAGATTGTACTTAAACATCATGTTGAGCCCCATTTTCCACGTTGTAAAACAAGCCTCGTGTCCCTATATCTGTACTCCTCACTAATTTGAATCTTGAGTTGCATTATTGCAGTGGAAATTATACTATGCTCAGTGGAGGAGAAAATTACCACTGTAAATGCTACCTTTTATCCAGCGTCTTTTATGAAGAGTCCAAAACTTACATTCCTAACTTAGACCTTTCATGTACGGACAGAGCCTTTCATGACGCAATACCCCCTCCTTTTCGCTTAGGGCCCGTTTGGCCGGTTGGATTGGAAGGGATTAGATGGTAGTGGAAGGGATTTGATGGTAAAGCCCAAGAATGGCCGGGCGTGCCAAACAGGGTAGGTGATCTGATCAAATCCGATGGATCTACAGACAATCCACTGACAACACCATCGTTACCTTTAAATCCCATCCAATCCATCCTAATCCGTTCAAATTAGCCTGCGACTTGTTTGGTTTGTGGGATTGGAAGGGATCTGAAGCTTTAACCTCCGGATTGGCCCGGCGTGCCAAACGGACTGGCTGTATCAATCCGGTGATATGGCAATCCCATGGATCTCAAGACAATCCGCTGACAACACCATCATTACCTAGAAATCCACGCCATCCACCCTAATACCATTCACTCCCTTCCAATCCACCCGGCCAAACGGGCCCTTAGCATTGCGCGTACGGACGAATCGCTGAGCATTGCGCGTACCGACGGAGTATTTTCGTCCTCAAATGCTCTGTCCGTACGTACAAGGTCTAGGTTGGGAAGAAAAGTTTTGCACTGTTCATACAAGACTCTGGATAAAAGGTGGCGTCTACAGTGATAATTTTCTCTCGGTGGAGCTAGTGTTCGGCCACTCCGTTGGAATGGTGGGCCCCACGGTATACGATACCAGCAAAATTCTTCTAATTAAAATGATCAGAACCGCGAGATTCGACCTTCTTAATCTGGATAGTTGGTTGTATTGTCCAATTTTCATCAATAGCTAGAATCATACGACATGGGAGATATTAGATCATGGCTCATCCTAGCATGGATCCCACCAGAACAACGGCTTAGATTACTGAAAGGTGTATCCCACCTCTACCATTGGTAGGTCGAACATAAAGACCTCCAGTTGTCTCGGACGGCATTATAGCTATTGAACCAGACTGCTACTGAACTGCCATCCCCAAGTCAGTGGGCCCCACCATAATGTATATGTTGTATCCACACCGTTTATAGACTCGGAGAGATGAACGCTACCACAGAAAAGACTGGAGATTGAATACCTACCGTTAATGGTGGGCATCACTCTCCCCACTGTTTTCTGTGGTGGGGTCCACTAGAGCTTTGGATCTGACTCATTCTTTGTATTATGCCCTGATATTATCTCTCCAAATGGATGGACGGTGTGGATACAAAAACTACATCATGGTAGGGCCCACAGAAGTCGGTGACGTCACTTTAGTAGAGAGTCTCGCTACTCAACCTGTCAGTATCTAATCCGCGTCCTCCGAGTCCCACACGTTAACGGTACTTGAATTATTTGGGAGGGGTTCTGCGTCAGTCGCGAAATAGAATCTAGCATGTGTCGCATCCCACTGGGATCCATATGCTGAGTCGTATGACGATAGAAACCATCCATGTGTTGGAATATATAAAATACGTGCCACTTTAAGAAACTTACCTTGAACGAGAATTTTAAAAATCACCATCTATAGATGAGTTTTCCACAATGAAAGCAAGATTTCCAATAGATCGAATTCAACTCTAAAAATAAAAGTTCATAATAGAATATTTGATGTACTAATCAGAATATGGACGGTTAAAATTATCGTTCCCCCTCAGTTTGTGGTCCCGATTGGATGAGACACATGCTGGACAATCAGTCGCGACTCAGTCAAAACTAATTAGTGTAATCTTCTGCAGACGCATCGCGACGTTTTATACAATGCTCTGATAGATTGTACCGTTCGGATTTTCGATTTTGACAAGTGGGGCCATTGTTCGGTCATCGACACCGTAGAAATCATGGGTTCTGCATGAATTGTCCATGGATTAAAAATACCTTTAAATAGGCGATCCACAACGAAAATTTAAAAATAACAACGGTTACGAATCAACCATTGGAAGGCGAAATTTTGGATCTTTAAGATCTTCTAATTTAATCACGTTATTTTTGGTAGGCCATCCACGGTAATTCTTATCATATTAACGGTTTCGATCGGTGAACCATTGGTTCCTTCCGGACTTACTGTACAATCTGTCATACCGAGCATTGTACAATACGGAATGCAGAGTAATGTTTCGGTGCCTTTCTCTTTCCTCTTTTACGGTACGCTGCTACCAATTAGGATTGCGCGCTTCATGCATTTTTAACAGATGCTCGTCAAAAAACCTTTAATTTTCATTTCATGGTAATCGAAACCGTTGGTACGATGAAAATGTAAATTATGTAGATAATATATAGAAATAGTATCTATCCTATTACTGAGTTAATCAAACAATAAGAAGATTGTTCAACGGTTCATATTCAATAAGGACACTCCAAATTATCGGATATATTTAAATTATAATTACCTATATTTTGGAATAAGCTTCTTTTGGATGGTTTTCTACCAGATGAACGGTCCATAAAATCAAAAAATAAATTTCTAGGTATAAAATAGGGGCATAATTCATATAACTTACAAACGCGCTGTGTAGTTGTAATTGCTAATGGAAAATGTTATCCTTAGCTGTACGTTTGGAAGACCAATTGGTAATGGACGCAGATTGCGTCCTACCCCGCCTGGACAGTAATCTGTCCGGGCAGGGCTCTGTGGGGCCCACCATAATGTAAGTGATTTATCCAAGCCGTTAATCGCTTTTATCAGATTATTTTAAGGAATGAATAAGACACTGAGCATGTTAGAGGCTTAAGTGGACCACAAAGTGGGGATTTAATTTCCACCATTAAATACTTTTTGGGAGCTGGAGAAGTTTCAGATCAAGTTAATTTTTGTTTTTTCCACTTCATCCACGTCTACATGACCTTATTAATAGGTTGGATGATAAAAAAAAACATCACGGTGGCGCTCAGAAAGGTTTCAACGGTGGGTGTCTGTATCACTGCAGCTTCCTCCGGTGTGGTCCACTGGAGCTGTGGTCCTGTTTCAATTTCTTTTGCATACCTTAAAGTGATCTGAAAAAAGCGATGAACGATGTGGATAAAACCCTTACATCACGGTGGACCCTACAGATCCCTGCCCGGACAGATTACCGTCCGGGCAGGGGTACGACGCAATCTGCGTCCGTTGGTTATAGAGATTTGACTCGATATTCCGGCAGCGCCGCGGCTTCGGTGGGTCTCCGAGGTGAATTAATCCCTGACTGCGTGAGCCCATCTGGATGTATGTGTCTTACATCCATGCCGTCCATCAATTTCTCCAGCTAATTTTAGGGTATGATTCCGAAAAATGTAGCAAATCCAAATCTCCGAGGGACCACACCACAGAAAATAGTGATTATTAAATGACCACAAGGGACTGGGACGTGGATTGCGTCCTACCCGGGCAGGGCTCTGTGGGGTCCACCGTGATATAAGTATTTTATCCACGCCATTCATCTCTTTTCCCCGATCAGTTTAAATTATTACCCCAAAAATGAGGCAGGTCCACAGCTCCAATGGACCACAAAGTGGGGATTGAACGTCCACCATTAAAAAGTTCTTGGGAGCTGGAGAAGTTTTTGGATCAGGCTTATATTTATGTTTTCACTTCATCTACGTCTACATGAACTTATTAATAGGTTGGATGGTAAAAAAAACATCACAGTGGTCCTTAGAAAGGTTTCAACAGTGGGTGTCATTATCACTGCAGCTTCCTTTGGTGTCGTCTACTGGAGCTGTGGACCTGCCTCATTTGTAGTATGAGAAGTTAAAATAGTATGATAAAAGCGATGAACGGCATGGATAAAACACTTACATATCTGTGGGCCCCACAGAGCCCTGCCCGGACGAATTAGTAGGACGCAATCCGTTCCGATTCCCTGCCAATGCCTCTTGCAGTTCGTGCGTTGAGAAGCTAAGTGGGGCCCACCAGGCTGTTTGTGAGAAATACACCCTATCTATCCATTTTGGGAGCTTATTTTAAGACATGTGACAAAAAATGATGGGATCAAAAACCCAAGTGGGCCACACGAGAGGAAGCTGGGGATTTAATCACCATCGTTGAAACATCCTTGTATGGTCACAAATTTTTTATTAGGATAAGTTTTCAGTGTTATAAGTTCATCCCAATGGTAAAAAGGTTTGGATGTTTATTTTCCATCCAACCTATAGGGTTCTAAAGACCCATGGGTTCTATCCAGGCAGTCGATTCATTTTTCCATATCATTTTAGAGTATAAGCTCAAAACTGAGGAAGATCAGAGGCTCAAGTGGTCCAACGTTGAAACTTTTATAGGGTCGACCGGTATGTTTAATTGCCATCCAACCAGTTCATATGATAATGTAGACTAAGGGAAAACACAGATATCAGCTTGATCCATAACTTCTGTGGTCTCCGAAATATTTTCAAAGGTAGGTGTTTAATCCTTACTGTATGGTCCACTAAAAGCTTGAAACTGTCTTATTTTGGGCTTTACCCTAAAATGATAGGGCAAAAAGGATGGTCAGTATGAATAAAACCCACTCAGAGTCTTACTCAATTGGCCTCTTCCAACCCATTGATAAGGTCATAAAGACCCGAAAAGGACTGTACAAATATCAGCTTGATCCATAACTTTTATCACCTCTGTGGAGTTTTTAATAGCAATCACCATTGTTTCTTATGGTGTGGTCCACTTAAAATTTGGATTTATTGAATTTTTAGTCTCATGCCCTAAAATGAGATGGCGGAATGGATGGACGGTGTGGATGTAAGACACATAAAGGTGGACCTAGATTGACCGATATATGCATAAAAATATAGGCACATGTTAGGTGAGTCTCGTATTAGAGGATGCGTCCCTGACCATGGGACCCACCTTGATGTATTTGATATATCTTCACTCAGTTGCTTAGTTTTTTCAGGTAATTTTAGAGCATATGTTTACACCCATTTTCAATATCGTAACGTGGTCAGGTAGAAAACCACCATGTATTGGCATTATGTGTTTGGCATACATGGAAGTTGTACTTGTATCCAAAGAAATCTTTGGAATGTTATGCATTTTGTTATTAATGCGATGGCACGGACACTTACATATGCCTTTAAGGGTATGAATCGTCTCATGCCACCACGTGACCATTAAAGGCGGGCATCAAGTCGAGTTGGACCGGATTAGGTCCAACTCGACTCGATCCGATTTTTCAAGAACCTGACCTGAAATCGATCCGATCCAGGACCGATATGTGTAAATTTATCCCGGATTTTATGCCAACTTTAGATTTTTGTGTGAGTCTAATTTAGACGATCCTTTGTAGGCAATGGGTCGCTCCTGACACCTTATTAACTTGTGAGAACTCAATCCCACAGTCTAAAATCGCTTCTTAACCCATTTCCTTCACAAATCTCACCTTTCACCACCCCGTTCTTTAAATCCTTCTAAGTACTTTCACATTAAACATTGTCTTAAAGTTTAGGTGATGAAGAACAATACTTAAACTAAACATTACTACAAAGGACTAAGTACCACCTCAGATAGAAATTATACAGGGCTAAATCCTTTAGAAATTAGGCGAGAATTAGCTAGTGTTAAACCAGAATACCTGTAAAATTAGCACCAATCGCCTTAAATACGATCTGCAAGACTCAAAACTTGTAGAATCATTGAGTAGAATCATTGAAGCTAGGTTATCCTAAAATCTATGATCAATCTCATTACCCGGCTGCTCTCGGGAGCATTTCAAAACTTCGTATTAGATCTGGACCGCACATCGGAAGTCCGATTAACGCGAAGTTAAGGAATTAGGACCACCTTGCTGGACTT
This sequence comes from Magnolia changhungtana, assembly GCA_030180095.1. Taxonomy (NCBI): domain Eukaryota; kingdom Viridiplantae; phylum Streptophyta; class Magnoliopsida; order Magnoliales; family Magnoliaceae; genus Magnolia; species Magnolia changhungtana. The sequence continues at coordinate 807,218 of JASAUF010000205.1, read as the reverse complement.
GACAACCATCTCGGAAATCAAATCCTGATAGTGTTTCAGTGCTATTTGCTTGAGCTTGGAGCGGGGAGTGTGAGAAATGTGAAAATAATTCTAAATTAAATTCAAAATAAATAAATCTGAGACTTGTCCCTTGCGGGTCAGTATTAAGCAACCAGACCGTCAGAATCAGGCCAAATTACACCTACGGATCAGGGATATTTCCCCAAACATATCCATGTACTCGGAATCTCTGATCGAGATCTACTGACCGTTGAATTGAAACTGGTCCGCCACGCGTGATCTGGGTATCCGGCAGAAACGAAAACGTAACTCGACCTAGATTCAATGTCAGTGAGCTTAAGTCCAACCTTTGGCTCAAGGGAGGCTACCAGAAGTCCTCCGTTGAGCTGAAACAGTCTCGCTTTGGCTATAACCTAAGTATACCTTGACCTGGAGTCTAATTTGGGGAGTCTTTAGGCTATATAAGGACCTTAAAACCCTCTCTCATTCATCCATACGAATTTGAGATTGAGAAGAAAGAAAAGAGAGAGAAAGTGTGGGAGTTGTGGGAGGATCTCCCTGCCATGCTTCCCTGCCGTTATGCAAGCACAACCACCCCTATCTAGTCGCTTTCCCGGCGATTCCGACTTCATTTCTAGGTAAGAAACCCTAACCCTAATTTGATTTAGGGTGTTGATAGTTGTATGTTATGAAATAGCTAACCTATTTCGTTCTATAGGTTACCAAACTGCCGAATACGAAAGCTTAGCAAATCCATCGGATTCGTTACAATTCTACGACAAAAGGTGCGGACTTTAGGTGTATAGGTTATGATTTTCAACACTTTCAATGTCAGATAATGATAGATTCATGATCTGCATGCAATTGCACATGTACAAAGTGCTGTCTGTTTTCCGTTTCGATTAAAGACGAAGAATATGGAATTTTACATATTCTAGGTATTTGTAGAAAGTACCGTATACGTATAAATTTTAGAAATGTGTTTGCCATGATTTTTGGCTGTATGAACATATTATATATGTGTAAAATATTTGTTTGGCAAAAGGACTCGCCCTAATACATGTTTTGCTAATATACACTATGTATGTTGAAATAGTGTATTCCAAGTGTTTGTGAAAATGACTGAATGAGTATAGAATTCTCATTCACGCTCGCCATGACTAATTGTCATGGATATATTGATTGTTGTATTGGCGATACCCCTTTGGGGAAAGGATTTGCCCTAAATCACGCCATGGTCAACATGTTAAATCGTGTAGCCCAAGTGTTTGTGAAAATGTTCAAATGAATATGGAACTTGGATTCATGCTTGCCATGATTATCCGTCGTGGGTGCACACGAGTAATAATTGGGGCAACTCCCTAGTGAAAGGATTTGGCCTAATACATATGTGATCAACATACGTCGTGTATGTTGATGTATGTAGTCTAAATTATTTGTTGAAATCTTTGGATGAGTAGTAGTTAGTAAATTGTAGTGTATAAGGTGTTGAGATAGGATTCTCAACTACCTTAGCGATGTGTATGATTTCCTTCATGTAAGTTATTTTGTTTAATCGCTTATTGTTTCATGAAACATATTTGTTTAGAATTCCTGTTTGCATTGTGTTTTATAACATGCTTGTTAATATGTTTGAATTACTTGTTTATTTAATTCTGCTCTGATTACTTCACATGTTTAAGTTATATTCCATAAATCTGTGAAGGGTGATGGGGGAGTGGTGCAACGTTTCCGTGCAACAGCCCTAAGCGGACAACATTGGATATTTGATTGTATGATTTGAAATCTTGATCCATTACTGTTTTAACTGTTCTGTAATTGATTGTGTTTGGGGCTATGATTATAATCCAGGCAATCGGTAATGGGATTGAATTCGTGGCTGAGATTCATTTGCCAGGTGAGATGTATTCGACAAACTCGAGTCGTACTTCGGTTGGCGATAGTGGTTGGCCACACGAAGTGCTTATGCGCTTCATGTCATTCAACTTGTCGTGCGCTCGAGCTAGCCAAGCTCGTCAAGTAACCCGATCTGTCTTATGTATGTTCACCATGTTTGGACGCCTCTGCTTAAACCTAGGGTACCAAACTTACCAGTGAAATCCCATTAACCATGGTACCTCGATCCACTAAGACTCATGAGCCGGGCATGGTGGTATGGGACACAGTGGTCGAGCTGTCGGCCTACGCTGGGGCCATGTGCCTCCCCGTAGTGACCAGTGAGCAACCAGACTTGTGAACCGATTATGGTGGTATGGGACACTATATTCGTGCTGTCGGCCTACATTGATAAGGTGATGGGGGAGTGGTGCAACGAATGCATGTAACAGCCCTGGCAGCCCTTTGTAGTGACCTCGAGCATACTCTGAATTTGCGGTGAGGCGACGAGTTTTATCGTGGTGTATAGAGTATGAACTAGGCCTGTATCTGTATAGTGATGAATCGTTAAAGAGGTGATGGGAGAGTGGTGTAACCTTTGTGCGTAACAGCCCTGGCAACCTTTGCAGCGACCTAGAAATACACCATCGTATGAGATTAACTAGGACTGACGACCCTAGAATGGATTATGTTTGGGAATGATACAAGGGAGGTACCTTAGTTTCCCAATACTGCTGTTTGAAATGGACTAATAACAACTCGATAATCATGCTCATCATCGCATTGCATGTGCCTGAAAGATGTGGAGCACTGAGGGATGAAAGCATGCCGTGAACGTAAGATGTTGTCGCACGAGGGAGGGTGTGGTAAGGGCATCCATCATGACTGCATTCAAACTTGCATTAATAAGAGTAGTTAGGAATGTTTGATTGTACTACTTTATCATTACTGCTTGACTGAATTGATAACATGTTAACCTATGCTTTATTGTTCCACTAAGTTGATCACTCACTCCCACGTTACGGGACGGTGTTGTACACACCAACCAGATTTGTTTGAGTTTCAGATGATGACGATGCTACGAAGCGGAGCTGGACTACCATGATGATGAGGAGGATTCCTCCTTTATGCAGTTTCAGGCGGGTTCCTATGAGCCGTGTCCTAATCGACGGGGCTTTCTGGGATATTGATTAGAGGACCTTACACATTTTGTATATTTTAAAATTATACTTGTAATTCATTAACTTGGTAACATTATCACACTCTGGAGACCCACCACAATTCATATATTTTATATATCTATTACAGTCTTCCGCTTGTTATCTCACTTGTCTCTGGAGTATGATATACTGTTTTAGCTTAATCTCACTCATGTTCAATGCACTAATACAGACAACATTCAATCATCATTCATTTTGTTGCATAAGTGATGCGTTGGAACTTAGGAGTTGAGTTTATGCTCGACCCCCGATTTTCAGGGCGTTACACCAAGTTCAGCAGAGCTGACTCGATCTGATCCGAATCCTTGTTGGCCTGACCTGAATCGAGTTGGATCGAGTTGAGTCTGTCTAATCGATTCAGACAAGGCTAAATCAAGATAGGGAGAGAGAGGGGGAGAGAAAGGAGGAGAGAAAGAAGGAGATGTGGGAAACCGGGAGAGAAAGAAGGAGAGGAAGGAGGAGAGAAAAAAGGAGATGAGGGAAATCGGGAGAGAAAGGAGGAGAGATGGGTGAGTGCAGTGCCTCCTTCGGGTAGAGAAAGAGGGGTTAAGGTTCATTCGGTTTAGGACGGGTAGAGAGCTGGGTAGTAAAAAATAGAAAAATATATGTAAAAAACTTATATATAGGACCGGATCAGGTCAGATCGGTCTGGATTAACCACAATCCGAACTCGATCTGATGTACGATCGGATCTAAGTGGTCCTAATTGATCCACACAGATCTAGCCTTCGGTTCGGTTCGGATCAGTTCAGATTAGTCGGATCGAATCAGATTCTGTCCAGCTTTAGTGACAATGATCAATGTGCCTATTTAATGAGGGAGCATGCATGGCATGACGATAAAAGACCCCCAAGAGAACAGACTTAATCATGTATACCATGATACTCTTAGGGAGGCCGCTTCTCACATTCCTTCCAAAATGGAAGATTTTCTAGAGACGTTCGGGGAGCCAAAAACGCTCGAGTAAGTTATGAATATTAGAAGATTCGACCAATGCCTAAGCCAATTCGACTTTAGTTCATATCCAAGTTAGGAGAGATAGACATAAAAGCTTGATCAGGTTTCCCTCTCCGTACATCAATTATAATATAAGAATGGGAGAGATTGAAGATCCCATTGAGGCATCGTAGTTCAATTAGATCAAAAGAATAGGAGAACTATATTTGATCTAGTCTGATAATAGATTAGTATCTGTTGTCAAATCCCATCATCACTTTAAACCATCACCTTAAGGATGGTTAAATGCAGGATGTGGTTTGATTTGAACCATCCAACACCTCAAAGTAGACCAAATAGACCTGCCCTTAAGGTTGTCAGATCTTAGCCTAGTTGTCTTCATCAGAAGAACTTTGGTAGTCCCACGCCTAATCTTTAGTGGGCCACGAAAATCTTTGCGAAGAATCAACTACAAGAATAATATCCGAGAAGCTAGTACGTCCGAATATGACTAGAGTCATTTTTTTCCAATGCAAGTATATAGTTTCGGATTAATCAAGGTGATTATTCCCATATCCAGAATTGCAATATATGTGAGTGCGAAGGATTCAGAAGTAGCTAGGAAGTCTAGTGAAGTATTTCACCGCCTTGATAAGCTATAGAAGGAGCACACGAAAAAGTGATCGAGGCCCCCATGCCAAACACATTTATCTACTTTATATTTATCTTTTTGTTTATCTTAGCTTAGTCGAGCCTAATTCTAGCATAGATAACTACTACATAGTAGCTCCCGTACCTTAGGAGTAGAGTAAATATCATCAACTTTAAGTTGTAGGATCATGATCAATTAAGTTTCCATTTGGTTAATAATACTAATCCAATCACATCTTGCTTACCGCCCACCTCAATCGTCTGTTCCGATCGATGTATCAGGTATTTATCTTTACTTTTCATTTATTTCTTTGGTTGATTGTTACTCTGTGAATTATAATGGGTTGTATATTTAAATGCAATAAAAATTAGTATTATTTACCCTTATTTTATTTATCTGAACATTTATTTTCATTTGAGAACTATATAACCTAAAGACTGGTGAAACAAAAAGTTCTTAAGTCCATACACTCAGGTTTACTATCCCAAGATTTTTTATTTTTTATTTTTTTTAAAAAAAAAAACTCATTCAAAAGGGTTAACACATCTTCTTTCACAAATCACCCGAATGGAATACAAACCGGTGGTTGAGAGGATAATTGAGTCCTATGTCCAGTCTTTAATATGTCAATTTCAATGTGGGAGAACATCAGTAATTTAATCAAACCTTTTAGTTCAGTAGACTTTTGCACGCCACGCCTCTTACTTACACATGAAAAACCAATCCAGATCTTCGTTCTCACATTTGGCCTGGTTTGATTGAATTAGCAGCAACAACGTTGTCCAAAAAACAAGCATATCCAAATCTTAACTGAACTATACCATAGGGAACTGCGGTGATTGGCAACTAAAAACTTCTTTGAGGCGCAAAAGTTTTGGATCAAGCTGATATTTGTATTTTCTGTTCATCCACGTCCGTATGACCTAATCAAATGGTTGGATAGCAGATAAACATTAAAGTAAGTGGTAGAATTTTTTTTAATGGTGGTGTAAAATTACAAGTGTCTCCTGTTGTGCAGTTCACTTGAGATCTAGGTCGGTTTCATTTTTGGAACTACGGAAAAAAAATAAAAAAAAAAAGCTTGAAAAACTGATGGACAGAGTAGATATACAACAGACATTAAGGTGGGCCCCACTAGGCAACCCGGACACCCCTAATCCTCACCCGAAAAATATTATACACCTGGAATCATCAGAAGGAAAATAAAAAATAAAAAATCAAACCAACTGTCAAAAGCATAGGAACTACGATCTTCCTGTTAGACAGGCTCTCATTCCTTGTATAGTCCTTTCCATTGTTCATTTCCCAATCAATAGTAACAGATCCATCAATTAGTCCCCACAAACCACGACCCTTGAGAAAGTTCTCAAAATGGATGGCCCACGAGAGAGTAGTTGGTACCATCAAAACTACAACGTTCGTACGTGATGAGTTCTTGTCCATTGGTCAAGTAATGTAAAGCACACAAGAAGTCATCAGCTTCAGGAGCTGGATCTGGATCTAAAAAGGGAGATCGGCAATCAAAGAATTCGAATCGCAATCGTGGGAGTCTAAAAGGAGATCGGAAGCAATCGAAGAATCGGCGAAAGAATAAATAATCGCCAGGAAAAGGAAAAGGAAGCAATCAAAATCGAAAAAATCGCCAATCAAAACTCAAGAAAAAGGGAGATCGGAAGCAATCGAGCGGGAGTCGGAGAGCGGGGCGTCGAGATCTGGAACAAAAATACGAGACGCTCGTTAAAATCGAGCAGTGGAAGCTTCTGACGCCAGGACAGGGCCGACGCAGCAGGTTTGGTCTGACGCAGCAGTGACCCGGACACAGGTTTGGCCCGCAGCAGGGAAGCCGACGCAAAGGGGCTCACGGGCACAGCGAGGATGCAAGCAGAGAGAGAGGAGGCCTGACGAAAATTTGGATCGAGTATTGCTCTGATACCATGAAAACCGAGAATCCAAAAAAGGTTTTCTGTATATTTGAGACAACCCAATGGGGTTGAATATATAGAAATTACAGTCATGTATATAAGGAAAAATAATAAAACCAAAATCCTCTACGAACTATACAAGGCATATAGCTATACATGGAAAGGACTATACAAGGAATGAGAGCCTGTCTAACACTTCCTACGTACAAACGACTAGCAGTACGTTTGTGGAGAGAGGAGCTACGCTGTCCATCAGCTAAACCACATTTCTTTGACCTTGAATGTAGGCCGTTGATTCGTTCCTTTTAATTGTTTATGTTTTTATACATGTTTGGCCCACTTCATCAGCACATAAGTTAGAAACATTTAAATGAGAAATAAGAAATTTATCAAACTTTTAGGTGGGTCAAAGCTTATTTGGGCCTAAGGCTTAGGCCTATTTAGGCCCAAGCTAGGTTTGGGTCGAGCTCGGGCTTAAAGCCTTGAATGTGGAATCAAACTAGGTCTAGCCTACATGAACTCATTGCCAGATATGTGAAAATAGTGAAAAAATGAAAAATCAGTATAAAATATTAAAAATAACTAATATTTTTTCATTAAAATATTAACTAGACCAAAAAAAAAAAAAAAAAGCTTTTTCATCTTTTATTTCTCAACTAAACATAGTTAGAAAAGAGTTTACCTGTTATTCTTGTAAATTAACCAGATATCGGCGTAACCGAATAACCCAAGTTATTGAAGTCTGGATTTTACTTTTAAAGAGGAAAACTAAGAGAAGTGCAGTAGTGTAATGGGTGAGTGTAGAAAGAGAAGAGATAGTTTCTTTTTCTTAAGTGTAAGCTTTTGCATAAATAAGATAAGAAACAAAATTCTTAAAATGAGAAAAGCTTATTAACAAAACCCTTATTAATAAGACTTACATAACCTATAAATCCCAAATTCATTACTTCTTTTTAAAATAGTAAACTTTTTTAAAATGATAAGTAAGAAATAACAAACAAATTCAAAACTAACTCAAATTCTTTTTTATTACCCGAACAAAGAATATTTCAAACTATTTCATGAGTCTCCAAATCTAAAAAATGCTAAAAATAACAAAAATTAAATTAAATTAATTAAAATAATAAACTTTTCATAAAACTCCAAACTAACACTTAAAACGACTTATTTTTAGAAAACCGTTAAGGAATGAAAGGCTTTGCAATTGGCTAGCATGTAAAGTTCATTGATAACTTTCTAACAGCATTTTAATACGACGCAAAATAGGCAAACGGTCATAAAGTTATGTCCGTCGCAAGCTATAATGCATGATATAGCTCCTTTCTAACTTTTTGGCCGGATCTCCTTCAATCCTCACCATTTATGATATTGATCTTGACTTTGTCTTACATCATGTAGTGATTGATATCTTTGCATGATTGGACTTGAGTTGGATCCGCATCGGGCCGAGCCCAATCCATTTCCTAAGTGCACTTAGACCTTAGGCCCAAGTATGTCTAATGACCCAATATAAGATTATTAGGCCCAACCCGTAAGTCTATTACTATATCAGGCCCAGCCCAGCCAACCCATTTGTCAAAGATTGTATTGGTAAGGTTTGATCCCAAAAAGAAAAAAAGAAACAAGGTCCCACACATTGCTAGCTACCACTAAAGTAATTAAATGACTATTAATCATTTATTATTAGTGCCGGCCGGATGGGTTAGGCTAATTTCTACCTACGGCCCAACCAGTTTCTAGATTTAATTATCCAATCCAAGGCCACCCATAACCTAATAAACTCAACCCGAGCTCATTTTTTAAGCAGGTCGAGTTGATTAGCCCAGAGGTTGGTTGACCAATTGCCAACCTTACTAATATTCAACTCTTAGAAAACACTTCACATGAACCAAGTGGACTATTAATATTTATAATAAGAAACAACCTTGAAATTGCTGCTAGATTTTATTTTTTTTCAAGTCTAATTTAAAATTAAACTGATACCAATTTTGGGGCTTAAGGCCTGCTTGGATCATCATCATCATCTAAGTTTTATCCTAATTAATTAGGGTTAGTCAAGTGAATCTTTTTCCATGATTCCACTCTATCAGAAGTAGGTTAGGGGCTCCCCCAGCCTCACCCAACACAGTATGGTCCTTGCCATGGGGCCCACCTTGATGTATGTATTCTATATCCATGACATCTATCCATTTTTCCATATCATGAAGCAGATCAAATATCAGGTGGACCATCCTATAAGAAACAACGGTGATCGAACGTCCCACCGTAAAAAATTTCTTAGGGATCATAATATTTTCGTAATGTTTATTTTCCATCTAACATGTTAATAAAGTCACATAAACTTAAATGAAGAGGGAAAAAACAATTATCAGCTATATTTAAGGCTCATAACAAGTTTTTAATGATCAATCACCACTATTTCCTATGGTATGATCCACTTGAGATTTGGATTTGTTTAATTTTTAGGCTTATTTTATAAAATGATCTGACGAAACAGCTAGACAGCATGGATATATGGTACATACATCAACGTGGACCCTACAATAAGTACCTTACCATCCTAGGCGAGGTCGGGGTTGTACCTATAATCGGCTCACACTCTATCAAGGGTCATATCTTCAATAAAATCATAAGTTATAAAGTCTATTCTTACCATATCCAACAGTTTTTTGGGCCTTTCTCTTGCCCTTAGATGGTAATGAAATTCTACTTAATTTTAAAACATGAAAAAAAGGTAATAACATTTAGAAGCCTGGCCTCTTACATCAGTGCAACAAAAAGTCCCATTTGTTTGTATTTACTTTATTTGAAAGGAAAGATCATCCCACCATCTGATTGCTATGATTTTTTCCACGGCCGTCTATGGAGTGTAGGCCAAACAGAATGGACAATCCAACTTGATTAATTGGACTATGTGTATGTCCCAAGCATTTAAAAGCCATACAGAGAGTTATTTCACCGATCCAGCAGAGTATGATAATCCATGCACTAAGAAATCATGCAAATGGCATGAGTTAGCTCAAATTACACTCTCCAAATTGTGGGACCAACTATAGATAAGTCATAATACAAAATTTGTAATGAATAACAGGTCCTAACCTCTCATAAAGAAGCATTTGTTTGACAAATTCATGCAGTAAGTCTTTTTCACTTTGACCTTCCGATGAATGTATATTAATTAGCTAGTTAGGAAATCAAATCAATGTAATTTTCAGTTTACAAGCCATCTAAATGGACACCCATGACTCACAAGGTTAATTTAAACTATATACATTCCAAGTCTTCAACTTCTAGTGGGAAGTTATTTAATCATCTGGCTGTATATGGTGCTTGATACACAAGCACTCAGAAATTGTACACAAGACGATTATTAATTTAAATTAAACTGGAAAAATTGTGGGACATACTTTCACATTGTCACATTTCAAAAATCTTTTTGAAGAAAGTTTCTAGTTTAAATTTTAATTCTAGTGCGTGTTTTCTTTTGACATGGGGTGTGGGCTTTTTTCTTTTTTGTTTTTTCCTTTTTTTTTCTTTTTCTTTTTCTTCTCTTCCTTAGTCAATGATGTGGGGCTCCTTCTGTATTCTTTAAGTTGTGTGCCCTTTAGAAAAACATAAAATGTTTTATTTTCTTTCTAAGAACAAAAAGTCTAAATTAGTTTTCTACTTTTAAGTGCGAGTTCCACACTCAGATCCATAGCTCAACTGGCAGACTGAATGGAGATACCTCGTTTCAACACTTGAGGCCTTGGTATCGATCCCTAGCGGGGTGGCTAACATGGACTGCGTGTACTGAAATTAAAAAAAAAAAAGAAAAAGTGCAGAGTTCCGCTGCTTAAAAGAAATTATAAAAAGGGAGAAGCTGTAGAGACATTAGAAGGCGAGTTGAGAGAGTGTGCGAAAATTAATAAAAACATAAATCTTTTTTCATAAAAAATAAAATAAGTAAAATAAATAAAATAAAATAAAAAATCTCTTCCTTGTCATATAAATATAGTGTGAAGGCTAGTTCTCTTAGAATCAGATGACTACTAATTGATTCTCGTTGCTTAAACATTTGTAGAAGCGGATTTTCTATAGCTTACATAATATATATACTCCAATTGAAATAGTCATCTAATTAAATTAACATAATTATTTGTTCAAGATATATCTAAATTGGGTCCCATGATTTGGATATTTTAGCCTTTCACATGAAATTCTTGCGCTGGTAACCCAGGCGGACCCACTGCGATGTTTGTGAGAAATCCACCCAGTTCATCCGTTTGGTGAGTTCATTTTAGGATATGAGTATAAAAATGAACCGGATCCAATGCTTAAGTGGGCCAAAGACGTGAGAATTGAACGTCCACGGTTGAAATATTTGTGGGGCCACAGAAGTTTTGAATCATGCTAATATTTGTGTTTTCAGTTCATCCCACTAAGAATGACGTTATGAACGGTATGGATGGCATGTAAACATCACTGTCTACCCCAGGGAGGTTTCAACGGTGGGAATTTCCCTAACCACCTTTTCCTTTAGTACGGCCGACTTGAGCCATTGATCCTGCTCACTTTTGGTCCAATAACTGAAAATGAGCTCACAAAACGGATGGACGGAGTGGATTCCTCACAAACATCACAGTGGGCCCCACCTAGGTTTCCAGTGCAGGAACTTCCTACGAAAGCCTTTAGCAGGAAACCTGCGTCCTTTAAAACGTTTGTATTCCAAAATTATAATTTCTAAATAATTTATTATAAGTGCATGTGTATCATCAATCATGCTTTGTTAGAGCATCAAATTTTTTCTTTTTTTTTTTCTTTTTATTTTTATTTTTTTTAACACCTACCGCTCCTCACATGGACTAAGAGTATCAAAGCATTTGGACCACCTCTCCAAATATGCATGTGAGATAGGTAATATGGTGTTATCAATAGTAAAATGTCATACAAACTGGCAACAAGAAAAAAAGCCAATAGGCCTTGAAAAACACAACTTTGTTTGAATAAAACAATCGTCCAAATATTCTATTCTTTTTATTATTTTTTTATTACATTTAAGATGCCGGTATTCCTACACCACTTGCAAAATAGATTATTCTCCAACACTAATTCAACTAGCTTTAAAAGTTCATCAACTACATGTTAAAAATTACTCCACTATGCAGAGGATATGCCCAATTGCGTGTAAAAGCTATTCAATTGTCTTTGTGGGCCAACCTTGTTGAATGTATGCCATCTAATCCGTACATCAAGTGGGCCCCATTGGTATAGTGAGAGGACTAGAATTAGGATTATATGCTTATCAGGCGGGCCACACCATAGAAAATAATTGACAACCACGAAAGACCTTTGAATTCATATGGTGGCCCATATGATGGTTGGATCTGCTTATTTTTTTGGGTGGCCTACTTTCATGCTTGGTAAGATCGTTATGGATGGATTGGATGCTATGCAAACACCATGGATTTTCCTACAACGACTGCAGAGGAACCTGCCTAAACAATTCATGCATCCAAACGCAATATTGAATAGTGGGCTTGACTCCTGTGACTGTTCAACACAGTTTTTAAATGGTGGTGACTTTTCAACTGTGTAAATGGCATATCTTTACGGCAATCTAGAGAGTCCAAAATGCTGACTAAATGACAATGGAGTCTAACGGTGTGAACCGTTAGACTAGACCATTCACTATTTTGCTCCTAACGATCCATGTGATTGACTATAATTGAGTGGCTAGGATTGCTTGATTTTTGAATGAGGGTTGTATTTGTCCGAGCTCAGAGAAAGTTCCTGCAATCAAAAGATAAGTAGGGCCCACCAAGATGTTATTGAAAGAGCCACTTCGTTCATCAGTTTCTCTAGCTCATGATAGGACAATATTCGCAAATGAGGCAGGTCTAAAACTCAAGTGGACCACTGTATAAAAATCATAGAGACGGAGTGCCTACGGTCAAAACCTCTATCAGAGAGGGAAAAGTTTTGGATTAGGCTGATATTTGTGCTTTCAGTTCATCTTTTTATGTGTATTTCAATAAATTTATGAGTCTTTTCAAAAAGTTAAAGTGTTGGTTTAGTTTTTTGCCATTTTGTACTTTTTTTAAGGCATATATTAGATAAAATAGGAGAAGAAAAGTGGCTTATATATCTTTGCTCATCGTAAACTTTTGTCACATGTGTTGAACTATACTTAAGCCTGTATGCACACGTAGGGCATGCAACCGGTGGAAATTTTGGTCCAAAAATCTTTAACCGGGCGTGTGACGTGGCTTCGAAGCTTTAAAAGAGAAAATAGGGTTAAGGTTTTTGTACTAGTATTCTGCACCGAGGGGTGCAAACTATTTCAAAAATAGCGACATGTACATGCCTTGAACTCTGCACCGAAAGGTGCGAAATATCTCATAGATAACAACACATACACACCTTGACCGAGCATTGATCTGATCATGCTGCTTATAAAGATCAACATAATAGATGTGAGATTTCTAAGCATAGACTCCTTTCTACCGAATATTTCTAGTTAACTCCTGTAATATTAATCCTAACACATCTCCATTAGAATAACATTATGAAACATTTGGGTGGCATATAAACATCATGGTGAGCCCTGAAACAGTTTCAATGGTGGGCATTTCCATTCCATTTTTTTCATGTACTGTGGTCTACTTAAGTTTTGGATTGCCTGATTTTTTTGGATCATGTCCTGACATGAGCCAGAGAAATTGATGAACAAGGTGAATTTCTCACAAACATCTCAGTGGCCCACGTTGCTTCTAACCACTGGAACTTTCCATTGGGCAAGGGCGCAGACAACTAGCTATCTTTCACAACTTCCCTTACATTGGTCTGGATAATCATTAATTAATCCCAGATGTGAGGAGGATGGGCCCCACCATTTGCAAAATGGTGGTAAACTATGATTAGAGTCTAACCATTTTTTAATATTATATTCTCGTAAATTTCAAAGCAGCCCATAGAAGAGCTGCTTTCACATGCTTATACCCGCGACAGATAAACGGCTCTCCGCTACCCGCCAAACCGCTACTCCGGACTTTGAACTTTCAAGGGTTCTTGGTGTGTATAGACCTCAGGTTTCAGCGAGCAGGTTCATTCGCTACAAGCAAACCTTAATTTGCAAACTAGGCCTAGGGTTGTACGGATAAACCTAAAAAGACTAAAATGCCCCTTCATCTACGGATGATTACCCTGACAGTCAAAAAGTATTTTGATAAAAATAGCAGCTGATGAACGTTAAAAAGTAGCTTTTGCCAAAAAAAGGTTTCCGGCCAGCGAAAATTCTACAGGCACCGTACGGACTCGTCCGTTCGCCTTATTATTTCAACTTTCAACCTAGTGCAAAAATAAGGTAACCCGCAGGAGTACCCCAAATGGTAGTTAGCAAAGGAAACTTCACCCTAGTGGGCCACCTGAGATGAACATAACCATTCAATTGAGGGTACGGCTATCAATGGGTCAGGTCCTAATTAAGGTACCCGTTCACCCACTAATCGGATTCGAGTCTCGCTGAGTCTAGCTCTAGATTTTAGGAGCCAGACCGGATAATGATCAAGTGCTTGTCAAGTACCCATTAAGTCCTTGGGCTTGCTCTGTTGGTAGACTCTCATAAGTTTCAACACCTGGTCAAGGGTTCGAGTATCCATAGGTGGTGAAAGCCCACTACAGTGTGAGTGTGTAGGGGTGTGTGTGCATGTATTAAAAAATAAAATTAAAAATTAAAAATTAAAAAAATACCCATCAAGTCCTTGGATCTAAGTTCAAGTTTGTTTTTTTTTTACTTTTTTTTTTTTAATTTTTATTTCTTTTTTTTTTTTTTTTTTTTTTTTTTTTTTTTACACACGCACACACACCCCACACACTCACGCCACACGCACGCACACCATGGGTACTGAACCATGACCCTGTTGAAACTCCAGGGAGTCTACCACCCGTGAGTGGACCCTAATTTTTATTTCTTACACAAGCAAAACCCCAAACTACGCATTGGTGGAATTTCACCACCTATGGGTACTTGAACTCCTGACAAAGTCCTTGGAAGAGTCATCTAAGTTTCGAGTCGGGCTCAGATTAGATCCGGGTCAAATGAGAGCATTTATATGGTTGGGCCCACCCAATGAGTGAATTGAATTGCACTCACATGTGCTACTTTTACACATGCAAGGTGTAAACTGCAGAGTAGTTCTCTCATACTCATGTGGCTTAATCAACCTTATTCATTATTAAAATAATCAAAATATATTTAACCTCTATTCTATTATATAAAACATAAGAAGCTAAGTGCATTTTTGCTCATGCAATTAGTTTAGGGAGGGTCGTGGTTTTTTAGATTCTACAAGACATTGAATGAGATTGTCCATATAAATTAAGAGAATTTCTGAATATTTGAAAATCACCTACTTATAAATGGATGGTTTGGATTTTAGCAGCATCAACGAATCGCTTGGATTTTATCACACTTCCCCACTTCTTTTTCGGGCACAAATAACCTGCTCCCTTCCTGATTTTGGATAGCCCGCGTGATGAGCCATCTATAATGGGTGTGGAGCCCACTGTGATGACTAGGTGACATCATTCACATCTTTTGTGTCACATTATGTTAGGCTGCCAAACATAAATATTAAAGTTGTGCAGGTTATAAAATTGATATACCACACTGTAATAGCTTAAGCTTTTCGAGTAAATGGTTGTTGGACATAATATCAGAGAAAAAGGTCTTATGTTCGAATCTCGAGAGGAGTAAATATGCCTCTTTAATATATTATACTTATTGATAGCCCTATTTGGTGGGATCCATTAAAATCGTCTCAATTACCTAACAAATACCTATTGATAGCCCTATTTGGTGGTCCCTCAGGTGGATGTTGGCTCCCAACTCCATCTTGTAGTCGATGGGGGTAGGGTCCTACCTAGTCTTAAAAAAATATTCTATATTAGAAGATCCTAGCCATCATATGTTTATGTCATTTTTCACACCTCTATAGTTCATTTTCTTTTCAAGTAATTATGTGTGTGTAATATGTTGTGGCCTAACATCTTCCAAATCTTTTGCAAGTAGTTATATGTAGGTTAAGAATTTTGAATTTAGGATTTCTTTTTATAGTTTTCTCTTATTAATACATTCCTAACGCGTAAGAGAACCGAGACAACATGTACATGCATGTGCATTACAAGGACTGGTACATGGTATTTTCAGCCCACGAATGCATTGATAGTTTTATAAATCTATAGCATTCCCCAACATAACGCATTCCTGAGAGGTAAGAAAAATTATCGCCTTCGGGTCAATTTCAGCCCCAGATACTCATCATGTTTCCCTCTACTACTAGAATTGTTCCCCAGCCATTGCTTGTCTAAGGACAATGTTTACAAAACTCGAAAACTCATCACATCCATTTGGGTCTTGCTAGTCAACTCGAAACTTGTATGAGTTTTTATTGACTTGATTCAATATCTAATCAATAAATTAAAAGACATTTGAAGTAGGGCTGAAAGTCAGGTGAGTTCAACCCGACCGACCCGTGACCAACCCGTGACCGACCCGACATTGGATTGGGCTTAGGCAGGATGTATCGGGTTCGGTCTCGGGCTTGGGCTATACAAACATCAACCCGATAAAACTTGGGTCGGGCTCGGGTTGAGGTCTCGGGCTGCATTTCCCAACCCGAATCCGATCGATATATAAGTTAATCATAAATTATAAATGAGTGTGGATTGTCTGTGTTGAAGGCACGGGAAATTTCAATGTCGTCGGGTCTCATTGGTCCATGTCATTTCTGATGACTCGAGCTAACAAGATAAGCCAGATTTCTCTCCCAAATAGATTGCGTGTTACACAACGTGACTTTTAAATGAGTAATCATCCTATATTTTAGCTTGTTTATTTAGAAAAAATGAAGCTCTTTATGATAAATAACTACATATATAATTAATAAAATCATAGGTACCAAAAATAAGATATGTATTGAAATATAATATATTAATATAATAACGAAAATATTAGCATGTATCCACCCGACCAACCCAACCTAGGCCGCTTGGGTTGGGCTTGGGTTGGGAATTGCCAACCCAAAGTTGGGTTTGGTTGAAGTTAGGAACCATGGGTTGGGCTAGGATTGAGCACCAACCCAACCCAACCCACCCCACCCCACCTGACTTTCAGCCCTAATTTGAAGTAATGATAGAATATAAAAAATAGGAGAATTAACCGAACGCATGATGCCTACCTTGCCAGTGAACGATTTCAGTATTAAAAAGAGCACTCACCATTATCAAGTGACTAGAGTGTCAAAACGAGTTAGTGAGCCAACTCAATGAGTCTTTATCAATAATGAGTTTCCTTATAACTCGATCGGCTTGAAATCTTGCTCCAGTGGTAGACTCTTAGGAGTTTCAACACCTAGTCAAAGGTTCGAGTACCCATAGGTGGTGAAATTCCACTACGGTGTGAGTGTGTGGTGGTGTGTTTTTTTTTTTTTTTTTTTTTTTAAGATCGGCTTGTAATCTCATTTACTTTTTCCACACTAAGTTTTAGAACTATCTATGCATCTATCCAAGCAACGTGAACTAGATATCTGGTCTTCCGTCTCAGAGAGAGTGCCAACTCTACTTTTAAGCTGAAAGCGGCTCATGTCTAATTTCCGGTCTGAATTGGAGAAGGATAAGAGAAATGATACCATGAACCCCTTTATCTTTAAAAAGCCTAAGTGGATTGGAAGGCTCTAGAATCGTTGTTTTAGTCTTTTGGAGCCATCTCAAAATAAGTCTTTGAGTGGACGTTTGGGGAGAGAAACTCCCAAATGTGCTGTTATTTTCGTCGCTGAAATGTGGGCCTTTTTCATGTGACAGAACAACGATTGAATTGCCGCCCACCCAAAAAATGAATGAATGAAGAAAGTTCTGGATTTTTTTCTTAAAATTGAAGAGATTAGCATGTTAGGTAGATAAATGCTTTCATGCCAAACGTCTCCTACTCTCATCCATTACTTTTAAAGGGAATGTTTGGTAGTAACATAAGTTTAGTCTTAAATATATTATTGAAATTAGTCTCACCTCAAGGTATGAAAGACTTGATGAGGTCGATCACCATTTTCCTCAGGAGATATCTATTTCGAATTCAAGGGGCTATTTGTACTCCTTATAAAGCTTCCTCAAATCCAGGAGGGATAAAATTAGAGAAAAATTAAAATCTAATAAATTTAAAATAAATTGATTTTAAAAAATTAAAATAAAATAAAATAAAAAACACGAAATCACAATCCTTTAAATAATGAGTCTAAACTTAGGATGAAGTTTTAGACTTAAACTCCAATTCGAACACCCTAAAAGCATGACTTACTATAAATAGTGAACTTATTATTTATAAACGATCTCAATTCCTACTAGACTTTATGGTTTTTGGTTAAAAATAATAAGTATCCAATTTATCCTAACCATATTCTTCTGCTAACTTTTCCAAGCCCTTTTTCATGTTAGGCATGATTCCTACGACTCAAAGGATCAAATGTTATACTTAAACTAAAACTTACTATTTATAGTAAAAATAAAAATAAAAGGGACTTTTGACCATCGTACTAATGGAATCTTGTAAATCCGACATGGGCAACCCAACATGATGGATTGGTTGGCTAAAGTAGCTAGATTCTCGTACCCCAAAATCATATATGATATGTCAAAAAACTCATCCTGATTTGTGAAATATGGTTGTTTTAATATTATGATAGTCTGGATCATTTTCGCTTCAAATTGGGCTTTCTCTGGTCCAAAATCATATATGATATGTCAAAAAACTCATTCCGATTTGTGAGAAATGGTTGTTTTAATATTCTGACAGTCTGGATCATTTTCGCCTCAAATTGGGCTTTCTCTAGTCTGTCTTTGCCATGAAAGTGTCTGCAACGAACTCTACATCACAATTGGGACTAGATTTTTTTATCTTAAATGTCCAAATGAACTTTTTATATTATTAGTCCATATGTACAGAAGAAGAATTATTTAACATATGTGGCACATGTGCATATTTAAAACTTTATCAAACATGGTGTATGTGCGGCACTGGAAAATATAAGATAACATATGTCTACGTACAAGTTAATTGAAAAAGTACAATGGCAAATGTAAAGCATTTAATGATATATAAGCGTATATGTGGCAGATGCATTGCATATATAACATAAGTAGATACAATATATTAACAACATTTGAAGGTTGAATGCGGTACATTTGTTTAAAAATAACAAAAGCTTGTAAAGTAATTAGCATGAATCAGTCATCTCTCCTTTTTCAATGCAATGTGTCACAAGCCTCTCATTTTCAATGGATGTAGCACCTAAACATCACTTAGGGTGGACTTGGATACATATATTGAATTGAAATTAAGCTAATAACTGATGATGGTATGATTATGGGAAAATCCTTCCCGCTAATATACCACTTATGCAAAACATCACTAAAAATGGTAGGCCCCACCATGAAAATCACTTGGTAGAAAATGTATGCCAGTCTTACTCTTCAGATAGGCTACATTAGTGAAATTGATAGAAAATTGATGGTTTGACTCTAACACATGGTTGTGCCTCATCTATTGAGTTATTCTAAACCTTAAGATAGTGATCTTCATAATAGTGCCTGTCATTTTTAGGCGCCTTCAGTTCTGGAAAAAGAATATTTTGAATGCATAGACACATAAATACATGTATATGCATCAACAAACTGAGGACTAATTTTTCATTGGAAGGTCGGATCGTTTGAGAGTATGTAATCCATGGTAATTGGTAAATACATCAAAAGTTTGTTTTTTAAAAATATAATAAAATTATGTGATTCAATTTCATAGGGATTCCAATCACCACTGATTCACAAGCTACAATCATTTCCTATTCTATTTTCACCAATGCATTCCAAATATATTATCAAATACATTTACTTGGATTCTACGAGATTTCAAGTTGAAGATGACAAACACACGCTCACCACTAGAGCGGGGCATCGAGTCAAGTCAAACCGAGTTAGGGCTGACTCGACTCGATTCAGTTTTGAAATAGGCCTGACCCGAACTCGATACTGAGTCTAGCATGCCTGACTCAATCCGAGTCCGATCTGGTCTGGACTAATGTAGACCAAGTCCGATCTGGTCAGAAGTACCAAGTCGAGTCAAGTTAAAACCGAGTTAGATTGAGAGATGAGGGAGGAGAGACCAAGAGAGCGGAGAGGAGAGAGAGGAGGAGGAGGAGGAGGAGGAGGAAGGTGATGGTGGTGGGTGGTTGTCGGGCTTGGAAGATGAAGAGGATGGGGGAGGGAGAGAGATTTTGGGATCAGGTTGAGGTAGAGTGCGGTAGGTAGGTTCAAAGAGTCGGGTTTAACTAAATCGAGTTTCAGGTCGAGTTATTAGGTAACTCGAACTCGACTCAACTTGAGTTCAGATTGGGCGAATCCTACTCGATTCGGACCGATTCACCCATTCGGTTCAGGTCAAGTCGGACGAGTCCAATGAATCTGATCCAGTCGTCCCATGCCCACCTCTACTCACCACAATGGGTACTCAAACCCATGAACTCCTGTTGAAACCCGTACGAGTCTACCACTAATGCATGAGTAAGGACCCATATCAAATACACGCTCCAAAAGAAGGCAACGTCATTTATCTTATCACTGGTTCTTGATTGAACTGAATGGCTGCAATTCAATGCACTTGTTTATCCAAATACAACCAAAATAATGAAGCCTGTCACGTCCAAAACTTCTACATTCACTTGGTGTTTCCCACCTAAAGTTTGGATGACGCTGATTTTCAGAGAATTTGCTCATCTTAACGACACTCACCTGATGAACGGCTCAGATAAACAGTGACCCTACGTCAAGCCTATGGTAGACATCCCCTCCCTACTTCCTGAGCCGTGGTCCGTGGATCATGCTCATTTTTCGACCTGGGACCTAACATTGAAGGGCCCACCCAATGGACCGTATGGATATCACAGATCAAAAGGGTCCTGAAATCGAGGGCGCCACCGACACACTGACCTACAATAGCTGTTGTAGAGCATTCGGGTCCAAAAACTGGACTTGATTAGGCGTGCTGCAGCACGTTTACCTGTTAAATTTCCAACATGACTCACGCACCATGTTTTTCTACATGGACATTAATGGTCGAAATCGAATTGGGCCCACGTTCAATGTATGTAGTCTATCTAAACCGTCCATCTGTTTTTCCATCTAATTTAAGGGGTTGAGCCCAAAATTGAAGTATATCCAAAGATCAAGTGGATCATACCACAGTAAACAGTGGGGATAATGATTTCCACCGTTGAAACCTTTCCAGGCCCCACAGTGATATTTATTTATCATCCAACCTGTTAATAAGATCATGCAGACATAGATGAAGGGAAAACACAAATATAAGCTTGATCCAAAACTTCCGTAGCCCCCAAGAATTTTTCAACGGTAAACGTTCAATTCAAATGTTTCCTGTGGTGTGGTCCATTTGAACATTCTATATACTTCATTTTTGGGCTGAGGACCTAAAATCATCTGTTAAAATTGATGGAAGGAACGGATCAGATACATAAATCATGGTGGACCTCACATATTTTACTCACATAGTCTACGCAATCCGCTTCCTTAATGGTCGGTCGTCCATCACATCCATGGGCGGCCCACTCGTGTTTCTCTTTATTCATGGTTCTTCAAGCGTTTTCATCGTGGCATGAAAACCTCCACTCCACGCCAAACCGCACTACGTATGCAAGACCCGAAACACCTCATTCTGTGGGGCCCACCATGTTGTATTTGTAAAATCCACTCAATCCATCAAAAATTATATTATAAGATAAAAAATCATCTGAACCCATAAGTCCAACGGCGAGGATGGTATGCCAACCATAGATCTGTGTGTGGGGCCCACCATTTCTGTATCTTTCAAGATTCAAGTGGACCACACCTATATGAATTTTAAATCAAGCTTATATTATGTATATACGGTACAAATAATGTTTCTCACCTGATGGACGGAGTAGATTTTACATATTCATTATTCATGGTGGGACCCACAGATGTTGGAGGTTATTCCGGTACACTGCATTCAACTATTCAATTTTCAAAATTCAACCAACCAGTACAACCCAACAGAACTTACCATGGGGGCGGATTAGATACTGATAATGTCAGTAGCCAAATCGCTGCTGAAGTGACGTCACCAAGCTCTGTGGACCCAACATGATGCATGTGTTGTATCCATGCGGTCCAACCATTTGTAGAGATCGTTCTATGGCATTAGAAAAGGAACGAGATAGATCTAAAGTTCAAGTGGACCCACCACAGAAAACCGTGGGATCAGTCATACTCACCGTTGAAACATTTATAGGACCCACCATGACATATTTTTTAGATCCAACCTATTCATAAATTAACATAGAGATAGATGAAGTGAAAAAAAAAAAATAACAGCTTGATCGGAAACTTCTGTGGCCCCTAAGAAGTTTTGAACGGTGGATGTCACTGTCCCCACTGTTTTCTATGGTGGGGTCCACTTAAACTTTATATCTATCTCGTTATTTTTATCATGCCATAAATCCATCTCTCCAACTGGATAGACGGTATGGATATAACACAAACATCATGGTGGGGCCCACAGATCTTGGTGACGTCACTTCAGTAGCGATTTGGATACAGACCTTGTCAGTATCTAATCCGCGCCTAACATGGGTATAATCGTCATTCACAAATTATTTTGAGGTATTCGAATCCCACACGCATGTCCACATGCCGCCGTATGTTCCAAATTTGCATGTGGTCCAAGATGTGGGTCCGACCATGTGGGTGCCCCTTCTCCAATGAGGTTGGTTTAACTGACCAGATGAGCCACAGTTTTATATGGAACAAATGGAGCCGTTGGTTTTTGTTTTTTGTTTTTTTTGTAAGTTGTGGCCCATGGAATTAGATAACCAACCTGATCTTTTTGGGCCACAGGGTGGGACCCACTTAACAGAAAGCTTGAATCTTACACGGATTTGGACGTCATCACCTGTGTTGGCATGCAAATAGGCTGGCTGACTTAGAGAGGCGCCATGATGATATGCTCTAAGGAAATCCACATATTTCCAGTTTGAAAAGATGGGATATTGTTTAATGATCCAAATCAGTGATGTGATGGCATTGCCTTGGATCCCCTCCGTACCAAATAGCTTCTATGTTAAAATTAATAATAATAAAGAAGTTGAAACTTTTCGTCTAATTTTGATTTAGGGCCTGTAGAAAAGCTTGGCAATGAAAAGAAAATTGTAATGATAATTTATTGAGAAATCTTAAAGATAAAATTTTAAAAAAAAAAATAAAAATAAATAAAAAAAAAAAAAACACTACCTGTGGAGCAACAGCAACACAACTAAAACATGAATTTTATTTTTTATTTTTGAATGTGTTGCTTGGATAGCAATTAAAAGTACCTCAAATATAGTTGAACCCTTAGCTTCACCTGTAGGCTACAGAGTACCTGCATCGATAGATAACAAAAGGCAATGGGGGAGCCGGTTGTGACCGGGAGATCCTCCGATGCCTAAGTCAGGTAAATGAACTTCAAACAGGTATGGTTGGAGTTAAGATTTTTGTACCTCTCTTTTACCCAAAATAGGGCGTATTATATGTTCTTTAGGCGGTCAATGTATTTCGATAGATCAATCAAATAAGCTGGAAGAGAATGTATTGGAGTAGGAATTTGCTTATGAGAATATCTCCAATTTTACCTCGATCAACATGATTCTCGGTCATGATCTTGTCGAATCAATCCTGACTAGATACGATGCGAGATTCTCTCTAAACATTTCTTCTAAGGTCAAGGTTGGGTTGTTTAGGTTGCTTGGTCGAGAGATTTAGGTCGGTCGGTGAGTCTCATTATCGAGTTCCGAGCTTGATCAATTCAGCTCGGCGGGTGGATCTTTCATCGAAGCCCAACTCGACTTCCCAGGGGTTGACACGTTGATGGCTCATGGAAGCTATTCTGCCGATTCTTCACCATGGGTCCTATGTTGCTAGTCAGTTCAATTTTTCCCATAACAATCACCTTATATTTTGTGGTGATAAATTCATTATGTTGTTAATAATATTGCTTTTACAAATCAATGCTTCTTTTGCTATCTAAAAATATTAAGATAGTACTTCTTTTAAGTGTAGGGAGGAGTGGATGCTTCCAAAATCCTTCCTAGCCATTTTTACTCCCGTATGGTAAAGCCTACTTTCTTTAGGGTTTAACATATGCTCTCTTAGATGGAAAAAATTAGCATCGTAGACGAGTCCATACAAATTTTAAGGTATGGACGTTGACTTTTTTCTCCGCTGGAAACTTATCTGAACAAAGGCGATTTTTAAAGTACGGATGTTGATTTTTTAACGAAAATAGTCCTGTCTGTTAGAGTAAGCAGGTAGAAAAGGCAGGGGTATTTTCATCTTTCTGGATTCGTCCGTGCAAATAATAGTCTACTTTGGTAATTAAGGTTTCTTTCTGTCTAGTGAAAAATTGTGGGTAGTACGCAAAATCCCTCTCTTAGGATATGTGTTCTATATAATGGATACGCCTGGAAAGTGTCCAATCTTCTAGGGTGAGGAATTAGTTGGTGAGAATTTTCTTGTGCAATCAAAGGGTAAAAGAAAGATAAGCCTTGTATTTATATTCTCTCTTACATTAATGAAGAAGAAAACTCAATTTATTATACTTGTAAATGTTGATATATTGTCAAACTATATAAATCTCATTTCCCCTTGCTCTTGTTTTTGTTTGTCCTTAGATTATTATTTTTTTAGTTCTTTTTCGTTGATAATTTTGTTTTGTCTTACATTAATTGTGTGCGAAATTTCATACTTAACGAAAGGGACCCTCACATATCTGTTGGCGCGTCTAGACTAATCAAAGTCATCTCCACATCCTCTGCAGCAAAAAACGACTTCAAAGCTGCAAAGGGTGAAATATCTCTACAATAAAGAACATATATCATATGCGGCATGGCAATATCCCTCATCAATGATCAACCACTCTTATAGACTTTTTGTGCGACAATGCAGATCTATGTAGATCTATCATAGCATCTACGCGCTGGCCCCCTCCCATCATCTGATGGAAGAGTTAAGGATGACCATTGGCATATTAATCCATGGCACTACTAGACCAACCGCTCATGTACACTAAGGGCGTGTTTGGCCGGACGGATCCCATGGGATTAGGAGGGATGGGATGGTAAAATTCCACGATATGCCAAACGAGCCAAACAGACCCGATGAACCTTAAAATTGATCCCATCCCTCCTAATCCCGTTCAATTGTGCCTCGGGCGTGTTTGGTTGGACAAATTGGAAGGGATTGGAAGGTAAAATCCCGTGACATGCCAGGCGTGCCAAACAGACTCGGCGAACTTGTCCCGAGATATAAGCAATCTCATAGATCTTAATCCAATCCACTGACACCACCATCATTACTTTAAAATCCATCCCATCCCTCCTAATCCCTCTTAATCCGCCTAGCCAAACAGGCCCTAAAGCCACTGCAAGCTCCCTGATTAAAGATATGGGAAAACCATATAGTTCTCTGAAACGGTAAAAGTGGCTGTAACGGCCATCACCATTATTGATATGATATCACCATTATTTTTTATTATGATAAGGGCCTTTGTATCCCCCCCGTTACAAACCTTTTTTATTTTTTGAAAAAAAGCCGTTATATTACAGCCAAATAATGTAACCGATTTTAAATACCTTGATTATATGTAACACCTATAATGTCCTAATGTTAAAAAGACACTATAATGCCCACACTCTTAAGTGCAATTTACAAAATACACATTAATTTATTCACATATTTATGGTTCAAAGAAGAAAGCATACTACCCTAATCAAAACCCTAATTTTCTCAAACACTCTCTATTTCTTGTGACATTCTCCAATAATACCCCCTCTAATTTATTCATTGATTTACCAATGTGGTGAATGATCATGCTCTTCCCCAACAAAATATATATTTTACTAAATTAAAAACTACAAAAGTCATAAGCATCCAAATCCCATTGGTTGGTAATATTTCTTTATTATACAAGACAATTAAAATATCTTTAATCACCTAATTCCACATGTTAAGAAACATTTTGTTAATAAGATATATTAGATTACTCGTTCAATGATCAATCAATACCATCCATTAGATCGTTCAATCAAGACATTGCAAGATGACCGACTTAGATCGACTCAATGATGCCATCCCATCCGTTGGATGGATCAATCAACATGATCTGGGATCAAGCCTCAAAAATATTACAACCTACAAGCTACTAACTATATAGGTGTTGCACAACAAGATAAGAGACCACTTAGCTCAACTGATCCCAGCCATTGATTTGATCCATCTGTTTGATCTTGAAATTTGATGGTCCATAAAATCATGAAAATGGGTAAAAGGGTAAAAAAGGAATTTGTCGAAGTTGATTTCCACTCTTCTTATACAGAACCCAATACCACTAATGTTACATGTTGACCCTGTACTATTTGGCACGCTGGATCTTTAAGGGGGACATCCACACGTGCCAGATGGGGGAGCAAATCCAGACCGACCATCCAGTGGGTCCCATCTGTTGGGTAGCCCTCAGTTGATAAATCACGCAACAAGGACATTTCCATTGTTTTGCTGGATAATCCATCTGGTGCGATGGTTAAGACACTAGATGAACGGCCTGGATTAGCGAACCGCACCTGCCACGTGTCAGCATATCGCTGCAGTTACTAAATAGGGTACTGGGACCCACCAATCACCTCTGCGCTTCCATCATCCGCACAAAATCCTCAAACCCGACGAAACCTTTCCCTTCCACATCCACCCCACCTATCATGCGCCGGCAGTCCTCTAACGTGCACCCATCATCTCCAAGCGTCAGAAAAACCCCGTGCAGCTCCTCGGCCGAGATCCGACCGTCCTTATCGCTGTCGAAATAATCAAACGCGTCGCGTAGCTCGGACCCATGCGCAGGTCCCAGCGTGGAGCTGAGAGCACCGAACTCCTCCAAGCTGATGCAACCGTCGCCGTCGAGATCGGCTTCAGCGAGCATGAGCGACAGCTCTTCCTGCGTCGGCGGCTCGAATCCGAGGCGGTGGAAGAGGAGCTCGAGCTCCGGGAGCGTTATCTTGCCATCGTTATCCCGATCGAAGATCTTGAAGACCTCGAGAATGTCGAAATCGGTGGAGTTGGGTTTTGAAGAGGAGGATTCGGAGTTGGATGATGAGATGCTATTGTACTGTGGGGATGGAGGGAGGACCGATTTGGGGGTTCCCGAGGAGTAGTGAGAGGAGATGCTGCTGCTGAAGGAGAGGGGATTGGATTCTGATTTCTTGAGCTTGTTTTGTTTCTTGGATTTGGATGGGAAGGATGGAATCAATTTCATGATGGACGGCTGGGATTCAAGGAGGGAGAGAGAAGAAGAGGAAATAGCTAGGAAGGATGGTTCGAGCAGAGGGTTGCGAGAGATTAAATGGAGGAAGGTTGGCCTCTGTCATGGTGAGCTTCCACGAAGGTTCCTCAAGGACTTTGGAGTTGGAGTGTTGGACGGAAGGTATTTATTTCGCAGCTTCTTTAATTTCTACTCTGGTTGCATATTACACTTGATAGACGGTCACTTCGAAACCATATATAAATCGCATCCATCAACTAAAACTAAACCGGCCAATATAAAAAAATCAGTTTGGTTGAATAATTATAAAATCTGATTGGTTGAAATCAGACCATTGGGTATTTTTTATTTTTAACTGTTTACTGAGTGTCCGGAATCTGATGGTCAGACGATCATATGAGTTGTTTTTTGGTTTAGATATTTATAAAGTAGACGGTCTAACATGAATTTCTTGGATGTTGCGTATGCAATTCTAAGTAATTTCTATGTGCATGCGTATGCGTATCATCCGTCACAGTCTGCCAGAGTATTAATGTTTTTGTGATTAATGTTTTTAATGCTCTGGCCGTGTCTGAGGGATGATACACATGCAGTTACACACCACTGAGAAATTGCTTACGTGGCATACAATTCATTAAAACTAACCGTTCTATATTATGTTTACGAGGTTAGATATACTGTGAACAAAACTTTATTCTTGTCTGGTTTTCTAACTATTAGATTTATGGTCATTTATTATTGGACGTTTAAAAATGAAAATTACAAAATCATCCAGGAATTAGAGGTTTAAAAAATCTGATTTTTACAGAGTATTTTGAAGACAGTAGAACTCACAATTTAGTCGTTTTAATCTGATTTTATATATGCCACGTGTACCAGTTATACATGCCTGTGTATCAAGCGTCATAAGCCGCGGGAGTAACCAATAACCCCCTAATTTCGCAGGGGTTGTTAGGGAAGCGGATTGCCTGATGACCTTAGATGGCTCTATGGCCCCACAGTGATGTATGTGTTTTATCTACACCGTCCATCTGTTTTTTCAGCTCATTTTAGGGCATGATCCCAAAAATGAAGTAGATACAAATCTCAAGTGGACCACACAATAGGAAACAGTAGTGATTGAACGCCCACGATCAAAAGTTTCCTATAGGCCGTGAATTGAAGTTCCATAAATCTGTCATTTATTAATTTATATCTGTCTAGTTTTTTAATTATGAAGCATAAAAATTGGTAATCAGATGAAGTAAGTGAATTCCATGTTTGGAAGTTTTTTAGTGCCGAGTATCAAGAATGCCAGAGTACCAAACACATCCTCGAGCCCGTGGATACTTTTAAACATTATGCTCGGGTATTCGGTTCCGAGATGGGAGCCAGCGGGTCTGGATTTTGACATATGCTGCAGCTACAGTGGACGCGGATTACGTAGTGACAGAGTCAGTAGCGAGGTGGCTACTGACAATTCTGGGTGGGCCCAAATATTAATGATCACTTTAATGTTTATTTGTCATCCACTACGGGACAAAGAAAAAACACAACTTTCAGGTTAATCCATGACTTTTGTGGCCAGGAAATTTTTAATGGTAAGTGTTCAATCACTATTATCTACTGTGTGGTCGATATGAGATTTGGATCCGCTTATTTTTTAAAAATTAATATTAAAAAAATGGATGGATGGTATGGATAGGACACAAACATCATGTCAAGGCCTGATTTCTTGGCCTATGCTCTAAAATGATCTCAAAAAATGGGTGGACATTGTGGATATAGCCCAGACATCATGGTGGGACCTACACAACTTGCTAACATTGAGTGAAATTGGCATGGGACCCAATGCAATTCCATCTAATCTAATTCTAAGCTTTTCTATTCTTTTCAAACATTTGCCTATTTGGCCGGACAGATTGAATGAGATTGGATGGTATTAGAGTAGATTGCATGGAATTCAAGGTAATGATAGTTGCATCAATGGATTGGTGCAAAATCTATGGGATTGCTATATCTCGGAATTGTTATATCAGGTTTTTTTTGGCACACCTAGCCAATCCGAGAATTAAACCTTTCAATCCCTTGAACCAAACACGTCCTAAGCAATTTTGAAATGATAAGGGTGGAGTGGATGAGATTTAAAGGTAATGATGGTGATGTTAGTGGATTGTCTTAAGATCCATGGGATTATTACCATCCAATTTGTCCGGCCAAACTGGCCCTCAATGAAATTGGCATAGACCAAATGCAATTCCATTCCACCTAATCCATCTAATACCATGCGCCAAATGCCCAATCTTCAAGAACTAAATTATTCAGTAGGCTCACCATCCATTTTTTCAGCTCATTTGGGTTGAATTCAAAATTGAATCGTATCCAAAGCTCAAATAGATCATACCACATAAAACAGTGGGAATAATAATATGGATGGCTGAAACCTTTCTCTAAAATTTATTTGTCATCTAATTTATTCATAAGATCATAATAAAAAGAAAACACAAAATTAAGCTTCATCCAAAACTTCCAGTACTTGAAGAATTTTTCAACTGTAGACATTCAATTCACACTATTTTCACTGGTGTGGTCCATTTGATCCTTCTAATATTTTATTTTTGGACCCTTCTTTTAAAATTATCTAGTAAAATAGATGGACATAGTGGATAAAATAAATAAATTATTGTGAACCTCACAGAGTTTACTAAGTTACTCAACACGAATCCGTTTCCCTACAATACAAAACAGGGCCGCTCAAATATTCGGGACCCGTTTGGATTTATATGTACTGACAAGTGATAAATCATGAATCCAGATCCTTTCCGGACATTACATTGCCTGGAGACCCGGTCGCCAGATACGCCGTTGGTGACCCGAATCTGTGGGGCCCATCGTTATGTATGTGTTTTACCAAATCCACGCCATTCATCATTTTTCCAAGCTCATCTTTGGGTATGAACCAAAAATTGAGGCAGATCATAAGATCAAGTGGATCACACCACCGGAAACATTGGGATAATGTTGCCCACGGTTGAAATGTTTCTAGGGCCCGCCATGGTGTTTTTTTGCCATCCAACCTGTTCATAAGGTCACATAGGCCTTAAAGAAGGAAAAGCACAAATATCAGCTTGATACAAAACTTTCGCTGCCCACAAGAAGTTTTCAACGTTAGGCATTCAATACCCCATTGTTTTCTGTGGTGTGGTCCACTTGAGATGTGGATCAGCTTCATTTTTTAGGTAATGCCTTAAAATGATATGGAAAAGCAGATGGACGGCGTGGATAAAACATATACATCACGGTGGTACCAAAGAGCCTAGTCGTCAGCATATCCGTGGTGACCGGGTCTCCAGCCAATCCGCGTCCCGGGCATTCAACGCCTGCCGCACCCTGAAATCGGCACGCTTCAAGGATCCGGCTGATCAGGCCATGACTATTTCAATGGTCTGTGGGCCCCAGTACAATCCTGATATAAAATCCACGCCGTCCATCATTTTTTAAGACTTCCTTTAGCATATCATGCCAAATATCAAGTAGATCTGAATTATAAGTGGGCCACAACACAGGGAACAATGGGTTTGGGTCCGCCCAACGTTGAATCCTTCCTTTGTCCCACAGTTACGTTTATGTGCCATCCAAGCCGTTCATAAGGTGAGTCCCATCAACATTAAGTAGAAATCATATACTGCCTTATAAAAAAAAATCAGCGGACTCAAAGAAACTTTCAGCATGCATCAAACCGTCGATTTTCCTTGCAGGGGACCCACATTGGTTTTTGATGGACCTATTTTTAAGACAAATTACTATGGCACAGATGATGGACGGAGTGGATTTCACAAAAAAATAACACTGTGGGCCCCACAGAAATTTTCTTTGACCGACTCAATTCCTAACTTTTTGGTGTGAGAGCGGGCTACACGCAGTTAATTACGTGCAGGTCACCCGCACCAATAATTTTAAATGCCCGGAAAGCCCTTGTTGAGAGGGTACAATATAAACCGTAGGATTTAAATTCAACGGTAGATGTGAACTTTATGAGCTTTGTATTGGATCCGGCCTCTGTTTTATGTTACCGGAGAGAATTTGTTTCTCCAAGGCCCGAGAATATGTACGGGATACTCGGGTTTTCGGTCTTCATAGACGGGCCCACAGATCAGTGCTTCGGGCGGTTAGTATGGTTGGACGAGATTTGACGGTGCATCTGGAAAAAATTTGCCAGATATAAAGACTCTAGCCACCAATGCATGGACTTTTCTTACCTAAATG
Source organism: Magnolia changhungtana (assembly GCA_030180095.1). Lineage (NCBI taxonomy): Eukaryota > Viridiplantae > Streptophyta > Magnoliopsida > Magnoliales > Magnoliaceae > Magnolia > Magnolia changhungtana. The sequence goes on along the minus strand of JASAUF010000205.1, from coordinate 775,961 downwards.
CTGACTATTGTGTTTCCTAACCGTTCATTTGTAGGCCACAAATTCAGAGGGTGGGATTGTTTCTGTCGAAGAGTCCATCAATGGTGGGGGCAACCGACCAACGGTCTGGATCACCGAAATACAGCTTCCCTTTTAACGATCTGGAGACTGAGGGTACTGTCTATGTCCTCCGGCCGAGTATCGTATGATTCTTTTTTAGGTCGGTAGGTGTGTGGACGCCACACGCATTTAACACGGTGCCACCCTGGTGCATTGCTAGCACTCCGATAGATCAGTCTGGAGTTGAGTCGAGTCACAGCTCGCCCAACTCTGAGTTGACTCGTCCCAGTCAGGCCAAGTTGAAAACTTGTAAAAAGGGCAACGAGAGGTATCGAACTAAAACAGGACCCAATTGAGTTTGAGTCTAATCGGATGAGCTGACAATCCATGATACTATGTGTTGCACTCAATTCGATCCGAATAGACTGTACATGTGAACGAGAGCTGTTGATGCAAAAGTATGGTCCACCCTTTTTTGACCTTTGAGTACCTGCACAGGAAGAAGATAAAGGAGACCCTGGCTAGAGCAGGGGACCCTCCGATGACAAAGTCAGGTTAGGAATCTAAGTCTTGTAATATTGAAGAGTTTTAGGTGAGAGATTTTGCATACCTTTCACTATTAGAGATGCTCATATTTATATAATAGGGAAAATCACACCATAAGGAGTCTTTCTTATTTAGGATTGCTGATATGCTGGAGATCTTCCTGATATTACGGTTGTCCGAGATCCCCGGGATATGATTATATCCTCCAAAGATCTTGGGAGAGATCTTCGAGCCGTTGGAGAAATTCCCAGACTGTTAGTTTAGGGAAAGGTTGGGAGGCGAAGGTGTCAGATATAGTGAAAGCAGGTAATACAGAGCCTTTTGATACATCAGCATTTGCCTTAGTTAAACCCCGATGATCATTTAACTCCGTTGTAGACAGTGCTGACCTATAGCTGAGCTATATCTGACCTATGGTCAGGTCGACCTGTAGTTGGGCCAACCTATAGTTAGGTTAATCTATAGTTGAACGTTGGCCGATTTATTGTTGTCCAATGGTCAAGCTATAATTGAGCTATGGCCGGCAGTAATCGATATGGGGTTAACCTGTAATCGATCTATAGCCGACCTATGGTTGATCTATGTCGAATGGGCTCATAACCGTATTCTTTGAGTGTCCTTACAGTTGTATCGACCTCCTTGGAAGTCGGCCTATTTCTGGACGTAGACGTCTTATCAGGCTTGAGTTTCATTGAGCCCTTTAACCGGGTTACAATTGGCCTGGGATTGACATCTGGCCAACCTATGGGTTAAGTCGATATCTGGCCATTTGGGCGGACTCGTGGTCTCATTCTATGAGTGTCCTTGCATTTGCATCACCCTTCTTTAAGGTTAGCCTGTTTTTGGATGTAGAAGCCTTATCAGGCTCGGGTTTCACTAGGCCCGTGTTGGTTCAGTAGAGTTGGTCCATTCCATAAACCGACTTATCGACTTGTCTGTCTTTCCCCCAACAAGAGCCAAGATTTAATACACGTGTGTAGTAGGACCTGCAACTCCTTCACCTAGATGAGATTAGAGACTTGGATACAAGATTTAGAGTTTCGTTCGGGAGATTCGTAAAAGTACATGAGGCTAATTGTTCTACATAAGTTCTTTTTTCTTTGTGCTAATAAACGTGAGTTTATGGACTTAAGAACTTATTCTTTTACCAACACTTTTAGTTTAAAATTGTAAGATGAGATACATATGTCTTAGAGAGGGGTGAATATAACTAAACTAATTTATGATAATCAATCCCGGAAAATAAATTCACAATGATAATAGATATTAAAATTTTAATTTCAATTGAATCATAGAATAACCTTTACCTGAAATCTTAGATAAGATAACTTTATTTTACGACATCCTTGAATTCAATATTTCAAGATAATAACAACAAAAATAAGATTATCAATCACCAAACACACAAAGAGTTATAGTGGTTCAGTGTTTAACACACCTACTCCACTCCAAAAATTACTACTCTACGTAATTTTGGCTTTCCACTATTTTCAAGGTTTTCATAAGATCACTTCAATAACCTTTTACAGTTCTTGTAATTTCCACAGACTAACCACAACAAAACCTCAATTGATTTTCACGGGCTTATCACTTCATAACCCGATAAGATTTTTGGGCAATCTCAACAAACCCAAACTGAAAATAATATACCGAAAATAAACACTTATCTTCTCGTAGACGAATGTCAATGCGACGATACTGATGATGCCTTTGAAGTTAATGATTCAGTAGATACAACGATCATTTTTCTTAGATAATGATGAACCAATGTATGCTCAAGCAAGAAGGATATATGAATATATAATTTCTCAAAGAATAAAACCCTGAAAGCTACATATTCAATCCTCTAATCTCAAGTTGAGTATAAAATACTCTCAAATTGAATTTAAATATACTTGAGAAGATATTTGAATAAGCTATAAAAGAAATATAAGAATGGATAAGAAAATAGCTTGAAAAAGGCTAGAATATTTCTCTTTTGTTTCTGGAAGATTTCTCTTTGATTTCCGTGCATCGAAATAATGAGACATGATCTCTATTTATAGCCAAAGATATGAATCTACGGTCAGCCTAAGAATCCTTTCGGCTGGTCGGAGTTTCTCGATACTGTTCCAACGGTTATCAGATTTCGCGGGATTTGATTTTATCCAAACTTAGGCTAGCTCGAGCCAAACTTCGGCTGACTGGAGACAGGGTTTGGCTAGCCTGAGAATCTGAAAATCAGAAAATATGAATTATTGTAAACTTGACCTGGGTCAATATCTGGTTGACCCGAGATGGATTCGGCTGGCCAAAGGCAGGGTCGGGCTGGCCAAAGTTCCAGGAGAAATAAGGACTTTTGTTTCTGGAAACTTGACCTGGGCTGACCCAAGATGGTTCGGCTAGACGAAGGTATGGTTGGGCTAGCCGAACACCCATGATTTTTCAAGTAAAATTGCCACAAGTTAAAGCTTAGAAAATCATAATGACGCACTTTATCATAGGGTCTTTTATAAGGTCATCTTTACATGTGAGTTAGCATACAAATGATCATTCTCTTGAAAATATTCTAAGCCTTCTACTTTGGAAATGTTGAGTTGTGCTCTAGTCTTGAAATGTCAAAGAGAGCTGAAGTGTGTTGAAGTTCCGTACACTATACATTTTGTCTACGAAATTTGACAACTACTTATGTGCTTAAAACATTAGCACATACAAAAATAATTCTCAAATGAACAAAGATATACATTCAAATTAAAGAAGAAAAAATGTTGCAGATTTCATTAATATTTGGAAATAATGTTCATTACAATTGACAAGTTATAAGACAACCAAATGAATAAACAAAAAAAGAAATGATAAATACTTGATGTGCCTATCAGAACAGACAATCGATATGGATGTGATCAACAAAATTGGAACTTAGATGATCACGGTATACAACTTAAGGTTGTAGAAAGATTACTTTTACTCCTAAGGTACTGTAGCGGGAGCCACTAGGCAGTAGGTATGTAAAACTAAGCTAAGCTACACTAGGAAAAATAAAAGGAAAGATAAATAAAAAATAAGTTGATGTGTTTGGTGTAGGGTCTCGAGTTATTCTTTGATTGCTCATTTTATATATTGTCAAGGCGGTGAAACCCTCGCTAGGGTTTCCTTGTTGCTTATGGATCCCTTATACTCATATTGCTAGCTTTCCAAATATGAAAATCTCCTCAGCAGATCGGTAACCTTCCAACCAAGGTTTCTGAAAAGTCTGACACTATTGGATCTTATATTTCTACTCCTATATATAGATGCTCCCCTATAGACCCGTAGTGCCGAAGGGGGCCAGAAAACCATCTTTGAGATCCATTGCGGCCATTCATGCGAATAACATAGTTTAGATCACTTTATTTTTTACCATATTTGTGGAATTTGACACCCACGGATCCATCACCATGGGCCAAATCTGTCAAGTTGAAAGATCTCATTCTTTTGGTTCTAATGTGACTACAACCATCAAATCCGATCACCTAGTAGGGCATATAAGTGATCTCTGTGTCTCTTTTGATCTCCTTGATAAGTGGCCTAGACCTGACTGATATTAATCCATTATCGACCAGATCATATCCTTCTTCGAACCCTCTTTGCGTTCTCCTTATTCTAATCAGGGTGCATCGATGTACTCCATCGGGCTGATGTGTCTGCTTCTCCTAACCCAAGCTGGGGTCGCTTAGATGTCGGTCCAATCTTCAGATCCTCAAAATCTCCTCGAACACTATAGCTACTCCGAATGTTCCAGGGAGATCTCCCACTTTAGAAGGACCGTGAAAGATGACATCATCGAGAATATCATAGCCAGATTTGTGATAGATCCGTTCTCTCAACTGGTCTCTTATAGACGTGGTGGGAATATTGCCTCATTAATGGACATGATAATTATGTCCACATGGCGTGTGATGATTCTCTCTCCTAAAGGCAAGCATAAGGGCTCGTGCTTTCGCATTTATAATTGAATGTGTATCGCTGAAGGAAACGTAATGACAATACTCTTGAATGAGAGTATGTTTTGCACCATTGTGGTCACATGGTGTCGACACGTGGTAGCCTTTGAGTAGTCCACGTCAGGGCATCGAAAATGGGTGTAAACAATGTCCCCGTGTTCCTTTGTATCGAGAGAAGCAATAGTGCGTATGATCTTCGGGTTTCGATGTGTGACATGCAGCAACACAGGGTTTGCACTTCGACCATCACATGATTAATGATATGTCAGATTTTGCATAGCATGATTGCCAACTTTTATTACGGACATAAATTGCGATGTTTCAATCTACTTATATACTGTTATGGTTCCATCGCAATCGGTATTTGTTCGTCATTCAATCATCTTTGTTTCTTTTCACTCCTCCTCGAGTTTTTCTTATGTTATGACTTCTTCTTCTGGAGATGTTAAACCTGTAAAAGGGGTAGTGTCATGCCCTGGTTTTCGCCGCCCAAGTGAAATGCCCTTACAATGAAAACTCGAGTGTCATTATGAAAGAGTCGCATGTGAGCGGTTTCCACATGCCTGCAAGGTCATATTAACCCTCAATCAAGTTATTAATAAGAGTCACGCACATCAACATTGTGGGTATCAAGACATAAGTAAAGATAACTACAACATGGTATATTAGTGTGAACAATCCAAAATGTATCCTCCAACACCTCCAGCTGGGCTCTATACAAACCATAAAACAACCAAATGTATAGATCCAACTATCAAAAGGGAATCAATAAGTCAGCTATTGGTTGAGCTCATAGAGCTCTGGCACACTACTAACAAGCTTACCATTGCCCAACTCCTTGCTAGGATCTACAGGGGTGCTCTCCTAAGGGTCGGCATCCGAAACTACTACCGGTTCATCTACATATGTCAAATGGAATGCGTCAATCGCCAACATAATAAAAATATATCCCTTAGTTATATCCACGACATTTAATGATTTACAGTTTTATTACAAGTATACATTCCTAGGAATACATTTCCTAAGCATGTGATCTCTAAGCATACAAGTCCTAAGCATATTATCTCTAAGTATACGACGCATGTTATTGATATAGTGCAAGCAAGAATTTCCCAACACTTATACGATTCACACAACTCTATCTTATTTAGATACATGGACACACGAAATGCATTCAGATTGAGAATGCACATCTAGCTAAAAAGGAGGGTCCTTGCTCTTGCTCTGGTGGTAGACTCGTAGGAGTTTCAATGCCTGGTCAAGGGTTCGAGTACCCATAGGTGGTGAAATCCCAATACGGCATGAGTGTGTGGCGGTGTGTGTGCATGTGTGTTTTTTTTTTTTTAAAAATTTTAAATCTAGCTAAAAAGGACACCTATAGTGAACAACTAGTCAGTAAAATACAGTAAGGTATGCCCATACTGACTAGCCACCAAGTAAAATCTATGCAGAAATGACACTTATAGTAAGTTGATCACCTGATAAAAATACTCTCGTGTATGCCCATAACGATCAATCAACTAGTAAAATCCATGCAAAAGGACACCCATAGTATATGGCAGCACGAGCTGATAACTCAGAATCACCTGATAAAATACAGTCTTGGGTACAGCCCATAGTGACTCGAGAAACCTTGTGTCTTACATCAGCCACCCGATAAAGTCTGTATGCCATGTATGCATAATTAGCCTGACCATCATTAGTTCAGTTTACAAACATTTCATTTCACAAAGCAGTTTAATCCACGGGAAACCTATGCTACTAATAATTCAATTTAGAGTACACTCCCTATATTATTAGTGTAACACCTCGAAAATCAGTGCCTGAGTACATAGACTCCGGTCCCAAGTTCCTGAGTGTTAACAAAATGAAAACGCACGTGTGACCTCGTTCAGATTCACATTTTTTTCACGTACTAACAATTAGAGTAGCGTAATTTAATTGATCCAAAGCGAGGTAGAGATAACAAAAAAATATAAGGCTAACAGTAAAAAATTCAATTTCAATAGTGGTGATCGCTCAAAATGGGAATTATATAAGTCACAACGAACATGCGAAAAAATTTACACATAAAGCATAGAACTAAAATAAAAGTAAGGTCCTCCGGCTTCACCTGGCGCTCCTGAGGCATCACTGCAAAAGTGCAAGCCGACCAAAGTCTACCTGCCAGAGGCCTCGATAGAACCTACATCAACAACAATGCCTGGTTGATATTTTAAAATGCCCTTCCAGGTGGGAGTGAGTAGCTAACTTAGTGGTTTCATTAGTTCTAAGTTACACATGTTACCAACCCAATCAGCGCAGTTAATAATAAAACAAGAAATCAAACATTTCTTAAATACTCTTGTTAAATGCATGAGGGAGATTATGAAATGATGCATGCACTTCACAATCCAGTACTCCTTCATAAGCGACTTCAATGCTTATTTCGCAAATGCCAACACTCCATCATCACGCGACTCCAATGCCGAATCGCCACATCTTATCTAATGCAATGCGATTGATACATATGTTAGTCGAGTAATTATTAAGTTTTGTTCATCTAGTATATTGGGGAAGCTAAGGTACCCTCATTTCATCGTGGTCTTAACTGAATCACTAGGATCGGGGCGGCCGAAGCGGCTCCTTACCTATGTCTCTTGATCTGTATTTGGGTTTATCACTCAGACGAAAACTCCCCAATCAATGCGAGGTTAACACTGACTCGACCGATCCCACATCAAGGACCCAAATGATATAGTCCGGACGCACGGTGTTAGGTGGCCCATCGAGGGTTGGAGGGCACCCATAAATAATATAAGAGTTATCACCCAAATACAAATGTGGAGCGGTCGTTACATCATTATAGTTGGATGCACTACGCTCATAGTCTTCATGATTGCTCATTGGTCACTACAGGGAGGCTCGTCACCCCGGCGTACGCCGACAGCTCGGACACGATGTCCTAAACCATCATGCCCTGCCCATAAGTCTTGTGGATCGTACCACTAACGGTTAAAAGTAGACTCATTCAATGGAAACAGAGTATTCTAAATTCTATTCAACGCTGTCTACATTGTGAACACACATGGTAAGTCGACTATTAGGCTAATTAGATTGACTTGGACAACTCCGCGCAACCGCCATTGGGTGCGAGCGTCCCGTGTAGTCCAACTACTATTGGTCATCTGTGTTCAACTCGAGTCGATCGAACAAGCATAGGGTGGCCGACCTAACTCGGGCCACATCTTAGTTCGGGCGGTTAGCCGAATGTCCCAACGTTGTAAGCAATCCTAAACATCACTACAGATTTAGCAATTTGTCATGTAGTCATAGCGAGATTTCATATGAAGCATGGATTCAACGACACATTCGCTTAGGCATTTCATCAAACATATGAGCATAAGTGGAACAATACATTCACATGAGCATTTTATCAAACATATGAGTATCAATATAGAAATACATTTACTTAGGCATTTCATCAAATATGTGAGCATCAATAGAACAACACATTCAATCACTTAGGCATTTCATCAAACATGTGAGTATCCATAAATAACTAATAACACATGTTGCAATCAAATTGAGAATATGGATATGTTAGCATTCACCAAGCCATTCACAACAAGACATCATTAATTGAGACTCTCAAGGGTCGATAAATAGAAACCTAGGCATAATAGTTAGCACCTTGCAATGATTCGCCCCAACTCAAAGCGCTCTTATTATTAGGAATTTGGAAAAAATGATTCCTCTCGATTGTGAGTGGGATGGATTCGATGGAGGAGAACGTCGAAGCTAGGGCTTGATCAAAGGGAATCCATCAAGAACACTTCAAGGTCCCCCTCATTCTCTTTTTCTCTTTGTTTCTTTCATTCTTGGGCAAAATTTGTATGGAGGGATGGGGTGCCCAAATGAAGGCTTTATATAATACCAGATTTGGTGTAAATGGCCCTAAGGGCTGGGTTTTTACTATATTAGCCCTAAGAGAGTTTTATTCTATCCTTTGGGGGCCACTACGGGGTATAGGAGTCGACACCCACTGTTAAATAGTTGGCCCTAGTGATGATATACGCACAGACACAATCAGCCTGTCATTTGGATGCGTTGATCGACGGGTATGATCAGAAGTCTGTTCGACGATCACCAATGGTCGATCGGGGCCACGACTATACGGATATGTGTGGAGAAATATTGTTAGTCTGTACTCCGATTTTGGCAATGAATTAACAGTCCAAAAGTCATAACTTCATGAAAGAACAAAGTGACTAGTTTCACTTAAGTTACATATTTTCACTTAAAGTAGTCACACATGTCATACGCTTAGCTTGCGGGTCCAAGTTGAGCAATTCGAGATGCAACATTAGCTCGATGTCTCGTGATGGACATCAACCACTACGACGAATGTTTTTCTATAGTATCAGGCTTAATGGCCCACTAACGAGCGGTCTAGAGCTTGTTTGGATAATCAAGGCATTTCTATAATGAATTGAGTATCTAGATTTCTTGTGCGCAATGATTAGAGTTTGGATTAGCTAAGTTTGTATTGTGGCCTATTCGCAATTAGCAAAAATGGTATAAGTCGTTGGTTCTTAGGCTAAAGGAGTATCTGCATTGATTTGATTTGTTAATTAAGATTTGACCCTAATTGTCACAGCTTTTGGCAGGTTTTTATTTAGTTACGGTCATCTCACTTAGTCAGTGATAGGTTGACTACATTTGGACCCTACGTGAATAAATTTCGAGGCTAAGCTCGATGTTTAAGTGATCAGGCGGATTCGTTGGCTTCCTACGGTTGATTAATCAGATTTGTACGCTTCTTTACCGGTACCACTCGTGTATAGGTTCACTTCGAGCGTTAAGTGCCGATAAGCGACAACCTAGGCTAGTCATTTCAAAAGTTTTCAAGGGTTTTTGAAAATTTAAAATAGCGAAAATTTAGGACATTACAATTGGCCCTTCTCAAAATCAATGTCATCGATACATGTCATATATACGAGCAATCCATTCCATCTAAAAAGTCTAGTAACGGACGCATAAAGGGTTCAATCCAAAAAAGCCGCTTAGACGGTAAGTTCGGAAAATGAAAAAAAATAAAGTTCTTCCTAAGAAAAGCTACAGAGGCCAAGCCAACACAGATGTAATCCGTCAACAAGTCCAATTAATTCCCTAGGGCAAGGTCACGTACCTAGGGCATACTTCCTCGTATCACAATTCTAATTCCTCATGGTGGGGCCCACATCTCTTCCAACACCTACCAATATCCTTCATATTGGAAGGGTAACTGCCGTATCCTAACTTAAATAACTCTTTCAGAATTTTCCTAAAATTAAGAAGTGGGATAACTCTCATTAACTAAGGGCCTGTTTGTTAACGCTGAATTTTTGCACTTAACGCGGGATTGGAAAAACGTTCCGTATTTAGTGGTGTTTGTTAATGCGTCGTTAACGTGGAAGAAGGAAAACGCTAAGTGGTTTTTCACTGAATTCTTTCCGTGATAGGAGTCAAGCTTAATGGTGAATGCCGAATGCGCTCAGTGAATTTTTTATTAAACAAAAATTTTTGTTTCCAAAATTACTCATTTTCAAGTTACTACGGCAATTTTTTCTCTTTAAATTGTTTGCACAATACAAAATCAACTTTTAACCAGTGAAATTTCTTTATGCGCCACCATGATGTATGTGTTTCATCCATTCCATTCATCCATTTTTAATGATCATTTTAGGGCTTCATAACAAAAATAAGAGGAATATAAATCTCAGGTGGACCATACCACAGAAAAACAATAGTGATTGGATATCCACCATTAAAATTCTTCTAAGGCCCAATGTACTGTTTTGTTTGACATCCAATCTGTTGATGAATGGAAAAAACAAAAACGGGGCCTAAGTTTCACATGCCCCAACATGCTTTCTATGTCCAATCCACTCCATCCAACATGACCATTCCTCAATCTTACACACTATGACAAAAAATGAGCATGATCCACAAACCCAGGTGGGCCACACCACAAGAAACTATGTGAGCCACGTGTATTCAAGCTGGACCATTTTACACTTTTTCTACCCATCCGTCTTTCTCAATGGTGTGATCTACAGCCAGATTTTTTTTCCACAATCACAACCATCCTTCCTTACACTGGTCTGATCTACTATCGGATCAACAAAAGAATATGATTTTTTTTTTTTCATAATCACAATGTATAGTACCCAATGGATGCCTTGGATTGTTTAAATGTGTGTCAAGACCCTCATAACAGCTATGACAAGATCTATACACAGGATTGTACTATTTTTTAAACTTAGCCTCCTGATCATGCATATGTCCAGTAGATAAGAGCTATTGATAAAGAGATAGCCACTCAATAAGTGTATTTTTTTTATTTTATTTTTCAGAGTTAGGATTATGGGACCACCAATCACATGGTGACCTTCCTGAGTTTTGAATCAACTTAAATTTCAGTTGTAAAATAAATAGAGAAAGGCACACCAATTACAACCAAAAGAATTTCTCAAAACAGATTATTTTGCCAAACATATGATTTTAAAAAGGACTCTAATTTTCTTGAGAAAATATTATTGATAAACAAATATAGAAATAATATTTCCTTTCATACATTTTCCGTAATTTCAAACAGGCCGTAGAGGTATATATGGGCACGTTGGCCGGAGATGAAATGACAGTTTTGTCCTTTTACAGAGGAGGCTTTCCATGTGGGTGCACATGCGACGTATTTCTATTGATCCGCGCAAGCATCAAATACATGCAAGTAGCTTTGCCTTCATGATTGTGTTTATTTTGGGCAAGTGGAATCAAGGAACTTTGATCAAGACCGTTGAATGTGTTGGCCCCAACTTGGATGTACTTTGAGACAAAGATCTTTTACAGTGGACGGTTAGGATTGCTCGACATGGGGAGTGTTGGATCTCGTCCGGTGTTGTGCTCAATTCGTCTCTGATGTGGATTGGGTATTACCGACATTGTCGTAGGGAGGCCACTACTGGACAGTTCTATGTGGTCCCAGATTGATGTATGTATTTTATCCCTGCTGTTCATTTATTTTGGATTATTATTGTAGGGCATGAAATTATAGCCGGGCGTTGAGTTGAGTTGGACCAAGTTAGGGCTTAACAGACTCAATCAGGTTTTGAAATAGATTTAACCGGAACTCAACCTGACTCGGTACCAAGTCCAGGATATCTGACCTGATCCGAGTCTGAGTCTAGTCTAGACTAATCCAAGTCTGACCCAATCATAAGTACCAAATTAGGTCGAGTTGGCACCAAATCGGGTACGGCGCAATGGGTATCCAAAGGATGAAATCGCGACTCAAAACCTAGGTGCACTGTCGGAATTGCAGCCTATCCTTTAGCTACATGGCATCTCATATCTGAAGCATCAAATCTGATATATATATATATATATATATATATATATATATATATATATGTGTGTGTGTGTGTGTGTGTGTGTGTGTGTGTGTGTGTATCTGTGCTGTCAAACTCATGGAAACTTCCCATGAGGTTGAGTTGTGTGGGCCCCACGTGATGTGTGTTGAACATCTACCTCATCAGTCAGATGCATCATTCCATGGTGGGCCACAGGCTTAAAAATCAAGTCAATCCATGACTTGCGTTAGCCACACCACATACAAAAGTTCATAGGGGTTACCTCTCATTAAAATACTCATAATCATTTGTTGGGCCCATCGAGATGTGGTTCACAAATCCAGCCCATCCATTATGTGTGTCCCACTTGGAGGAGGGGTTAAACCAAGTTTCACCTGCATCCAAATTTTATGTGGGCCCCACCAAGTGTTTTATATGTTCTAGGCATGTCTTCACATGATCTTAGATGGTAAGGCCCACCTAAATTTATTATATGGCTGATTTTTGAGATATCCCATGAGCTAAAGGGGACCCATTAAATGCACGGTGTTGATGTTCGACACACATCACGGTAGAACCCACACAGCCTAACCTCAAGGGAAGTTCCCACGAGGTTGACCTCGTAGTACCATTTCTCTCTCACACACACACATGTGTGTGTGTGTTTTTTTTTGGGTCGAGTTGAGTCAGTACCAAGTTGAATTTCAGGTTGAGTTAAGTAGAGTTATTGGGTGACCCGAACTTGACTCAGCTTAGTTCAAATTGGACAAAGCCCACTCAATTCGGATTGACTCAGCTACCCGGTTAGGGTTGAATCAATTTTGAATGAGTCAAGTTTGCCAAATCAAGTCATCCCATTCCCAGCTCTACAAGAAACCAAAATTGAGGCCGAGTCACATCTCAAGTGGACCATGTCATAAGAAAACAATGGTAATTGAAGGCTTGCCATTGAAAACTTCCTAAGGCCTACTATAAGGTTGATTTGCCATCCAATATATTAATTAGGTCACAAAGACCTCAACGAGTAAAAAGCCGTATATCAACTTGATTCAAAATTTATGTGGCATTAAAGAAGTTTTTAATGGTGAGTGTGAAATTACCACTGTTTCTTGTGGGGTGATCCACTTTAGATTTCTATCGTGTTGATTTTATAGCTATACTCTTAAATAATTCCTATAAAAATGGATGAAAAATGTAGATAAAATGCGAATATATTGGTGGAGCGTTCAGTAGCCAGTCGGCAAACCACTTCCATCTGTCTCACCTTAATGCTGTAGCGTTACGCGCGACAAAAAGGACTATAGTACCCTGGCAGACTGGGCTGGATGAAACGCATGGTGGAGTAAGGATTTTCATTTTCAGCATTTTCATTGGCCATGTCATCGTGGATGATATTATTGGAATCGTGGATGATATTATTGGAATAGTGTTGATGTCACTAGTGATGACATGACACATTAATGTAGCTTAGAAAAAGATGTGTCATGAATTATAAACAACGTTCATTTGATTATATGACAAACAGATTAGTGGACATTTATTGGACCGTTAAAATGAAAAATATCCTATGGACAAACAGTGTCTGATAATCAAAATGTTAGAATCATTTAGGGCTATATCCAAGTTGAACTGAGTCGAGCTTGGCACAGCTAGACTCGGTTCAGCTACTAGTTGACCCTAGCTCGAACTCGACTCAGCTTGGTCCTCGAGCCTAGTTGGTTAGTTCCGCTTGGTTCAGTTAGCAGCTCGGGCTAGTTCGAACCAAATTTGAGCCTGTATGACATTTTCTCAAACACATGGAGTGTATGTTCAATTTCTCATACTATGCAAAACAACAGTAGCAGATTACAAGCATTTCATTAAACACCCAGTGGACAACATCAAAAACAAGATAAATGGTAATTTTATCATGTAATGTTTTTTTTTTTAGTGATTTATTTTATATTCATACCTTCCTCACCACCAGCCAATCCTGCGGACTCGAAACAATACTCCGTTGAGTCATTTCATCAAATACTTAGTGAGCAATATCAATATCAAAATAACCGAGTCAACAAACTAGTTCGATCCGAGTTTGATTCGAGTTGAAGTTCGAGCGGAACCAATTCAAGCTCGAGCTAGGCTCGAAATTTTTTTTAAACTAAAAAAATCACCTCGGCTGCACTCGAACTCAGTATCGAACAAAGTAAAACCGAGCTTTTTCGAGTTGAGTCAAGCGAGTTAACCCAGCTAACTCGGTTACTGCATGCCACTTCTATAATTTCGGAGCGCCCGCGTATCAAGTGTCATACTCGAGCAGTGTATCAGTCATGTGTACCTTCAGACGAATTTACCTCAAACACAAGCTTTCCACGGCTACGAAAAACGCTCAAGCTTTGTGGGGGCCACCGTGTCGTATATGTAAATCCACTCTGTCGTAAGATGGAAACCATTATTTCTACCGTAAATACCAAAGATAAGCATTATATAAATTTCTATGGGTCACACCAACGGCAACCGTATAAAATTGCTCCCAAAACCGCTTAGTTCTTATGGTGTGGCCCACCTAAATTTTAAATCATCCTGATTTGTATTTTTTACTACATCCTAGTGATTTATACCTAATGAACGGGTTTGATGATAGATAAAAATTACAGTGATCCCACTCACACAAAACTACGGTTAGAATCCGATGGCCACTCGTTGTAGATAATCTGGTTACAGATATGGATGAATTTGATCCTCATGAACTAAAATCGACGAATAAACCTGATGGACGGAGTGGATTTTATATATAATACTGTTGGGCCCCACAGAGCTTGGGCGTTTTACGCACCTCGCAAAACGGGTGTTGCACAGGATTCCGGTCCGTATTTTAGGCTAGTAGATTATGTAATAATTAGGAGCAGAACATCGGTACCTGGTGGATCATGAAGCTTCGTACACACGCACGCAGCCACATTACATCTAGTATGCATGCACCACGACCCAACTTTCATAATCGTGACCGTACGTTCAGATAGGACAGATCTGAAATCGTATCGTACTGGTCTCCGGCATATCCATGTAACAAAAATGTATCTTTAATTTGGACGTCTTGGATTGAGTGGACTGCATGACACAGTTACAATGGCTAATTGCGTGTGTATGAATCTTCGTACTCTTTCATTGTATCATTAAAATCTAGGGAACCGTGGCTTTTTGTCGTGGACAGGGAGGTTCCTCGAAGTGGGGATCACGAGAAAAGGAAACGTCCTTTCTTGGACCATCTGCATCGAGTATTTGCTACGTTTTCTTGTGATCCGAACCCGATTGATCATAGCCGGGTTCGGGCTGAGTTTACTAGGTCCTCGGGTCCCGTTTGGTTTGGAAGATTCCAACCTGATTTAAAATTAGGTTAGGATTGGGTTGAACAAAGTCGGGTCTGGTGAGGTAATCGCGTGTACTCGGGTCTAGGTAGGTCGGGATTAGGGTAGGAAGTTGGGTGAGTTCAGCCTGTCCAGCTCGTGATCGACCCGGCATTGGGTTGGGCTCAGGCAAGATATATCGAGTCTGATCTCAAGCTTAGACTATTTAAACACCAACCCGATAAAACTTGGGTTGGGCTCAGGTTAAGATCTCGGGTTGCCTGACTCAATCCGAACCCGATTAATATATAAATTACTTATAAATTATAATTGAGTATGGATCATTTGTGTCGAAGGCACACTAGTGATGTCGAGTCTCATTTGTCCGCATCATTTCCAATGACTCAGGCTAACAAGATACGTCAGATTTCTCTCCCAAATAAATTGTTTGCTATGCTACATGACTTTTAAATGAATAGTTGTCCTATATTTTAGCTTTTTTTTTAAAGAAAAAAAATAAGGTTCCCTATGACAAATAATCACATATATAATTAATAAAATTATAGATACGAAAAATAAATCTTATATTAAAATATAATAAACTAATGTAATAATGAAAATACTAACACGCATATCTGACCAACTCGATCAATCCGATCGAGCCTGCTCGAGTTGGGCTTAGGTTGAGAATTCCCAACCCGAGGTTGGGTTGGGTTGGGTTGGGTTAGGATTGAGGTATAAGAACCTTGGATGGTTAGGGTTGAGCACCAACCCACCCAACTTTCAGCCCTAGTCAGGATGCGTCGGTGTAGAGTTGAATTGGGTGGTAATCGGGTTGAGTTCTGGATTGACGTGGACCGGACCTGGCCGCCTCTAGTTGCCACCCTATTGTATGACACGGATTGCGTTCTACCTCTGCCCGGACGGATGTGGATCCCGCCATGATGTAAGTATTTTATCCACGCCGTTCATCGATTTTCTAATATCATTTTAAGGTATGACACTAAAAATGAGGCAGGTCCACAACTCCAGTGGACCACACCAAAGGAAGCTACAATGATAATGACACTCACCGTTGAACCTTTCTAAGGGCCACCGTGATGTGTTTTTACCATCCAACCTATTCATAAGGTCACGTAGACGTGGATGAAGTGAAAACACAAATATAGGCTTGATCTGAAACTTCTCCAGCTCCCAAGATGTTTTTAATGGTGGAAGTTCAATCCCCACTTTGTTCTCCACTTAAGTCCTTAGTTGCCTCAAATTTTTGATCGTACATTAAAATGACCTAATAAAAACGATGAACGGCGTGGATAAATCTCTTACATCACGGTGGGCCCCACAGAGCCCGGGGTAGGACACAATCCTGTATGTAATCTAGTACTCAATAATTACTCGGATAAGTAATTTATCGGGTGGTTTTTTAGATTTGAATGTTTTTCTCACGATATTTTATGAGGAAAATTTCACTAGAAATAAAATATTTAAAAATATTTATTATAACTAATAAAAAAATTTGAATTTTCAAATATATAGGCGTATGATGAATTATTTGACTTCTAAATATTTATTGCGTTAAATTTACTATCCGAGATTTTGAAAATCTCACGAAGTTATCGTGATAATAACGATTAATCATTTTCCTCAAAAATGTCATGATATTTTCAAAATATCGGCCATATTTGTCCCGTGCCCTGTCCGACATATCCAACGACAATAATAAATCTCTACACGCGGCATCCATGCACTGACAAACCAACTTGATTGTCTCAATCATAGTGATGGAATGATATCAACCGTTGGATTTTGCCCAATCGAATTTGGGAAGCCGGATTCTCTTCTTGTTACACTAACGTTGGGGGTGGGGCCCACTGAAATTTAAGTGCGGCATCAAACGTGTCTAGAAGGGGGCCCAACCATAAAAGTGGTACTGCTCCAAAAATCAGACCAATCGAAACCGTCGTTTTCGATTTCAATGTTTTTGTGGTTATTCCATTATTGCATGGTGTGGCCCACCTGATGATTGATTTGCCATCCTCGTCGAGGGGGTCGCTTGATGAGCAGGTTAGGTGGCATGAAAACAACATGTTGGCCCACACCATAGAAAAGATGGACAACCACCAAACGTTGCAGGGGGCCTTTGGCTCATGGTAATATATGCATTAGGTGGGATGGAATTGTATTTGGTCTTTAATGGAATTTTTATTAATTTTAAATTTTACTATATATGTGGGTCTACTTTGATACATGTGTATTATCCATGTTGTTCATCATATATGCCTTGTACACATGACATTTTAGTTATATACATGTACGTATGATCGACATTTGTTGTGAATTTAGTTCATTGATTATAATTCCATCGTCGGGTTTTGTTTAATCTAATGCTTTTCCCAAGACAAGAGTTTTATTTCAAACATAGGGATTAGATGGCCCAAGTACCATGGTATTTTCCATCCAACCTATTCATAAGATTGCATAGACTCGAATAAAGTAAAAATATAAGTATCAGCTTGATCCAAAACTATTTCATATGATGCGGTCTGCATCATTTTCAAATCATCACTTAAAATGATTTATCAAAATGGCTGGACATAGTGGATAAAACCCATACATTATGGTGGGCACCACTAGAGGTGTACATGAACCGAGTTAGCTCGGTTAGCTTGCTGGACTCGACTCGAAAAAGCTCGATTCGACTTGGTTTGAAGCTGAGTTCGAACCGAGTCGAGTAGATTTTTTGAGCTCAAAAATGAGTTCGAGTTGGCCCCAGTTCGACTCGACTCGGATCGAACTCGGATCGAACAAGTTCGGTGACTTGGTTACTTTGATATTGATGTTGCTCACCAAGTGTTTAATGAAATGACTCAAAGAAGTGTGGCTAGTGGCAAGGAAGGTATGTATATGAAACCAACACTCTTTTTTTCTTGATTTTTATGTTGCTTAGAAGGTGTTTGATAAAATACCTGTAAAACCATTGCTACTGTCTCAAATACAATGAGATTTGAAGGTGCAATCTAGGTGTTTGTGAAAATGCTGCAAGGGTGAGCTCAGCTCGATCTTGGCTCGAACTCGGCTCGAACTAGCTCGAGCTACTGACCAAATCGAGCCGAGATGGCCAGTCAAGCTTGAGGACCGAGAGTTCAAGCTGAGGTCAGCTAATGGCTGAGCCGAGTTGAGTTGAGGCCAACTTGACTCAGTTTGACTCGATGTACACCCCTAGGCACTACACAGGCCCTAACAAAATCATCTATTTCTAACTAGGTCCTAACGGGGGTATTACCCAATTTGGGTTCACTATTTTCTACGATTGGAGTCCTCCGACCCTCTGATGAGCACGGCAGGACAAGCTAATGGATGGTTAAGAGACATTATTAAGCTTAAGTGAACCATACCACAAGAAAAAGTGAAGATTTAATACTTCTTTCAGTTAGAAAAGTTATGGATTTGAGTTTATATTTGTGTTTTCCCTTTGTTCAGGTATGCCTGATGCTATCAACAGGTTGGATGAATTATGACTGTGAGTGGAAGAAAAGTTTCAACGGTGGACATCATTATTCCCTATGTTTCCTATAGCTTGGTCCACTCGGGCTTTGGATATACTTCAATTTTAATTTCAGCCCTTAAAATGACCTTAAAATGAACTGAATAAAACACATACATGATAGTGGCCTGATAGGGTCCTTACACCAACTGGTGTTGGGTTCATCACATAATCCGCGTCCAGTTGCATACTATCTAATTGACGGGTATATAATACGCCAAATCCATCTCATGAACGGTTTGGATCTTTCTCACGTGGGCAATGTCTACACATGCGACAAGAGAAGTTCGAATGGTAGTGTGGCCGCCATGGGCCATCCACCAGCCGACATGAATCGGTCTAACCATAACCAAAAACAACGAAAGCAGTTTTGTTTGTTTGTCCGTGAGAGACCCATCTGGAAAATGTACACGTGACAGGTTCATGTATTAATCCGGTCCGTCCAAATTTCGGGCCTACATCATGGGTGGGATATGTTTTAAAAATTAGACCACTATTACACAATTGAACCTTTTTCATTTTCTATTTTTACTATTATTTTAAGGCCGTAGATAAGATGGACATGGAAAGTTTGCAATGGTCAGATGGGTCTACCAAATTCTTTTTTTTTTTTTTTTTTTTTTTTGTGTCAATTCGATGGTGCAATGATTGTATAGTGAAATTCAATCTTATCTTTTTATTAAGGGGCTCACCACGGTCCGCCACTTGAACTGCTCTGATCAGCACGTGTAGTGGCGGCCCACCACTTGATCAGTACCGATCATTGCACATAGACATATGTGCACTGTACCTGCAATCGAGTGTAGAATCCACCACTGAGTTAATTCGATACTCTGGAAAAGTGTGATGGTTGATACGCATGCATTACTTCTCGCAGATGGAGAATGATGGACGCAGTAGCGTCTAATAGCGCATGTACATGTGTGCCCGATTTCTGTATGGGGTGGGTTTCTTACAAACATGGGGTGGGTTGCTTACAAACATTACTATGACCCCACCTTGTATCCCAGCACAGCAACTTCATGCCAAATGCTTTTATTGGAATTCCACATCCAGCCACTTCATTCATTCGTTTTATTGGATCATTTTAGGACATGAACCAAAAAACAACATCCATATAAAACTCAAATGGGCCACACCACAATAAATAATAAAGATGAAAACACTGTTGATTAATCAACCGATCATTATATGCAGTCCAACCCATTAATGTAAGGGGTTGTTTGGATGATGGTAATTTTTTTTAAGTTGTAAACACGTTACAATTTACATGCTATTTCGTTTAGCTTTTAAGTAGTAATTTGTTTACGGGTAAATAAATTGTGTGTTTGGCTAACGTATAAAGTGTTTACATTGAATAAAGTAGGTATTCATATCAGAGAGCTTGGGCGGTGAACCATCCAAAGTTTTAAAAATCAAGTAAGAAAGATTTGATTTTTTTGGGGCCCCATGAGGACATTAAATCATGAACACACAAAATGAATTGGATGTATTCTACCCATCATAGTGGGACCCGAATGCAATCTAGAAGTTTTTAATGGTCGATGTCTCATCCTTCCCTCGTGTGGTCCATTTGATAATAGAAGAGTTCTTGTTTTAGGGCTACAAGAGAACATCAAGGAAAGTACATAATGGATAGATTGGATGTACCATCCACATTATGGTGAGCCCCACATAGCATGAGTGTATATTAACCATTGTATTCTAACATGTATAATGCATTTTTAGCTGTAAAGACTTTACTTGTAATATGAAACATGACTTTTTATGGGTTTAATATTATAACTAAAAATTGTATTTTGTTTACAACTTGTAAAGCCTTTACAGGCAAATACAAGCATCCAAACAGCCCTCGTAATCCCTTTACAACTTAAGGACCTTATGGGCATCCAAACGACCCCAAAGTAAAAACACAAATATTATTTTGGTCCAAAAATTGTATTGGCCTAATAAGATTTCAATGGTGGGGATAGATCTATGATATCCATGGTGGACTAGCTAAATGTGACATGTTCGAGTCAACTCAGACTTGGTACTATTCAATTTGGTTCATTCCTATGAGTCCTCCGAGTCACCCCCGACTCGGGTAAGATGCACTCATGTATTGGGCAAATTACGCCTCAACTTGGGACTGAATGAATCAATTTGAGTTGCCGGTGACTCAGAAATCCAATGGAAGCAGTTACAACTGTACACGAGTCGAACCAAGTCAAGTTGGGCTCGGCTCAGCCAGTAGCTAACCACAGCTCGAACTTGTCTTGGCTTGGTCCTTAAGCCTGTCTGGCTAGCTCGGCTCGATTCGGTCCGCAACTCGGGTCAGTTTGAGCAAGTTTGACATTTTCTCGAACAGGTAGAATGAATCTTCAATTTCTAACAGAATGTAAAATAGTAACAATATTTCACAGGTATTTCATCAAACACCTAGAGAGTAGCATCAGAATCAAACACCCAGGCGAGTAGCATCAAAATCAAACAGACGACATATCCATTCCTTCCTCACCAACGCTTCATCGAGTCATTTCATCGAACACTTGGTGGGCAGCATTCATATCAAAATAATCGAGTAATTGAGCTGATTTGATCCGAGTCGGTTCAAGTTGAGGTTTGATCCGAGTCGAGTCGAGCTTGGGCAAGCTCGAACTCGGCTCGAAATTTTTTCGAGCTCCAAAACCCAACTCGACTCAGTATGAATCCAATTTCAAGCCAAGGCGAGTCGAGCTTTTCCGAATCGAATCGAGCGAGCTGATTAAGCTAACTCGACTCGTGTACTGCTCTAGTAGCAATACACGAGATTGTATCCCACCAAATCTTCTAACTTGTTTTATGAAGTCATACCCTTTTTTGTTTGTAGCCTCGAGCATAAATGTCCGATGGCAATATTAAAATATTCCACGTGGCATTCACACTGATTGAAAATCAAGCTGTCCACATCCTAGTGATGGAATTATCCCCAGTAGTCGGATTTTGCACATCTAATTTGGATAGCTGACCATTTTCCTTTAGTTGTCCTTGATGGCCATGATATCAGGATCGTCTAGTTGGTATGAGCTTTGGGCTATGCTTCATCTACTTGACCCACTGTATGGATGGTTCGGATGTGTTTGTTTGTGTGCAAAATGGATGGTTTATCGGAGTCCTCGTTGGCCCATCTAATCTTAGGAAAAAAGGTTCATTTGATCAATAGTAGAAATTCTCGTCCTAAGGGGGCATTAGGCGCATGGTATTAGATAGGATGGAATTGTATTTGGTCTCGTGCAAATTCCATCCAATGTCCAGGGAGAATGAGAAAGGCTAGCATTAAGTTAAATGTAATTGTGTCTGGCCCCTCTTAGATTATGAGCAATGTAGCATTGCTTGCAACCTAGCGGTTTGGAAAATTTTGAAAATGTTTGTTGATGCTAGCAAGTTCTGTAAGTCC
This sequence comes from Magnolia changhungtana, assembly GCA_030180095.1. Lineage (NCBI taxonomy): Eukaryota > Viridiplantae > Streptophyta > Magnoliopsida > Magnoliales > Magnoliaceae > Magnolia > Magnolia changhungtana. The sequence continues at coordinate 753,756 of JASAUF010000205.1, read as the reverse complement.
TGCCATGATATTTAGGTTATATCTACACCTTCCATCTATATCTTTTAGATCATTTTAGGGCATGGGCCCAAAAATTAGGCAAATCCAAAGCTCAAGTGGATGCTACCGAAATTTTAGGTCAAGTTGATATTTGTGGATTCCCTTTATCTAGACCTTATGAACAGGTTGGATGGCAAATAAACATCAAGGTGAAGCTTGGGAAGATTTCAACGGCGAGTGTCATTGTCCCCACTGCTTTCTATGTTGTGGTCAACGTAAGCTCTGAATCTGCCTCATTTTGGGGTTCATGCGGATATAACACACACGTGTTATTCTCAATGGTTTTAAATGTTGGTTGGTATATCTATTCAATGGCTAACAAACAAACGACTGAATGCCACCATGACACAAGCATGACATGGAGTTACGTTTGTCTCATAGTATTCCATGGTAACAAGGGACAATCTCCATCATGTGCAATAATTACATTGTTTTAATCCCATTCTACCTAATGTCATCTGATATCATGCGTCAAACAGCCCTTAAGTGGCCTGCACAAGCTGGATTAGCCTAGTTTTTCGAAAGAAGACACCTAACAAATGGATACGCCTCATGAACAGTTTGGATCTTTTACAATTGTGCCACCCTTTCTGTGGTCGGAATGTAGGTGGGGTCTAAATGATATTGAGAAATCCACTTTGTTCATCTATTTTGCTAGCTAATGTTAAGACATAAGAATAAAAATTAGGTGAATAAAAAATTCAAATAGGCCACAGGATAGGAAACAAAGGGGCTTAAATGCCCACTTATGTACTTTCGTAACATTCATGGGTCATGGAAGTTTTGAAATAAGGTAATTTACTGTGTTTGCAGATCATCCCAATGAAAATGACCTTATTAATAGTTTGGATGGCATATAAACATCACGATGGACCTCAAAGGTTTCATTTTTCTTCTTACCTTTTCTTGTTACCGTATAGCCTACTTAAAAAAATGAAAATTAAAATAAAAATAAAATTTATTTTTAGGTAATCTTTTAATATTAGTCACAAAATGAATAGACGAGATTTCTCACAAACATCACAATGGACCCTACCTAGCTTTAGACCGCCTCTCAAGCAATTTGTGTTTGGCACATATGAGGTGCTTAAAGATGCGCAATGAAAGCACATGGTGCCCCTGTTGCATTCTCAACAACATTCTCCAATCAAAACACATAAAGGGCTAAGAAAAGAAAAAATTTGAAATTAAAATTCATGTTTCAATTATTTTCATAAAAATCATTGTTAGATAATTATTTGTATTTTTTCTTTGTTTTTTTTTTTTTCGACAAAACATGGCCTACTAAGGATTAGAATCCTCCGAAACACTTGTTTTACATGGTATGTGAAAGAATCCACTTCATCCATCTCAGGCACTATGCATCTTTAAATATTGTATTTTAAGAAAGGTATTTTTTAAATAAAAGTATTTCAGATGAAAATTTCTTCTCATATTTCTTTTCTTGTGAAAAAGATTTTTATCTTTTAGTGTATTTTTTTTATTCACCTTGAGAAGGAACAAAAAAATTTTCATGTATGTATAAGATGTGTTGTATAAGATTTAAGCTGACAAGGAGAAATAAATATTTGAATTGGACCATTTTTTTTTTTATATTACCCACGCATTATATGATTAGGTGCATCTAGATCTATGAGAGATTGGGTGCATGTCAGACCTGAGTCTGGATCTAGATCCATGACATCAGCTAAATATACATCTCAGCCGTAGAAATCTTATATTGTGAATGTACGGTAAAAATAAAGATTCTCACCAGATGAAAAGAGTCTCTTTAAAACAGATGTTGCAGACAACATCGGTCCAAACGGCTGCACCGGAATATTCTCATGCATAAAGTAGCCCAGGGTTCTACTCCTACTTTCTTCCTCATCTACCATTTTTTTAATAGATGGGCCCCACCATTCTGCAAATTCCAACTGGGCTCGTTTTTCATGTTGGTTTCCTAAAGAATAAAAGAATAACAGGTCCTGATGCACTAGGATTTGAGCAGATGATCCAAGCCATTGCCCCCCATCTGACCAATACATACAAGTGGATACGTTATTCCGATGATCCAGACCATTGTTTTGATGGCCAGATGAGGGATGGAAGATGCCCAAAAAATATTATCCAACATTGTTAAGTCGTTCCATCCAATATCTCCTTTTTTTCTAGACCGTCGCTTTATTTTCTCTAAACCGTTGGTTTGTAGGCGATTCATCCAAGTAGTAGGATCTTCCAATCAGGAAGATTCTTGGGGATCCGCCATTGATTGTTATCATATCATAGATCTGGACCATCAAACTAGTAGCGTGGGGCCCACTTGTACAAACTGGTGCAGCAGGACACATCTAACTTGTTCAACACGACCGTACAAACATAAAAGCAGTGTACGGCAAGAGCACACATCAAGTCCAGTCACGGTTTTCGGCTCATTCCATGAGTAATTTACGTTAGCGTATGGATTCCAACCAACCTAAAATATGCTTTATGCATTGAACTTCATGCACCCGTTTCATAGAAGTGGAGTCCATGTTCAATGATCCAGACCGTTGATCTCATAAGATCCATCTTTGATTGAGCGATGAATAAAAACAAAACCTCCAGATTGAGGGATTCTACCCATAAACTACTTTACTTTTTTTGAACTGTTGTCGTGCATATAGGCCATTAATCAAGGATTAAGAAGCACGGATATGGAAGATTTTCCTCAATTCACCTAATACACGGACACCCATGGGATTGAACGGTCCGGATTATCTAAAAATAGGGCCCACTTCTATATAAAATTGGTGCCTCAGAACACTATTAGCATTGTGATGGAGGATTTTGTCACTACATATATTAATTTAAGGCTCCTCATAGATTACAACTAAGCTACGATTATTTAGTTTAATTAATATTAGATTAGAGAAATGTTCCAGTGCTCCCATGGCAAACAACAAGTTACAGCCCTCCTAGCTGCATCAGTTTAGTTAAATCGGCCAATCGATTGATCCGAACCGTCCATTAAGTTCAGAACAAATTTCCAGGACTACCATGGAAAATCTGTACTGATCAGATCATACTATCCATTTCCCAAGCGATGGATGGAATGGATGAGACTTCCTAACCGAAGTTATTCTTTAGAATCAAAAGAAACCCATGATGGTGTCTAACAAATAGATGGATCAAGTTGTTGATTAGACCTACTCTGTGTAAATAATTTTGACCATTGATATTCAATAACATTGATCTAACGGTTAATATTTGTTAAATTGGTGTGATGCTTGCATCATGGCCGATGAAATGTGTGCTGGACGGAGTGAACAGTCTAGATCAATGGATCGACTGGCTGAAGTGTCCCAAAGCTGCTAAGTAGCACCATAACTTATAGCGGAGAATTGCTCTGATGTGTGCGTCACACAAGCCATCTGCTCATGCGGTATTATATATTCATGAGAAATTATCAAGTGGGCTAACTGCACAGAGACCAGGGGCGGCTCTAAGGGGTAGGCAGGTGAGGCAATCGCCTAAGGCCCCCTAATTATGAAGGCCCAGGATTATAGGAATAGGCTTTTAATACTCTGATATTTGGTATCTATATCACATGCATTATTATTTTGAAGATTTTTAAATTAAATTATATATTCCCAATTTATGGTTCATAAAAAAAAACAAAAACACACAATGGCTGGATCTCCTAACTAGTTGATTCTTGTATACTAAACAAATTATTTGAATTCAACGGTAAAATTCCCTAATTGGAAGATAGAATAGTTAAATCAATGGATTTTTTGTAATTTAGCCTATCTAGAATGGATCACCTAATTTAGATTTGGATGGCCAAAATCTGCTATATTAATCTAGGAGTGACTATTTATTAACTATAACACTGCTAGAGTACAATACAATTCTAAATTCATTATTCTCACAATAGACGCGGATTGAGGCTAGGGATTCCTGTAAACATTATTATATATGTTATATCTATTCCGTTGGAATATTAGAAAAAACATGAAGCCTTCAAGTTGGACCACAACGCAGAAGAAAGTGGATATTGAATGCTCACCATTAAAAACTTTTCTGCAGGCGGCAGAAATTTTGGATAAGCTGATATTTATGTTTTCCTTTCATCCATCTAGGATTCACCTTATGAACGGTTTAGCAATTTTATCCATCGAAATTGATTTATTGGGTAAACTTGAATACGAAAGTTTAATTAGTAATTTTGCATCTAAAAAGTCAAGAAGCAAATTTATGGTTTAATTTTAAATTTATTATTATTATTATTATTATTTAAAAAAAAAAAAACTAAAAAGCCTCATCTTTGTAACTTGCCTAAGGCCCCCAAGAATGCTGAGCCGCCCTTGACAGAGACATTTCATTTTGGTTATAGGTAAAATGGAGCTAAAAAGATGTAGGAGACAGATGAAGCCAGTAACGGGACTCAGTGACTTTATATATTGCTTGAGGCAAAAAAAAATCTCCCCGGCCTACGGTGTCGGCTACTTTCTAGCTCGGCCTCAGTTGTCACTTTAGTCCCGACCTAACTTTAAGTATGGACCCGACATCAGATATCGACCTCAGTTAATAACCTCGACCTTAGATACCTTTATGACCTCGACCTTTATTGACCCTAAGCATTTTTTTAAAAAGAAAGATCATGATTTATTATTCACAAAAGAATGGGAACGGAAGGCTGTACAACACTATGGAGAGATCGGGGCAAGCCCGAGACAAAAAAGGGGCTTGCCAAACTTAACAGCTAAAAGAAACCGCAAAAAGCCAACTCAAGCGGGGACTAACTCTTCCTATGGTTACGTAGACCAACTTGGTCCAGGAAAATGTTGTCCCTGATGATCGCAAGAAAGGAATCCATGGATCTAAATATCTTATCTAGTTGGGACTCACTCCCCATTATGGCTAGCCCGTCCGCCACCGCGTTTGGTTCCCTAAGCGTATGAGAAATACGGACCTCCAAGGTACGTCTAAGAGCATCAATTCTACTCCAATACCATAAGGCTCAAGATCCGTATGCCTCCTTGGCTAGAGACGAGACCACCATACTGGAATCGCTCGTTATCTCCACCTTGAGTACCCCATTTGGGCACACTGCTCAATGCCATTTAGAATCACCCTAAGCTCCGCCCTTGTATTAGAGCCTCTCCCATACCCAAACACAAATGCAAAAAAGAAGTTACCATTGCTATCTCTACCCACTCCACCACCACCTAAGGGGCCTGGGTTCCCCCTCGAGGAACCATCAACGTTCACCTGAGCCCGACCCTGAGCATTGAGCTTGACATCGGGATAGAAATATTTAGAAACAATCTCATACCGTGTATGGGCGGGACTGCCAAGCGAGTCTTGATCAGCCAAAGATCACGTAAATCGAGGCATAATCGGAAAAATATCCGAAAGCAAATTTTCGCTCTAATACAGGTCCCTCCAGCGTATCTAGTAAATCCATTCAAATATGCAGATCGTCTCTGAACTCCTATAAATATACTCACTGTCATGAGAAATGGGTACTCACAATTATCCCGATTCTACTATGCCTACTATGAGTTCATACACCTGACTTAGGCATCGGAGGGTCCCCAGCCACAACCGGTGCCCCCAGTGTCTCCTTGTTCACCATTCCTTTAAAGGTATTTAAGAGGCTCACAACAAACGAAGGAGGATCAACCAGATTCGAGCATCAACAATTTGGCGCTATCTGTGGGAATAACAACAAAATCATTCAAAAGTTCCCGTCATATCTACTCGATTGTTCAGAAGTTACCAAATTGATCCCTGTGCGGAAAGAAAAACCCGAAGATTCTCAAGCCCCATATTCAGATCACCACGTAGACCTCCCTCCCGCAATGGCTATGCAAATATCCTGCAATTTGGGGGGGGGGGTCGGCTCGTCTCCTTAGAAAACCAAGTTGAGGCCTTGGCCGGCAATGTGGATCGGATAATGCAGATATTAATAGAGAGGCATCAACCATTCCCCGATCAAGACGCAAAAGTGGGTGCAGCGACTGAGCAATCCTGACCTCCACAGGCATCTCATGATCCGCACGCGATAAAGGACCGACCAATACGATACGAGCAGGCTCCCACACATACTATAGGAAAGACCATGCTCGTTGAGTCCTACCTGCGCCATACTTTAGAAAAAAAAAAAAAAAGAGGTGTGGCAAGGCCCTCGAAATCGTGGTAGAAAGCGAGGTCCCATGGGAGGCAAAGCTCAAAGAGATCCGAGATCAACTCGGAGACATTCAGCAGGCATACTGAGCGAAGGCCTCTGCCTCCGTTGTTGCACTGCTAGAGAAAGTCGAGCTCCCGTTCATGGGTGACATTATGAGATCCCAACTGCCGCTAGGTTCCGAATGCCCCAAATTATCCCCTATACAAGGTCGGGAGACCCAGCCAAACATCTAAAATCTTTCAAAACTTGGATGGAGCTCCATGGTGCTTTTGGAGCCGTAATGTGTAGGGCATTCTCCTTGACTTTGTCAAGAGCTACACGGAAATGGTACCGACAAGTGAAACGACTGTGCTCAACTGATTGCCTTGGTAGAAGCTACTCGTGGTCGACGATGAGAAATCTCCTTCAGTTAAAGGGAAGATGGTTCTCCCGTTTATTTATACTATTTTATCTACTGTTTTTATCTACATGCTCAATTATGAATGACCTCCTTCAATTAAAGGGACGAAAATGCTCTTTCTCGTTCCTACAGTTTTTCCTACTATGCTCGCGACTTATACATTCGACCGTAAGGAACCTCCCTCAATCAAAGGGGAGAAGGTTCTTTTCTTAATTTCTATTACTTGGTCTACTAAGACCTGCATGCTCGACCATAAGAAACCTCTCCTAGTTGAAGAGAAAAGGTTCCACGTTCTTAATATTTTGTCTACCAGCTATGCGACCTAAAAACCTACATGTTCGACTATCATATCTACGAAGTCATCATACATAACTACCCACACATGAAGGCAAAACGACGCTCTCCACTCTGTGCATGACTCCTCGAACGGAAATACTGTCGTAATATCCTCCTTGATCATCGTAGCAGGCGTCGTCCCTTTCCAATTCGCGCATTAATTACTATGCAATAAAATTAAGGAACACGCATGGAACGAGCTGACCTTATCTAGTTAAAAAATTAAGACTTCCCGCTTATACATTAGTTCAAAAGTTACTCTCCGAGCTCATAAAGTATAGAGCTCGAAAGTAGGGGGGCCACTGTTATATATGAGTAAAATTGAGCTAAACGGATGTATGAGATAGATGAGCCGATCAACGGGACTCAGTAACTTTATATATTGCTTGAAGGTTGGAAAATCACCCCGACCTTCGGTGTCGGCTACTTTCTACCTCAGCCTCAGTTGTTACTTTGGCCCCCGACCCAACCTTAGGTATTGACTGACCTTGGATACTGACCTCAAGTACCAACCCGACCTCAGGTACCGTCCATCCATTTTTTCCATATCATTTTAGGGAATAAGACAAAAAAAACAAGCCAAATCTATGACTTAAGTGGGCCACACTACAAGAAACAATGAGAGTTGGGTATATAAACATTACCTTCAAGGTTTCATTTTTCTTCTAACCTTTCCCGTAGCTTACATTTTTTATTTTTATTTTTTTAACTTTATTTTTGGATTATCTTTTAATATCAACCACAAAATGGATAGATGAGGTGGATTTCTGACAAACATCACAACCCTACCTACCTTTTGACTGCCATCTCAAGCAATTTGTGTTTGGCACATATGAGGTGCTTGAGGATGGATGAAAGCACATGGTGCGCCTATTGCATTCTCCATGACATTCTCTAATAAAAACACATAAAGGGATAAGAAAAGAAAAAATTTGAAATTAAAATTCATGTTTCAATTATTTTCATAAAAATCATTATTAGATAATTATTTGAATTTTTTTTCTTTGTTTTTTCGACAAAACATGGCCTACTAAGGATTAGAATCCTCTGAAACACTTGTTTTACATGGTACATGAAAGAATCCAGTTCATCCATCTTAGGATCTATGCATCTTTAGATATTGTATTTTAAGAAAGGTATTTTTTAAAATAAAAGTATTTCAAATGAAAATTTCTTCTTAAATTTCCATTCTTGTGAAAAAGATTTTTATCTTCTAATATATATTTTTTTATTCACGTTAATAAACAGTACAGAAAATTTCATGCATGCATAAGATTTGGGCTGCATAAGATTTAAGCTGCCAAGGAGAAATAAATATTTGAATTGGACCATCTTTTTTTATTATTACCCACGCATTATATGATTAGGTGCATCTAGATCTATGAGATGTTAGATGCATGTCAGACCTGAGTCAGGATCTAGATCTACAACATCAGCTAAATATACAACTCAGCCATAGAAATCTTATGTTGTGGATGTACAGTAAAAATAAAGATTCTCACCCAATAAAAAGGACTGTATTTTACACGCAACATGGTCTCTAAAACAGATGTTGCTGACAATTTTGGTCCAAACGGCTGCACCGGAATATTTCCATGCATAAAGCAGCCCAGGGTTCTCAATACTACTTTCTCATCTACCCTTTTTAATAAATGAGGCCCCACTATTCTACAAATTCCAACTGGGTTCATTTTTCATGTTGGTTTCCAAAGAATAAAAGAATGGCAGGGTCCTGATGTACTAGGATTTAAGCAGATGATCCAAGCCATTGTCCCCATCTGACAGTGGATCCGTTATTCCGATGATCCAGACCATTGTTTTGATGGCCAGATAAGGGATGGATGACATCCAAAAAAATTATCCAACATTGTTAAGTCGTCCCATCAAATATCTCCGTTTTCTCTGGACCGTCGCTTTATTTTCTCTAAACCGTTGATTTGTAGGCGATTCATCCAAGTAGTAGGATCTTCCAATCAGGAATATTCTTGGGGATCCACCATTGATTGTTATCATATCAGAGATCTGGACCATCAAACTAGTAGCGTGGGGCCCACTTGTAGAAACTGGTGCAGTAGGACACATCTAACTTGTTCATCACGACCGTACAAACATAAAAGCAGCGTACGGCAAGAGCACACATCAAGTCTAGTCACGGTTTTCGGCTCATTTCATGAGTAATTTACGTTTGCGTTTGGATTCCAACTAACCTATGATTTTTAAATCTGCTTAATGCATTGAACGGGAGTAGTGTCTTCATGCACCCGTTCCATAGAAGTGGAGTCCATGTTCAATGATCCAGACCGTTGATCTCATAAGACCCATCTTGGATTGAGAGATGAATAAAAACAAAACCTCCAGATTGAGGGATTCTACCCATAAACTCCTTTACTTTTTTTGAACTGTTGTCGTGCATCTAGGCCATTAATCAAGGATTAAGAAGCACGGATATGGAAATTTTTTTCAATTCACCTAATGCACGGACACCCATTGGATTGAACGGTCTGGATTATTTGAAAATAGGGCCCACTTATAAAATTGGTGCGTCAGGACACTATTGACGGAGGATTTTGTCGCTACATATATTAATTTAAGGCTCCTCATAGATTACAACTAAGCTAAGATTACTTAGTTTAATTAATATTAGATTAGAGAAATGTTCCAGTGCTCCCAGGGCACAACAAGTTACAGTCCTCCCAGCTGCATCAATTTAGTTAAATAGGCCAATCGATTGATCTGAACCGTCCATTAAGTTCAGAAAAAATTTCTAAGACTACCATGGAAAATCGGTACTGATCAGATCATCCAATCCATTTCCCAAGCGATGGATGAGACTTCCTAACAGAAGTTATTCTTTAGAATCAAAAGCAACCCTTGATGGTGTCTAACAAACAGATGGATCATGTTGTAGATTAGTTCTACTCTGTGTAAATAATCTCGACCGTTAATATTCAATAACATTGATCTAACGGTTAATAGTTGTCAAATTGGTGTGGTGCTTGCATCATCCATGAAATATGTGCTGGACCGAGTGAATAGTCTAGATTAATGGATTGAATGTCTCAAGCGTCCCAATGTTGTTAAGTAGCACTATAACTTATACAGGGGCATTGTACGAAAACCTTCCTATTATGGGTAAAATGGAGCTAAACAGATGTATAAGATAGGTGAGCCGAGGAGTGAGACTAAGTGACTTTATATATTGCTTGAGGGTTAGAAAATCATCCCAACCTTCGGTGTCGGCTACTTTTTACGTTGGCCTTAGTTGTCACTTTGGCCCCCAATCCAATCTCATGTATCGACTTGACCTCGGGTATCGATCCGACCTCAGGTACCCACCCAATCTTGGATATCGACCTCAGGTACCGACCTCGACCTCGACCTCAGATACCGAGTCTGACCCCGAGCATCGAGCTCAACCTCGGGATAGAAATAACTACAAACAATCTCGTATCTTGTATGGGCGGGACTGCCTAGTGAGACCTCAACCAAAGATCATGTAAATCGAGGCATAATCGGAAAAATATCCGAGAGCAGATTCTAACTCCAATACAGGTCCCTCCAGCATATCTAGCAAATCCATTCAAATATGCAGACCACCTATGAATGCCTATAAATACACTCACTGCCATGAGAAACGGTATGTATAACTATCCTGATTTTACTACACCTATTGTGAGTCCATACGCCTGACTTAGGCATTAGAGGGTCCTCAGCCACAACCGACACTCCCAAGTGTCTCATTGTTAGGATTGTACATTTGCCCTGACTGCTTTTCCACCATGTCCTTCCATTGTTTGAAATTGATGAAAACCTTAAATTTATGTTTTATAAAATAAATTCAAACTTTTCGAGAGTAGTCGTCAATAAATGTGACAAATCATGACGACCCTCAAGCGGAAACCACAGGCGACAACTTTCATAATCAGAATGCAAATAGTCAAGCACATCCTTACGTACATGTTTTCCAAGTTTAAAAGATATCATATATATAGTGCTCGCATATATTGAACAACCTCGAATCTCACCTTTGCTTTACCCTTTGAGCCCCTTGAATAAATTTGAAAACTCCTAGGAATATATTATAATCTTGTTTACAGCCATATATATATATATATATATATATATATATATACTTGGGAAGAATTCCAAATGGAAATGAAACAGGAAAGAATCCCATCCCAAACGAAAAAGGAAACTTGGGAAGAATACCAAATGAAAAAGTAAACATAAAACTTGATTAAAAACATCAAATAAAACATGCTTGACTAAGAGTTCCAGTACAACCTCCTTAAAAGAAAGAATTTTACAAAACAACTAGCTTTTTCAAAATGGTTTTGAAAAAGCCTTCTCATTCATTGATGTAATGCATTTCCATCTCCTTAATTATCACCAAATGGGTAAATGGTTTGGGTGGCCCCACCATGATGTTTACTTAAAATTCATCTTAACTACGCATGCATTACCCCGTGTTAGGCCAAGGGTCTTAAACATCTAGGCACACATGTTATTCAAGTGACCACATGATTGAAAACATTGTAGTGCATCACTTGCTCCAAAATTGTTTCTATTAGTGTGGCCTAAGTGATTCATGGATGATTATGAATTTTTTATCGCAGCGTAAATCTTTATTTGGAATCTAATGATTGGAATGAATTTTATATAATTATAACAGTGGGTCTTATAAAAATCAAGGGTGGATGTTTCTTTCCTAACTAATTCATTTGGTGTGAGTGATGGGATTTCCTCCTAGGACTCGACCGGTAGTGAGCCTCATCGACCGGTCGTGGGTGGCGCTCGACCGATCGAGTGGGGCTCGACTCAAAGTCCAGCGACCATCCAATATTTTTCCTCCGAGGTGCTCGACCGGTCAAGTGGGCTACTTGACCGGTCGAGGACTTTAAGTCGACCGGTCGAGCAGCCACATACATGCAGACATGAAATCCGCTACAGCCACTGCAACTCACCTGTTGAAGTGCTCCGATCAACCTATAAAGATTACCTTGCCTCTGTGCTCTCATAACTACAAGCACCCCTTTTGAAAACTTAAGAACCCTATTAAAACTAGTGAACTTGCATCCAATTGCCTCAAGTGCACTAAGATATATTAAACTTTTCTTTATATTACGAATGTGCCTCACAAAAGTCAAGGTACACTTCATCCCATCAAACATCTTGATACAGATAGTACTAACAATCACAACGTTACATGCATGGTCATCGCCCATAAATACATATCCACCATCACACTTATTGTAGCTGGCGAACCAACTCCGATGAGAAGTCATGTGATATGAAGCCTCTGTATCCAGAATCCACTTGTCTCTATGATCATCGTATACGTGTCCGATCATAAACACTAACAACACATCACTTGTACTTGTTTCTTTATTAGATGTGGCAGGGTCGGCCACCCTGGAAGAAGACTCTGTATTCTCTTTATTCGCTTTAAGATTTGTACAATCATTTTTTATGTCCCTGACATCTCACAATTTTGGCACTTTAACTTTCTCTTGCCCTTACCCTTGGATTTGGATCTTGATCTAGAAGATCCTGTGTCCTACTCAGAATTTCTACCTCTCGTAAACAAAGCATCGGTAGAGACCCCCATAATACCGTTTTTCTTTCTCATTGCGTTTCCCTGAAGGGATGAGATGACAGCATTAAGGGTCGTGTTATCGGTGTACAAGATCTTTTTTAAAAGACTCATACGAAGCATAGAGAGAATTTAACAAGATACATTTCTGATCTTCTTCATCGAGTACTACCTCCACATCCAACAATTTGTAGATAATCTTGTTAAAATTGCTAATGTGGGCTTCAACATCTCCTCCTTTGCTATCTTGAAGTTGAACAACTGCAGCTTCAAGTGTATGCAATTTTCAAGGGACTTATTTGCATAGATGTCCTCTAACTTCGCCAAGAAACTTGTTGTGGTTTTCTCTCTCAAGACATTATAGAGAACCTCATTAGTTAAGCACAATTGAATTGAGGATTTTACTTTTTTATTTAGTTTCTTCCATTCATCATCATCCATAAATTCTGGTCGCTTCTCAAGGACCTCATCCAATCATTGTCGAATTAATACACTAATCATCTTAATCTTTCATAATTCAAAGTTATTTTTTCCATAATATTTCTCAACACCGAACTTAAGATTGGTAATCATTGTTACTCACTCTCAAATTCAAGCCTGCGCCCCAACGTTTAGCTCTGATACCATTTCTTGGGGTATCGCGGAATCACACAGAGATGAATCGAGTAGAGTAATTCAATCACACTGAGCAAGCACAATGCCAACACACCGAATTTAATGTGGAAAAACTTTGGTCGGAAAAAAACCACGGCACAAAACAACAGATATCACTATAAAAGTAGAAAATTACAAGAGTAGAGAGATTACCTTATTCGAACAAACGCGAATTAACCCAAGCTACACCATTGAAACCTAAAACGAATTAGAAAGCTTTGAATCCCTCCCAATCTCGATTACTCCCCAATATATAGCCTCTGGAAGAATCACAATCAAAATAGGAAACAAATCCTACAAAATCACAGCTCTGCGAAAATCCGTCAAAATCACAGCTCTGCGAAAATCCTACGATGACATCGAAGCCATATTGATGGCATCGAACAAACACTAAAACCATCGAGAGACGACATGAAAATCAGATCTTCCTTAATTGTATCGACCCGTCTTCGATGGCATCGAACTGATCTTTGATGTCATCAAACACTATTTGATGGCATCGGAAAAGCACCCATTTAAACTAGCGATCAACCGAAAAAAATTTGAAAATTTTCGACGGAATCGAACACCGTTCGATAGCATCGAAATGTGCTCGATGGCATCCAATGGTCTATCAATACAATCGACAAAGCCTGTTTCTGAATGATTTAAGACTTCAAAAAACAATAAATTCAATTAAAAAAGGGCTTTTAATCCTAAAATAAATAGTTATAGCCTCACGTCATATGGTGGGTGGAGGCCAAATAAAAGCTATTAGATTAGATGATTTCAACCCTTGATAATTTAGCTCTTTAGCCGTTAATATGGATCATCATATCCTGACTTTCATATAATCAAAGGGTAGAAATGCCCCCATCTGATTTTATATTTATTTTTTTTATCACATTAATGGTTTTGATATTGAAAAGAATCCAACTCCATTGCACTTGGACTTCTTGGCTTCCTTGTCACCTATCAGTGTCCATTAGACCCCGTCCATCCTTTATAGCTGCTTTGAAAAACAATCATACTAATCGGATGGCCCAAACCATCTTATTATGGACGTGAAACACTGGAGGGACAGGATCAAACTAATAAAAGATAGTTCCAATCACGGATGTTTCGGACCATCTGATTGCCCTCATTTCTGCGCAATGGACGCTCCAGATAGGTGCTTTAGATGCCAACAAGTCCACACGCCTAGCCTACAAAACATCGTGGGGCCCACCATTGCTGAATAAGACTTCTCGGTTTGAAAGCTCTCTCTGCGAAGATTCCAACTTTCATCGTGGGGATTCCACTACATCAAGATTTCCAGCTGTTTCTGGTCGTGTATCAACGGAGAGGCGCCGTAGATCACGTGCCGACAAAATCACGTGTGAGATTTTGGCCCGTGTATCAACTTCGATAAACCAGGAGATTTTGGCCCGTGTATCAACTTGGATAAACCAATATATTTCCCTGGATGAAACAGGCCTGCTTCAAGCATCAGGCTGGTCACATGTTTACGTTGAATATGGAACGTTGGTTTTTTTTTTTTCTCCAATGATAAATCTTTTTTCAATTGAAATTGGGACCCATGTGAGATGATAACCATTTTTATCTGATGAACGGATAAGATTGCTTTCTGGATTACCATGTTGGCATTTATGATGCAAATGTTCGGTCCAACTCACACGCACAGGACTGCTTAGAAATCCTCACGGGTGCAACCAGCTCATCTATGCTCCACAAGCATTGCTAATAACGGAAGCGGACTGCGTCCGATCCCTCGGGACAATAAGCCATCCGATCAGGGGTCCTGTGGGACACACCTTAATGTATCTGTTCATCCATACCGTCCATCCATTTTGAAAGATCATTTTAAGATATGAACCCAAAAATTAAGTAGATCAAACGCTCAAGTAGACCAAACAAAATAGTGAGCTTGGTTGCATTAAATGCACAAAGCATTAAAAGTAATCCATAGTGTGGTACAATTGAGCGTTGGATCTGTCTCCGTTACGGCATCATGAGTTAAAGTTATCTGAGAAAATGGATGAACGGTGTTGATAAAAAGATACATCAAGGTGTCCACTACAGGAACCTGGTCGCACGGCTTCTTGTCCGGTCGGGGTGGCACGCAGTCCGCTTCCAGCAATGGCTGAGTTGCGGCCAGCCACGACCGATCCATCGATGTGAAAGATGTGACATCTCATTTAATGTTTGGGAAGGGGATTTAGTAAACTCTGGGGGCTCACCATTGATTTTTTTGTATCATCCATCTGTTTTTTCGTATCATTTTATTCTTTTATCCAAAAAAAATTAAATATATACAAATCTTAATTGGACCACACCACAGTAAATAGTGGAGATAATGATGTCCACCATTGAAACCTTCCTATGGCCCACAATAATGTTTATTTGTCATCCAAACGGTTCATAAGCTCACAAAGACATGAATGAGAATAAAACACAAATATCAGCTTGATACAAAACTTATGTAGCCCATGAATTTTTCAATGGTAGCCGTTCGTTCAATTCACATTGTGTCCTTTGGTATGGTCTACTTGAGATTTGGATATTTTGGATATGCTTCTATTAGAGGTGGGCATCAGACCGAGTCAGATCAGATTAGGTCCAACTCGACCCGGTTCAAAATTTGTAGAGCCTAAACTGAACTCGATTCGATCCGGGACCGAGTCCAGGTCATCTAATTCGAACAGATCTGAACTTCTGCTGGCCTGAATCGATCCGAGTCCGACTCGGTCAGGAAAACCAAGTCGGATCGGATTGGGTAAGGCTCAGATCATTCTTTTTTTCAACGGTGTGGAAATCATTATTATCAGTGTTTCGTACGGTGTGATTTACTTGATTATTGAATTTACTTAAAATTTAGTATCAACCCCTAAAATGATATGAAAAAACTAATGGACGGTGTGGATTAACCAAAAAAAATTCAAGATGGCCCCACATAATTTACTCAGTAGGATAAAAACTACAGCTATGTAGCTTCTAGAAGAAGCTTTACACCAAAGATATAGCTTCTTAGAGAAGCTTTATAATTGTTGTCTGTAGCTAGCACTAGCTAGCCTATAGCTGCCCTTGGAATGTGTCGTGCAAAGACAACACTGACGCTCCTCGTTCTCTGAGTTGTGAGAACGGTTCAAATGAGATCAAAGTTACATCTTACGTGGGCCCCACAGTGATGTATTTATTATATCTACACCGTTCATCTATTTTTAGAGATGATTTTAGAGCATTATCCAAAAAAATGAATCATATCCAAAGATCATGTGGACCACACCATAAATAGCAATAAAGATAATGATTTTCACCGTTAAAAAATTTGTAGGGCGCACTATAACGTTTATTTTACATCTAATCTGTTTATAAGGTCACAAGTAACTGAATGAATAGGAAAAACAAATATCATATTGATTGAAAATTTATGTGACCCTAAAAAGGGTTTCAATGGCAAAAGTTCAATCTCCCACTAGTTTTTGAAGTGTGGTCCAGTTGATGGTTAGATCTGTCTTATTTTTTGTCTCAAGCCTTAAAATAAGCTCACCAAATGGATGGACGGTTTGGATATAACAAATACCTCGTGATCAGACCCTTTACACCAGCCGATCCGCTTCGTACACAGGCCAATCTGATTCCGTCAACTTCGGGTGTGACCGTCAAGACACAGCCTGTAAACAACTATATGCACCTGCTACGACTCTCTCTCTTTCGAATAAAACTATACACCATTTCTCAGTATATATTCTCTCCAACAGAGAAATCCCATGAAGCTCCAAAACCCAACAGAGGATTTGATCTATTAAAGGACATCTAGCTAGCCTTCTTCTTACCATCTTCTTCAACAGAAATAGAGAGGTAGATATAGAGAGAGATAGACAAATATAGAGAGATAGAGTTGGGGGCTCGGGTGTACATTGGGCGGGGTTTTTTGGCGCCGAACGAAAAGCCTGGGCGGTGAAACTTTTGTTTAAAGATATATTTACATCCGGGTTGGGTCGGGTCGGGTCGGTTCGGACCATTTCGGTTCGAGTTTTCGGATCGGTTCTGTCCGGATACATCTCTATCCAAACCCAACCCGAAAAATGATCAGATCTAGATTGGCAAACTCGATCAAGGCCGATCTAGGCCATCAGTTCTGTTCGGAACGATACTGAGTCGAGTCGGATCGGGTCGAATCCACCGGATCGGGTCCGACATGCCCACCTCTAGCTTCTATTGTGCTCTCAGGCACTAAGATGATCTGGTAAAACATATGAATGGAGTGGATAAGATACATACATCACGGTGGGCCATGGGGTTAACATGAGACCCACCTTGATATATGTATTATGTATCCATGCCGTCCATCTTCTTTTACATATCATTTTAATGCTTTATGGAAAAAATGAAGCAGATCCAATTATCAGGTGGATCATGTTATAAGAAACATTGGCGATTGACTGTTCTACCATTAAAAACTTCTTAGGATGCACCTGAATGTTTCTGTAGTGTTTATTTACCATCCATTATATTGATAAGGTCACGTAAGAAATTTTTTTTAAAAAATATATTACTTTAAACCAAACATTGTGTTTCATTAATGGCCAATCATTGCTGTTTTTTATGATATGGTCCACCTGATAATGAGATTTACTTACTTTTTCGAATAATTGCATAAAATGATCTGAAAAAAATGGATAGGCGATGTGGAGACATAATATATATATGTCAACCTGCCCCTACAATACAGTATGGGTCGCATCGTCTTGGATGAGACCTCGGTCTCACTTAATCCGCTCTCATTGTCGGCGGATGCGGATTAGTTACTTAACCCGACGTAACAGTCATTACTGAAGTGACGCCGCTGCTTTCCGTGGCTCTCATCATGATGTATGTACTGTATCTATATTGTCTACTCATTCGAAGAAAATATTTTAAGGCATGAGATTAGGAAAAATAATATAAAATTTTAAGTGAAACTCACGGCAACAAATAATATGGATTGCCTACTGTTGATGACAAAATTTGGATCACCCTCCGCTCTGTGCAGTGTGCCTTTGGTGGACCCTGGTCCTGCACAAAGAATTAGCAAAGGAGACCCTGGCTAAGCCAGGGACCCTTCGATGCCTAAGTCAGGTCAAGGGAACCTGGGTCTAAGTTGAAAGGTAGAGGGAGAGTGCAAGATGTTGCGTATCTGTAGCAATGGGGTCTCACTGTATTTATACCTGAACATCGGACGGCCTGGGTCCGTTATTCTCGGCACGATTTACTCAATCAGCATGATACTAAGATTATGGAGATATGGCACGTAATCCGGAGATCGTGTAACATATCGTGCGTATCTGCGGACGAGATAGTCGGTTATGTCCTCTTAAGGTAATTTCCTAGTTTGGCGCATGATGCACCCACATTCCACCCCGACCTCGGCTCGGGACATCTTTCTTCGGACGGAGATGAAGACGAGGACGAGGACGAATCCCCGACTCGGATGACATTCTTCCGATGAAGATGAGGATAAGGACGAGGCCTCGACTCAGATGACCTTCTTCAGATGACAATGAGGACGAGGGCGAGACCTTAGTTCAGATGGCCTTCTTCAGATGAAGATGAGGATGAGGATGAGGACGAGCCCAGCTCGGCCAGCCTTCTTCGGATGAGGATGAGGACGAGGACGATAACTTGACTCAACTAACTTAGAATTATAGTCCAGAGGTCCGCTCGCGCCCTACCTGATGCTTTTCCTGCACTTCGGGGTAGGGGCGTTGTTATGATTCAAGAGTGAATCCTTGTGTACCACGTCAGAAGTTTGCGTCCGATCGGGTTAGTATGATGTTGGCCCTCGAATCTTCGGGAGGTCGGATCTTCCCATAACAGAAGCCCCCTTACTCTTCGAGGTCGAACTCGAACTCGGAGAGTAACAATACTTAGAAGATCAACCACCTCCTCGGTCGCACACTTTCATGTGCACTGCTGGCATCATGAATATTTGAAGCGACATATATTCAGGATTTTCTGCTCACGGGCTAATCTTAAGTGGACGAGTGGCGACGGTTAGGATTTCAAATTGTCATTCTCCAATGGTTGACTGCCACATATACTTTATGAAGCGTCCAAGCGATGCTTCTTTCGCTTGGGTGTCATTTCGTCTATCCAGTGCGTGACACTCGATGTTAGAGACGTGCTGTTTGTCAGAGCCTAAGCTAGTAGCGTGAGGCCACGTGTACCCTGGAGTCGGCTCGCGACGATTTAGTTGCGAGCATCATTCCTCGTCATTAATGCAAAGATTCTGTATTGCCTATATAAACTCCCTTCAGGATCATTCTCCCCACTTGTATTCTGAATTTCGAGTGCGTGCCAGAGAAGGCGATTTTCGGTGAAGGCGATTCTGACTAATTTCGAGTTTCCAACAAGGCGATTCCGGCCGATCAAGCATTCCCGGCAGAAGCGATTCTCAGTGATCGTCCAGTGAGTCTTTTCTCCTTGTATTTCTCTGTACTCCTTCCAAGATGTCATCCGATCTGGAGACAGTATGGGATTTAAATGATGACTTCGAGCAGGGGAGCTCTGATGATGAAAGAGGGGCATTTGAAGGCCCCTTTGAAGTTGTGCTTCTCTTCCCTCCACCCCGGAGGCAGAAGGAGGCGGGGGCTCGGACTTACCGAGCTGACAAGAAGAAAGCAGCCAGAGCCCCCCGAGCCCCAGTCACAAAGGCCGCCGAGATGCCCTCGAGTAAGCGGGCCTCGGAGATTGTCCCGGGAGGCTCCGTGCTGACGGAGTCTCAAATGGAGTGGATCCGCTCGGAGTTCGATATCCCAGACACTGTACGGATAATGGCACCCGAGGCCCTGGACACTGTTGGCGCGCCTGCTGAAGGGGAGGTTGCCATTTTTCTTTGTGCGTTACAATGTGGGCTTCGACTCCTTTTGTATCCTTTTGTTCGAGCTCTAACAACTTACCTCAGACTAGCTCCCGAGCAATTCACCCCCAACGCTTGGAGGGTGTTGATTTCTTCCTTTATCATTGGGTGTCAAGTAGGAAATCCGGAGATGACCCCAGAGGAGTTGATAAGCCTGCACCTGGTCAAGCACGACAGCCAAGAACCATGTTACTACTTCATGACCCGAGGCAGCAAGAGGTCAAGGATGGTAATGAATCTTCCGTCCTCCAACAAGGACTGGAAGAATAAGTGGTTCTGGGCTGTGGGTGAATGGGGGGCGCCAGCGGCTGAGCTTGGGACTCTGACGACTCGGGTTCCCACCCAATTTTCAAAACCAGGTCAGACTAGTCATTCCCTTTTTTTGTGCCATTTTCTTTCACTCCAGTCGAACTGAAGCTTTCTTTATCCTTGTAGATTTCCCAAGGGGCCTGCCTCTCCTGACTCGGATCAGAAGAATCCCATTGCCAAGGCTAGGGCGCGATCGGGAGAGCTTCGCTCCCGGTCAGACTTGAGCATAGTCGCCAACCTTTACTAGTCCGGGCTTTGCAAATCCTAACTTCTCCTAACATCTTTCAGTAAGTTTCTCTTCTGTTTCCTTTGGAGAGGTTAAACTTATTCACTTAGTTGCTGATTTGTTATTTTCTGCGCAGGCATGGCCGAAGCATCTGGTTCTCGGAAGAGGAAAGCCGCCCCAATGGCAGAGGAGATGTTGAGGATTGAGCCCCGGATAAAGACCACCGTTTGGAGGAGGCAGGTTGCTCCTTGTGGGGAGGGCCCCTCTGGTCTAGTTTCTATTTTTGCAGCTCTGGCTGCAGCTCCGATTTTCGTCGCTGCAGCTCCAGTTGTGGAGCCCGCCGAGGCCCGAGTCCTAGCAATCATTGTTCCGACTCTGACAATCATTGCTCCGACTCCTTCCCTCCCACCTACCGTCGCTCCCCCTACTGTGGAGGTTCCTCCTGTAATCCCGAGCCCTACATTGTCATGCCTTCTTCCTCCTAAAGGGAGGAGGCCATCCGGATGGCTGACGACATGCTTTCTCCTCCCGACGCAGGGAATGATCTCGGGGCCGAGGTTCAAGTCTTGGCAGGCAGTCGGACCAGGGCTGAGGAAACAGTGGGCTCAGCCCAGGTGGGGACGAGCGGTGGGAGGTTCGAACCGGGCTACCACCTGTCTTGCCTGACGCCTTGGGCTCCCAAACATGCCCCAGAGGAGGAGATAGCCCGCCTTCTTACCAAATGGAACAGCTCCTTCTTGAATGACATGGCTTCCATTTTTTACACGGTATTTTCTATTGCCTTTCTACTTCTTAGTTTCTATTTCCTTCACACCCGTATGTTTATTTCTCTGTTTTCATTCAGTCTATCCCAAAGCTCCTTTCGGCTCAGGAGAGAATACAGGAACTTGAGAAGAGGGATACTGAGGTGAATGTCCTTAAAACCGAAGTAGGGATCTTACGGGATGAAGCTACTTTTCTTCGACTTGAGTAGGGCGAGTTGCGCCGATAGTTTGAGGATGGGAAGGCTAGAAAGCTTCGGCAACGGGGGGTAGTGAATGATCTTAAGGCTAGAGAGCTTCAATTGCAGGGGGTCATGAATGATCTTGAGGCCCGATACAGTATGTCGGCGGTTGAGTTGACGTGAGCCAGGGCCCATGCAGATTTATTGGCCAAGGAGAACGCCCGATTGGGCGACGACCTGGAGCGGACTAGAGCTAAGGCAGCAGAAGAATGGAGCCAGGCCATCGCTCAAGTAAAGGAGGCTCAACGAGCTGAGGATGAGGCTTCCACAGCTGCAGTGGTGGCTAATGCAATTGACGCCTTCCAAGCTTCAAAGGAGAGAGAAGTTGAGGCCACTAAGTTCTACAACTGTGGCTTCAATGCTTGCATTGAGGTGGTCCAGGACTTGTACCCAGACCTTAACCTTGAACCTTTGCTGTCTGGAGATGTTGGAGAGAAGCCGGCTGAAGATGTCTGCCAGGACCAAGCCCTTGATTCCCAAGCTTCTCCGACTGTGTAGTTTTTAATATATATATTTTTTTGTGAATGACGTGATGGATTTTATTTTTTGACCCTCTGAGGAGGGTGTGTGGATGATGATTTTTGGCCCTCTGGAGAGGGCGTATGGATGGTGATTTCTTCATATGTTAATTTGCATTTGGTGACTGTCGATTGTTGAGTTAATTTGTTGACAAGTAGATTTGCAATAAGGCCTTGTTGAGCCGACTTCTTAATGGGTCAGCTCATTCCAATTCCCTCTTGTAGAATCTTACCCTTGTTAAGCTTGGATCCCTAGGGGATCGGCTCGTCCCACGATTGGCGAGAAACTTGTTGATTTATCCATCAGTTGGGTGACGAATCGACTCTTCCATAAGGGAGGCGGGTCGTCAATTGGATTTTCCCCCGTACTTGAGGAGATGCCTTGTAGAATTTTTGTGGGATAACGTACTAACCTCTTCTTTAAGGGATCAGCTCATTAAGTCCGCCTCTGCATATGAGAGGCAACTTTTTCTTAGTGGACAATTCGTTCATGTAGATGGGAAGAGGTGTATTTCATTGAGAGCCTTAAAGGTTAGTTGGAGGGCCTTAACGACTAGTCGCTCAGAGGCATACACTTATTGAGAGCCTTAAAGGCTAATCGCTCGGAGGCGTACATCTATTTAGAGCCTTAAAGGTTGTTCTTTCAAGGATAGTAGACTTTCAAGTGCTTGACATTCCAGGGGTGAAGGAGGTGACGGCCCTCAAGATCTTCTAAATGGTAGGAGCCTAGTTTGGTCGATCAGACCACAGGATAAGGCCCTTCTTAATTAGGTTCGAGTGCCCCAGCCCCCGGCTCTATAGTGTTCTGGAAGAATCGGCGAAGGATTAAGCCCCCTGGACGGAACCGCCTGGTCTTAACTTTAGAATTGTAGAACTTTACCACCTGCTAATGTCGTGCGGCAGCCCGGAGTTTAAAAATATCTCTGGCTTCTTCAAGCAGATCTAGGTTGGCCGCAATCTGCTCGGCATTTTGGTCCTCCTGATAATTTCTGACCCGAGCTGTCGAAGGCCAATTTCGACTGGCACCATCGCCTCCGAGCCATAGGAAAGTGAGAAAGGGGTCTCCCCTGTAGATGACTGAGCTGTGGTCCTGTAGGCCTAGAGGACGAACGAGAGCTCCTCGGCTCAATTGCCCTTTGCTTTCTCCAACTTCGTTTTGAGATGATGCTTGATTACCTTGTTAACAGCTTCTACCTGTCCGTTGGATTGTAGGTGCCGAGGGGACGAGTACGCATTTGTGATGCCGAGCTCCCGGCACATGCCCCGGAACTTGTCGTTGTCGAACTACTTGCCATTATCGGACACAATGATGTGCGGGATCCCGAACTGACAAATGATATTTTTCCAGACAAAACCAATCACCTTCTTCTCTGTGATTTTTGCAACGGGATCGGCCTCGACCCACTTGATGGAGTAGTCGATTGCGACAATGACAAACTTGGCTTACCCCTTTCCTGTTGGTAGAGGGTCGATGATGTCAACCCCTCATTGAGCGAATGGCCACGGACCGCTCATGGGAGTCATTTCCTCAACAGGTTGCCTCGGCACAGCTGTATAACGTTGGCATTTGTAGCACTTTTGAATGTAGTTCCTCGAATCTTCCTTAATAGTCAGGCAGAAATATCCTTGTCGGAGTATCTTTAGGGTCAGGGATTGGCTGCCGGAGTGGTTTCTGCAGATCTCTTCGTGAATCTCCTGTATCACATAATTTTCCTCGTCGGGTCGGAGGCACCTGAGGTAAGGATGAGAATGTCCTTTCTTATACAGAGTACCATCCAAGATGATATACCGTGCCGCCCTGACCCTCAGGCCCCTGGCTTCCAACCTATCCAGGGGGACCTCGTCGGTAGTCATAGATCGGATCCATCCAGCTTGGCTAGCATCTACTGGATTAACTGCTTTCTCCTCTGACCAGTTGATGCTCGGATGTTCTATGAACTCCAAGGGAATGACTCACGGGATCTTACCTTCCTTGGCCGAGGCTAGCTTTGTTAGGGCATCGGCCCATGAATTTTCTGTTTTGGGGATTTGATGGATGGTGCAACTCCGAAATCTTTCAATCAATTTTCTTGCCTTGTTTAGATAAACAATCATTCTTGTTTCCTTGGCTTCATATTCGGCGAAGATGTGGTTCACCACTAACTGAGAATCGGATCGAACCTGAATCGACTGACCCCTAGACTTGATGCCAGTCTAAGTCCAGCGAGCTGGGCTTCATATTCTGCCTCGTTGTTAGAGGCCTTGAAGCTGAGCCTGATCACATACTGGATGGACGTAGAATCGGGCACAATTAAGACAATTCCTGCTCCAGCACGTTTGGCATTAGACGACCCGTTCACATAAAGAACCCACCTCGATTCTAATGTCGCCTTTTGATCGTTTGAGGGAACAGGTGAAAGAGTCGTCTCGACTTCGGTACGGATCTCTTTTTCGCTCGAAATTGTGAATTCTGCAATGAAGTTAGCCATGGCTTGACCTTTAATTGCTGTTCTCGGACAAAACTGGATGTCGAACTCACCAAGTTCGATGACCTACTTGGTTAGCCAACCTGAAACTTCGGGCCATTGGAGAAATTATTTGAGAGGAGAATCAGTCAACACCATGACGGAATGAGCTTGAAAGTAAGGGAGTAACCTTCGAGCTGAGACGATGAGGTTGAGCGCTAGCTTCTCCAGAGGCGAATATCTCATCTCGGCGGGCACCATGGCTTTGCTCACGTAATAGACGGGTTGCCTTTTGCCTCATACCTCTCTAATCAGGGCTGAGTTGACGGCCGAGGCCGATACTGCAAGATAAAGGAACAGGGTCTCATTTTCTTCAAGTTTGGACAGTAGGGGTGGTGAGCCCAAGTACTGCTTTAGTTGCTGGAAGACTTGTTCGCATTCCGACGTCCATTCTTCCTTCTTATGACCCTTCAACTGTTGAAAGAAGGGGAGACATTTATCTGTGGCTCTGGATATGAAACGTCCGAGTGCAGCTACTCATCCAGTGAGACATTACATTTCCTTGACAATCCGAGGCGAACTCATGTCGAGGAGTGCTCTGATTTTATAGGGGTTTGCCTCATTCCCCTCTGACTGACTTGAAACCCGAGGAATTTACCGGAGCCAACCCCAAAGACACACTTCATGGGATTCAGCTTCATCGGATATTCTCGAAGGATGGCAAAAGTTTCTCCGAGGTTTGTTAGGTGGTCGGATGCCTTGACGCTTTTCACGAGCATATCGTCGACATATACTTCCATTGTATGTCCGATCTGTCTGGTGAACATTTGGTTCACCATCTCTGATACGTGGCCCTCACATTTTTCAGGCCAAACGGCATGACCCGGTAACAGTAGAGCCCCTTGTTCATGACAAAGGTAGTCTTCTGCCTGTCTGGAGGATATATCGCAATCTGATTCTACTCGGAGTAAGCATCTAGGAAAGAAAGTAATTCGTGCCCCTCTGTACTATCCACCAGCTGATCAATTCGAGGTAACGAGAAGCTATCTTTTGGGCACGCCTTGTTTAGGTCCGAGTAGTCTACGCAGACCTGCCATTTTCCATTAGCTTTCTTGACTAGGACCACATTTGCAATCCAATCTAGATAATGTACTTCCTCTATGAAGCCGACATCGAGTAGAATGGAGACTTCGTTGACTATGGCTTCGTATCGTTCAGCATCGAATGGTCTCCTCTTTTGCTTGATGGGTCTGTGATCCGGGTCTACATTCAGACTGTGAACCATGACATCAGGGGGGATTCCTGACATGTCTCCGTGCGACCACGTGAAGACATCTCTGTGCCGCCGTAGGAAGGTTAACATCTCGGACTGTTGCTCAGGATTCAATGAAGCTCCGAGCTAAACAGTTCTACTCGGGTCTGCCCCGTCGAGCGATACTTTCTCCAGGTCTTCTATGGATGAACCCTCCGCAGGGCCTCTAGGGTCTAACATGTTGACAGTGAGTGTTTGCTTCACTGACCATTTCTTGATTGCTACAGCATAACATCTTTGAGCTTCGCGCTGGTCACCTCGGAGGTAACCTATCCCACCCTCGGCGAAAAATTTCATCATCAAATGGTAGGTGGAGACGACTGCCCTCATTGCATTGATAGAATGTCTGCCCATGATGATGTTATGTACAGATGACACGTTGACAATGAGGAAGTTCACCATGAGGGTGACTTGATGTTGTCCTTCTCCCGCAGTCACAGAGAGGGAGATGGCTCCCTCGGAGATCACCCTTTCTCAGGTAAAGTCGTGCAGGGGGGTCTTCATAGGTCTGAGGTGTGACCTCGAAACCCCCATTCTTTCGAAAGCCTCAGAGTAGATTACATCTGCTGAGCTCCCGGTGTCGACCAGGATGCGGTACACCTTGTGGTTAGCTATAGTCATAGTAACTACTAGAGCGTCGTCGTGCGGATACTGGATCCCGCCCGCATCATCTTCTGAGAAAGTCATGCTGCACGGACTGACTCGGAGTTCTTTGCTCGGCTGCTCGGTCAGGTGGATATAATGTTTCAGATCCAACTTCCTCGAGTGGGCTTTTCGAGCCTTGTTTGAATCCCCTCCCCCAGACGAGCCTCCGAAGATGGTACAAATTTTAGTTGGCTCTTCTGTGGTATTATTCGAATGCTTTTGCTCCCGTTCTCGTTCTTCTTTTCGAGTGGTTCTTTCTTCTTTAGTGTATCGGCATAGATGTCCCTTTTGAATAAGGGTTTCGATCTCATCTTTGAGATCTACACAGTCGGCCGTGTTGTGGTTGTGGTCTCGGTGAAAATGGCAATACTTACGCTTGTCTCGGTGATCCGGGTTGACCCTCATACAAACAGGTCAATTCAGTAGCTTTTCTCCTCGGATGTCCAATAGAATCTATTCGGCGGATGTGTTAGGGGGGGGGGTAGGAGTGAAATTTTCCCTCCGGCCTTCTACTCGGGTGACGATCGCAAGGGGTGCGGTCATCCGGCCCTTTGCTGGTCGGCTGAGATTTCTCGTTCCTAGGCCTCTTCCCTTTACCATTCGGCTCTGCCACTTGGACATTCTTGCGGGCATTGGAGAATTCCTCGGCGTCAGTATACTTATGAGCTCTGGCAACGAGTTCTGCTAATGTCTTTGGTGGGTTCTTTCTAATGGAGAAAGTGAACTTTCTTTTTTTTAGGCCGCTGAACACGACAGTGAGTGCCATCTTGTCGTTGTAATCTTCTACTAGTAATGCTTCCTCATTGAAGCAAGTAATGTAGTCTTTCAACGACTCATTCAGCTCTTGCTTGATGGCAAACAGGTGAGTATTGGGCTTTCGACTTCTTTTACCGTTTATGAATTGGGTAAGGAATAGTTGAATTAATTCTGTGAAGGAAATGATGGAATTAGGTTTGAGCTGTCGATACCAATTCCGAGCGGATTCTATAAGGGTGATCGAAAATCCCTTGCACATCATTGCATCTGTTGCCGTCTGGATTTGCATCCACGAACGGTAAGCTGCCACATGCTCGGATGGGTCACCAGTGCCAGAGTACTGAATGATGGGAGGTATCCGAAACCTCTGGGGCATCACCTCATCCATGATAGTAGAGGTGAAAGGAGGCTTGGTCTTTTCCATCATTGCTTGAACAACCACGGGAACCGACAACGACAGTTGCTTCTTTTCCAATGTTTGGATCTTATTGCTGAGTTCTGCAAGCCGTGCTTCCCAAGGAACTTTATTCTCAGCTACTATCTCCTGGATGTTTTCTATTTCCGGAGTCCTCCTTCCCCTCTTCCGTTCCAGTTCGTGAAGGAGATCCATTGGCGCCAAGGCCGAGGTGATCGAGGCATTAGTCGGAGCTCGGGTAGCGGTATTCCGAGTCGGGACTCGAATTTGGGTCGGGGGAGGATTTTGAACTGAAGCTGGCGCCCGAGGGGGTTAACCCGGGGGCCCCTCAGGTCTCGTACTCCTTAGTTCGGAATAAGCCTCCACAACTGGACCAACCGGCTCAGGAACTAGGTTTTCCTGAACGAGATGTGGTTGCGGCTCCTATCGTTGTTATTCATTTGGTTGATCTCGTCGTGCAAGGCTTATATTTCACTTTGTATTGTGCGGTACTTGCTTGCCCGATTACGTGAACGCTGGGAAGGCCCTAGGGCCGATTCGGCGTGAAGTAAGGAAGAAGAACGAGTTTGCTCTGGTTCCACAGCTACCACTTTCTTCTTTCCTCTCGCCATTATGTTCAAAAACTGGAACCTGACCTTTTGTATAAGCTTTCCACAGACGGCGCCAAAAATGTTGATGACAAAATTTGGATCACCCTCCGCTCTGTGCGTCGTGCCTTTGGTGGACCCTGGTCCTGCACAAAGGATTAGCAAAGGAGACCCTGGCTAAGCCGGGGGACCCTCTGAAGCCTAAGTCAGGTCAAGGGAACTTGGGTCTAACTTGAAAGGTAGATGGAGAGTGTAAGATGTTGCGTACCTGTAGCAATGGGGTCTCATTGTATTTATACCTAAACATCGGACGGTCTGGGTTCGTTATTCTCAGCACGATTTACTCAATCAGCGGGATACTAAGATCGTGGAGATATGGCCCATAATCCAGAAATCGTGTAACATATCGTGCGTATCTGCAGGTGAGACAGTCAGTTATGTCCTCTTAAGGTAGTTTCCTAGCTTGGCGCAATATGTACCCACATTCCGCCCCTGCCTCAGCTCGGGACATCTTTCTACGGGCGAAGATGAAGATGAAGATGAGGACGAATCCCCGGATCGGATGACCTTCTTTCGATGAAGATGAGGACGAGGATGAGGCCTCGGCTCAGATGACCTTCTTTAGATGAAAATGAGGACGATGGTAAGACCTCGATTCAGATGACCTTCTTCAGATGAAAATGAGGACGATGGCAAGACCTCGGTTCAGATGGTCTTCTTCGAATAAAGATGAGGATGAGGACGAGCCCAGCTCGGCAAACCTTCTTCGGATGAAGATGAGGATGAGGACGAGGACAATAACTCGGCTTAGCCAACTTAGAATTATAGTCTAGAGGTCCACTCGCGCCCGACCTGATGTTTTTCCTGCACTTCGGGGTAGGGGCACTGCTATGACTCAAGAGTGAATCCTTGTGTATCACGTTGGAAGTTTGCGTCCGATCAGGTTAGTATGATGTTGGCCCTTGAATCTTCGGGAGCTCGGATCTTCCCATAACACCTACTATTATAATTTTCTTTCTGTTATAGAATTTTTCATCAAGCTGATGCTTGGGTTCTCCCTTATTCTTTCGTATATGTCTTAACTTATAAATAAGTTCTATCTCAAATAAATATCATGGCAGGGACTTAGGAAGGTTTCCATGGTGGGCATCACTACTACTACTACTTCTTCTTCTTCTTCTTCTTCCCTTTATTTATTTATTATTATTAGTTTTTTTTAAAGATTTCTTTAAACTTTAGATCTATTTCATTCTTTGGCTCATGCTCTAAAATGATCTTTCCAAATGGATGGATACACATAGGGGTGTACTTGGCTCGAACACTAGCTAACCTCAGCTTGAACTTGGCTCAGCTCAGTCCTCGAGGTTGACTGGCTAGCTCAGCTCTATTTGGTCAGCAGCTCGGGCTGAGTTCGAGCCAAGATCGAGCCGAGTTCGCCGTTGAGGCATTTCCACAAACACCTGAACTGCAACTTAAAAATCACACTGTTTTACAAACAGAGGTAATGGTTGTACATGTGTTTTTTCAAACACCTTCCAAGTAACATTAAAAAAAAAAAAAAAAAAAGGCTCACGAACTCCTCGAACATTTTACTCTCAACAACGATGGAAACCTTGCGATTTTAGATGGAAGCGGGATGATCCTCTGGCAGACAACGATTTCAATGACTAATCTTCCTGTTGCGGAGCTCACAAAATCTGGAAATCTCATCTTGAGAAATGGGAGTAGAGATGTTTAGCAGAGCTTCAACTATCCAACTCATACAGTCCTCCAGGGCATGAAGATTGGCACGAACCAAACTATTACATTGTGGGAAAAGCACCGACAACCGTGTTTTGAAAGCTTCTTGTTCCATGTAAATAAAAATAGAGGCAATGGTTGACAACCACATTTTATTAAGTCATTTTATCAAACAGTTGGTGAACAACATCAATGGCAAAGTAACCGAGTCACCAAACTGGTTCGATCCGAGTTCGATTCGAGTCAAGTCGCACTGGGGCCTGTTCGAACTCGGCTTGAACTCATTTTCGAACTAACAAAATCAGATCAACTCAGCTCGAACTCAGCTTCAAACCGAGTCGAATCAAGCTTTTTCGAGTTGAGTCGAGCGAGCTAACGGAGCTATCTCGGTTTGTGTACACCCCTAGACACACATATATCTTAAGTAGACGTCATTGTGCTGACGCCACTTTAGTAGCGAGACTACCTTCCGTCAGTTTCAGTAGCTAATCCCCATCTGTGGTCGGTGGCTAAAATGGTTAACATGTGTAAACGTGGTGTCCACACTTGGGTATTCCATAATTCTGTCCATGATTGACAACCATGTCAGAGGATTCGATGAGTCGGACCGACCCATCGAGTCTCGAGTTGCCTGAGTCGAGGCTAACATTCTCTTATTAAACTGGATAGTGTGTGACCCAATCTGAGTAGACTCAGACGAGTCGCACAGAGTCTTAAAACCATGTGGATAACGGACCCATCAAGTCTCAGAGATCGATAGATCCTGGCCATCTGATCTTTTTTGTATACGGATGCAGATTATGTGTCGTGTGGTGTGGTCCACAAAACAGGATGGTCCAATAACCAACGGCCCATATTCAAAATTCATTACCTTATATCAGTGGAACGGTCTATTCACACGAGCGTGGGCCTCACTGGCATTGGCTACGGGTCCATGGTCCAAAACTTGGGTCGGGCCCTGGGTTCGGCACCGATCCACACTATAAAGTAATTGGGCCGGGCTTACCGTTGGCGGGTCAGTATTCAAAATTTTGATTTTTGAAAGGCCTGGGCCTGGGCCACTGATGGGTCTGATAATCTTTCAGATCTTTCATTTTTACTGAGTATGCATAATCAAATGGATTTTGCCGGCGTGACGTGGAGGCATGGCGGCACTTCGTTGGAGAGCATCGGTGGCCAAATTAGATTAGATTATTATGTACTAATGGGCCCACATCTTGCACCCATGGCCCATTGGCGTATTGTACCACCCTGATTTTGGCCCGCCACACTTCTTCGGTGGGTCCCACAATATTAGGATTTCAACTGGGATGGGCTGTCTCGCCTGTTTGATTCGGGTCCATGGCCGAGCCTAGTGGCTTGTAGGTCGGTGATTGGGTTGGGTTTGGTCCGCAACTGATTGGGCTGGATGTAGCGGCGGGATGACAAGTGGCTCGGACTGGCCCAGCCAGCAAACTTACCGTTAGAGCTGGGCGTCGAGTCGAGTTGGACTGAGTTAGGGCTGACCCGACTCGATCCGGTTTTCAAATAGGCCTCACTTGAACTTGACTCGACTCGACTCACTGTCGAGTCCAGCACGTATGAACTGATTTGAATTCGGGTTTGGCCTGGACTAATCCAAGCCAAGTCTGACTCGGTAAAAAGAAGTGAGTCGGTTCGAATTGTCACCAATTTAGATTGAGAGATGGGGAGGGAAGGAGTGGAGAGGAGAGAGAAGAGGGAGGTGATGGTGGTGGGTGGTTGTCGGGCTTAAAAGAAGAGGGTGGGAGGGAGTAGAGAGGATAGAGAGAAGGAGGAGGGCGGTGATGGTGGTGGGTGGTTGCAGGACTTGGAAGAGGAGGATGAGGGAGGAAGAGAGAATTTGGGATCGGGTCGGGCTAGGGTTGGGTGCAACTTATAGGTTTAGAGATACTTATATATATATATATATCTGAATTAGAGTTGAGTCGTTTTTGGATCGAGTTGATTATTATCAGATTGAGTTTCAGGTCAAGCTATTGGGTAACTCGAACTTGACTCGGTTTGGAACGACTCTGGGTTCGAATCGAGCCGGGTCTGAACGAGTCAGATGAGTCGAGTTAGTCAAGTCGTCCCATGCCTAGCTCTACCTAAAAATTAGGATTTTTTTTTTTTGAAATTATATATATACTTGAATCTGAGTCAAGTCGGTTTCGGATCGAGTCAATTACGATTACATTAAGTTTCGGGTTGAATTACTGGGTAACTTAAACTCGACTCAAATTGGGCGAAGCCTACTCAGTTTGGACCAACTCACCCATTCGGTTCGGATCGAGTTAGGTTCGAACGAGCTAGATGAGTTGAGTTAGTCGAGCCAAGTCATCCCGTGCCCCAGCTCTACCTAGTGTGTGTCAAATGGGCCCGGGCATTCTAGTTGGGCAGAACGTGACTCACTGCGACAAGTGGCCCAACCAGTGGTTGTGCTGAACTTCGACTCACTATGACAAGCGGCCTAGCCCGGTCGTCAAGATCATTATTTATCGGGTGGACCCTGGTTTGCAAGTTGGGCCGGGCCTGGGTTTATGGGCTGCACGTGTGACCCTATTCACGGTCCTGGGTCAACTACAACCCTACGAAATGACCTGGTACTCAGCACGCTAGTGCCACGTTGGCAAATGCAAGGAGAGGAGCATGAAGAGAGCTACTCTCGCGGGAACGTTGATACTCTGGCGGTGGGTAATAATGACACAGGCACTCAGAAATTGTACAGGTGACATTTAAGTAACAACGTACTCA
Source organism: Magnolia changhungtana (assembly GCA_030180095.1). Taxonomy (NCBI): domain Eukaryota; kingdom Viridiplantae; phylum Streptophyta; class Magnoliopsida; order Magnoliales; family Magnoliaceae; genus Magnolia; species Magnolia changhungtana. The sequence goes on along the minus strand of JASAUF010000205.1, from coordinate 720,988 downwards.
ATCCTTTCCAACCCGTAAAACACCCATCCTCTGTGGGGGCCCACCACATTGAATCTTTAAAATCCAGGTTCTATCATCCATTCTAGGCCGTGGAAAAAACAACCAATCAGATCCACAGTTCAGGTGGGCCATTCCACATGGAGCAAGGGGATGTATGCCAACCGTAGACAATTTTCACAGGCGTCACCCATATTAGTGTTTTATTAAGCTAAGATCTTGTATGGACGGACAAAATAAAGTTCCCCACCCGATGGATGGAGTGGATTCAAATATACAACATTCTCTATCCACCATATGTGGAAGCGGATTGCGTACCGAGTAACACAGTACGCTTAAACTCCGTGGGCCTCACTGTCATTTATGCATTGTATCCACTACGTCCGTCTGTTTTACCACATGATTTTAGGGCTTTATACAAAAAAAATGGAATATATACAAATCTCAATTGGACCACACCACCGGAAACAGTGTGGTTTTATACTTTTCCAGCCGGACGACGCTCGATCGGAATCCTCACCCTAGTTATGTGGGGCCCACCATATTGTATATGTAACATCCAATCCGTACATCATATTCTATCCTCGATTCAAGATTTTGGGACAAAAATTTAGAGAGATCCATAGTTCATGTTGACCAGGCCATATGGAATAATGGGGAGTGGATGCTAACCTTAAGTTTGCGTGTGGGGCTAATGCGTTGTGGAGCTTTCATCAGGACAGTTAATAACGTGTAAATCATCAGAATGAAGAAAATATACAAAAGTAATCTTGATTGAAAACTCAAGTGGGCCACACAGCGTGAACTTACTGGTTTTAAAAGTAATTTTATATTTTCCCATTTTTCTAGATCGTCAGAGTATTCTATTTTACTGATATTTTGTATCTACGGTTAAAAAAATTATTATAACCTGATGTACGGAGTGGATATATACATACCGCATGGTGGGATCCACAGAGTCGAAGTGTTTCACGCGCTGCGGAAAACGGGTGTCGCAGCTGGGTCCGGTCCAAAAGGGAGCGGCGGCCCCGGTCTCGGTCTCATCCAACGCCCTGACTGTGGGTCCCACCTTTATGTACTTTTTAGTATATCCACGCCGTCCATACGTGTTTAAAGATTATTTTAGGTCATTGTAATGAAATTGAAGTAGATCCAAATCTCAGGTGGACCACACTGAAGGAAACGATGGTGATTGACCATTAAAATATTCTCATGGGCCACAAAAGTTTTGGATCAAGATCATATTTCGCTTCATCCAGGTCTGTGTAACCTTATCAACAGGTTCGATGGCAAATAAACGTTATGGTGGGCTCTAAGAAGTTTTTAATGGTATACGTTCAATCACTAATATTTCCTGTAGGGTGGTCCACATAAGATTTTAACCCACTTTGTTTTTAGAATAATTCACTAAAATGAGTTTACAGAACTGATGGACGGCGTGGATATACTATAAATACATCAAGATGAGCTCCACGGTCAGGGCTGCAGCACCTATTGCTCTCCCGGTCCATAAAAAATCCAACGATACCCCGGACTCGATTTTCTGACGGTTAGACTGTGAAACTATTCAACGGCCCGAATTAAACAAAAAAACGTACGTTAATCATATCTTAGGATCATTCAATCAGTAAAATTCTGAGCTGGTAGCCTATCCATTATATTTTCCGGAATTTAGACGATTCAATTCGAGGTAACATATCCTAAGTGTACAGTTTCTAGGCGCATGTGTATCAACTACAACACACCGCTAGAGTATCAAATCACTCTCCATCTTCCAGCTGCTCGCCCATCTGAGAAGTACCCATCTGAGAAGAGAGAGAGAGAGAGAGAGAGAGAGATGGTTCCAAGCAAGCTCTCGTTCGCATTCGATTTGAAATCGGGACAGAAGATCTTAGTCGCTCTCTTGCTGATGATCGCATCCTTCTACAGTGGGACCCTCTTTGGCCGAAAATCCTCCTTCTCCGCCCCTCATCAACATTTCTCTTCAGGTACTTCTCATCCATCCGTCCATGCATTTGATATTCATCTCATACAACTCAAATTCTACCGTCCAAATCACGGGCCCCACTTTAGATGGCTCATAAACTGAAAATTCCACCGAACTGATGTTCTCACTTTCCGATTAGTGGACTTGTCAACGATTCGGATTGGACGAACAGAATGCCCATTTATCAATTGTTACGATTGTTGAATCGATCTGATCTAACTATTATGACCCATCCATGGTGGATTCCACGGTTTTGGACGGTTTGATCGGTGTCTGTTTGTCATATTTCCTACTGCCATAGCTGTTTCACCGACAGTCTGACCCACAAGCTGAGGATGCTCAGAAGCCATCTGGGTCGCCGGTGCGAGGATCTTCGGATTCCAACATTTCATCACTGATGAAACAATATGCACAGGGAATGCTGGGAATTTTGTCGTCGGGTGTTCGCTCTGCACCGTTTGGCAATCCAATGCTTGGGGCTTTGAACTCATTGGATCCCTCAATACTCCTTCATCACACATCCATGTTTGGATGGATACTCACACCTATGATGAACTCTTCATGTTGGTTGAGGTCATGCCTCTCTAGAGGGCGGTGGGAGAAATGGTGGCCGGATTCATTAGCTTACTTGTGCTGGATGGGCTCCACTCACTTTTACGCTTCTCACATTCCAGCAGGGTCCCACCCAGTACTGAGCCCCAGCCCAACTATTACACATGGGTTCTCAGGATTACTAAGTTGATAGGAATGGATGGATACAGGAAAGGCCATATAGTTGATGGCTAGGATGCTCCAATCCAGGAGAGTTTTTGTGCACAGGGCATCATGTTGGGGCCCATCTTAAAAACAGTTTGGATTATTGAACCATGGGCCTCACATGTACAAGTTAAAAATTCCAAGCAAACCATATATGCTCATAGGGCCTATTTGATAGGTGGAAATCCATAGAAAAATAAAGTAAAAGTATGATAATTATTGTTTTCTCTTGTTTGATTTGTAAAGGGAATCAGGGATTTGTGCTATAATCATTATACTTTTCAAATTCTATCATTCTCGAGCACAAAATTTAAGGTGATCCGTTTGAGATGAAGTGGAGATTTCCACTTGCAAATCAAACATCCCACTTAAAACGGATTCCATTGGAATCCATTACTTAATGGTATCTTGGGAAATAATTATTACGAATTCCTTTGTTTTCCCATGAATTGCCGCTTATCAAATCAGCCCTTAGGCTTAGACTGATAAATTATCAGTTTTGATGGTCTCCATAATATGTAAATTTTTTGCTTCTAGTAATTCCCTTTAATGTGGGTGCTTATACCGTCTTCTGATGAAGTGTTACATGACCAGTCATAATCCTTGTATCTTATCTTTTAGATGATAACTTTTCACTTGGGCTTATCTATCAAAATTTGACTTCTATAAAAATTAATATGAATATATTTTTGCATATTCTCCATCTATCAAATTTCTATTCTGTGTTGAAATGTGCAGACAGTCATATTTGTTGAAACAGTCAATCGCCTTCTGTGGGCCACCTGTGCTCATCCAAAAGAAATATTAGATACCTTTCCTCAAGAGTCATGCTGTTCTGATCATCAGGTGGGTCGTGGGTACAAAAGAAATGGATGGTAAAGAGAAAATTGACCAATGATTCCCATTCAGTGTACACATTGGCCCCACCTGATGATCAGAATCACTTGAATTTTGAGAAAGGAATCTACACAGTGGGGTTCTATGTGATGGCATGATTTGTTGAAATCTGTAATACCCACAATTGGACGGTTGAAGCTTTTGAAGGCACATCACCATACAAGACCTAGTCAGCAGTTCAACTTGCAAGATTATCCCTTGATACTTCTCTCCAAGTCTGGATCATTTTTGGAAAGAAACAAATACATAGTAGGTTTCAGACTTTTAGTTTTCCTTAGGCATACTCGATCAAATTGAGAAGTATTAGCAAGAAAGGATGTACAACAAAAGGAACTGGGTTTCTCAAAAAATACAACAAAAGGAACTAGCCCTTGGCATATAGTGGTTGACAGCTGGATGCCAAATGTCAGAATGAACAAAGCAAGTACAACTATTCTTTGAGGATCAGGAAAAGTATGCTGCTTATCCCTTTTAAGTATTTCCATACATTATATATAATGTACTCTTATGCATAAGATATGTAGCATTACATTCTCAAAAAAAAAAGAAGAAGAGAGTATAAAATATGTAGTCAGGAATTATAAGTGTTCCAAGATGCATCAGAATGTGCAGTCCTTATGCATCTATTTTGTAAGAGTGGGGACCATGTTTTGGTCATCTAGACTACAGATACGAAGGAATCCACCATAGATGGATAACGTTCCCAAGATTTCCAGATTAGATGATCCTATCCATCCCATCTATGGCTGTTATTTCGGACTGTTAATGTGTTTTTCGCTAACTGTTTGTTGTTAGGCTGCTTATCCAAGGGCTAGAATTGTCTAATCTGGAATAACTTTTAGGAACTACCATTTATTTTGGGTTCCTTCTGATCAACAGCCTGAATTACTGAGCTAAGGAAGGATCTTGCATGTGCAAATTGACCCATCAGGAAACTTTCACATCTTGATCCATCAGAGCTTATTCCTCATATATATTGAATTTGCTAATGATAAAACAACTGTATAATATATGTTTGTGGAGTAAGATTGAGATGGAATAAGAGAGAGGGCCCAAAAGGTGTACACGCTCATGCTTCCTCTCTTCTTTTTAGTAGGCTCTCATAATGCAAGTAAAAAGACAAACATACCCTTCTACTTAAGTTATTATATAAACCAAAGCTATGTACTTAAACTTTCATTATAACACAACCTATTACATAACCCTTTCACACCATTATTGCAGGTGATTTGCAGTTTACAAACAGAATTTCTCTTACCTACAGAAGAACGCCGAATTTGATACCTGAAACTGGGATGAATGTATGCCCCTTGAGATACAATGAGTATATCCCTTGCCATGACATATCTTATATAAAAGGGCTCTCAAATTTAGATTTTTCTAGGAAGGAAGAACTTGAAAGGCATTGTCCTCCACCTGAGAAGCGATTATTTTGCTTGGTTCCACCACCAGAAGATTATAAAATACCAATAAAATGGCCAAGTAGTAGGGATTATGTATGGCGCAGCAACGTGAATCATACACATCTTGCTGAGGTCAAAGGAGGACAAAATTGGGTGCATGAGAAAGACAAATTGTGGTGGTTTCCAGGTGGTGGTACTCATTTTAAGCATGGGGCTCCTGAGTACATTCAAAGGTAATCTGTGTGTGACTGCTGTGTTAAGTTATTTAAGAGTTTCGGTATTACTCTAATTTCTTTCATATCGCAATAACATGCTGTAGCCGAAACTTTGTGGATTGGGATTTTCTTTTTTGCATACTGATTAACTCAGTTAAATGTCAACTTGATTCACTGGAATGTTTATGTAGGATTTCAGCGGGGCATTACATCTTTTACTTGGTTCATTTCTAATTTTTTGTTAAACTGAACAAATTTCTTGAAGACATGAGAGCTGAATAAATGTTTATCTTCCTTTAAGTTGAATCCTCAAAATCTTATTGTTTCTTGAAATGACTGAATATTTACAGATTGCTAGATTATACTATGCCATTACTAGTTATGAGTTCATTCAATCATCACCAGGCTAACGATGGTTAGCAAGGTGTCCCGTATCGGTATCGGTTGGCGTAACGGTGCCCTCCGAAACCGATACGGATACGGGGGCGTAACGGCGATACGGGTAAATGCCCATAACGTGCGTTAAAAATATTTTTTGCCAAAAAATATGAAAAAATATGAATTAAATCCGGAATATTCTAAGCATTCCAAATATGCATTCATTTATAAATTGGAACATGTTTATGGTGGTGTAACGGTCCACTCTTTGATGAGAAGTTGTATCGGACTGTCTGATTAATTTTTGAACCAGGTAACCTGAATTTGATTACAAAATTCATATATTTAATTTTCTAAATATTTAATTTATATACTTTGATATCATTTCTCCCAATAGTTCTTTAAAAAACGAAATTAAATTGGGTGGATGGCGTTTCCAATTTGGGGCTAACTTGGAGGACCAATCTATGCTCCAAATCAGCCTCAAATTCATGCAATTTATTGCCATTATCCTACTTATGAATTGGTGGACATTTATTGGATAGTGAATCATGAAAAAAAATCAAAAGGCCCTATTTTAAAAAATAGTCCACAAATTAACAATTAAAACTATTCAAACAATTTGATTTTGGCATTGTGAGTTAGCAATTGCAGTCCATAATTTAATTGCTAAATTTTAAGTTAATATATGTCTCGTGTACAATTTTTTAAGGCCCGAATTAGGCGGGACTTGGATTGTGAAGTGTAGCACACATGTCAAATTTTTTTGGGCCCCACCCATGATGAATGTGTTATATCCACACCATCCATCTATTTTGCCAAATAATTTTAGGGCATGAGCCCAAAATTGAGGTACATCCAAAGCTCAGGTGGATTGCACCATAAGAAACAATAATAATTAAACGTTCACCATTAAAAATTTATTGAGGGCTACAAAAGTTTTAGATCAAGCTGACATGTGTGTTTTCCCTTCATCCACGTCATTGTGACTCAATTAATAGATTAGATTGAAAATAAACATTACAGTGGACCTTAAGAAATTTTTAATGGTGAGCATTCTATAACCACTATTTCCTATCGTGTGGTCCACCTGAGATTTGGATATTACTAATTTTTTGGATCTTGACCTAAAATGATGGGGCAAAATGGATGGACGACATGGATTAAAATATATATAACATGGTGGGGTCCACTCGGGTCTGATGGGATGGAAAATAAACGTTACGCTGGCCCTACGAATTGTTTAACAGTGAAAATCATTATCAACGCTGCTATTTTTGGTGTGGTCCAGATGATCTTTGGATATAATTAAATTTTTTGGCAGTGGTCTAAAATGATATCTGAAAATAGATGAACGGTGTAGATATAATAACTACATCATTGTGGAGCCCATGTAACTTTGATCTCCTTCGAACCGTTCGAACTGACACGTACCTACATTCTGGCTTGTGCGCAGTACACAAAAAAAAAAAAAAAAAACCGACAGCGAGAGGGAAACCGAAAAGAAGAAAGAAAAGAAAAAAGAGGGAAAGAAAAGAAAAAAGAGGGAAAGAAGAGAAAAGAAAAAAGAGGGAAAGAGGGAAGAGAGAGAGAGAGAGAGAGAGAGAGAGAGAGAGAGAGAGAGAGAGAGAGAGAGAGAGAGAGAGAGAAGAAGAAGAAGAAGAAGAAGAAGAAGAAGAAGCAAGCTGCATGCCATACCATGAAATGATACCACGGTAATACCTAAAGAAGAAGAAGAAGAAGAAGAAGAAGAAGAAAAGAAAGGAAAAGGTTAAGAGTTTTTTTTTTTTTTTTTTTTTGGTTAATAGAATACATTTATGGCCCGTGCGGAAACCATGTGCAATGATCATTCTGCATGTAACGTTTGATCCGTATCGCGTAACGGTGTCAACGGTGTGCATTACCCCGTTATCGTGTCGTGCTTGCCGATTACGGCCGTAACGTAACGGATATGGGACACCTTGATGGTTAGTGGAGCGGCAGAAAAATTCTGTGCGATGATACCTGCATCTAAAACAGATGTAGATCTGCAACATCTGAACAACTTGTATAAAATGAATCGTCTCTTTCTTGGAAGGGGAATGCCAGTGTCGACCAAAACCCCAATGAAATCTCCATTGGTTCTTTTAAGCAATTCGAGTCCATAACCATTGGGGCAACAATCTTGTCCTACACCAGTGTTTGAACTTCCAGACAAATTATCCAATCTATATCTATCTATTTACGTACATACATAAATGAATGTTTTCAAGTGACCATATTTACTATGTGAATATCTGTTTTAAATAGCGAATAGTGTGTAGTGCAGTGTTCATGCCTCTGTAGCGTGAGGTGTAAGGTACATAGCATGTAGTGTAAGCTATATGCTACTTCTAGATTTTTAATTAAGGTTGCGCTTGGTTACACCAATATCATTAAATTTCATTATATTTTGCACCAAAACAGACTGACTAATGATAAAATTTCATGATATCTGGCGCAACCATACACAACCTAAAATAATAGGAAAAATAAGGTAAAGATTAACTAGTGTTTGAAATAGCAAATAGCGTGTAGCATAGGGTTCACCCGTCTTGAAGTGTGAGGCCTAAGTATGCTCCACGCTACTTTTAGATTTTTAATCAAGGTTGTGTTTGGTTATACCAATTCATGATATTCTGTACCAAATTAGACTGGTTGATAATGAAATTTAGCAAAAATTTCGTGATATTTGGTGCAACCAAACGCAACCTAAAGTAATAGGAAAGGGCAATGATTAAATATAAAGGTAAAGAAAGAGCAGTGAAACTGATTTAATATTGTTACTTATATTTTATTAAAAGCATTGAAAAGATTAATTAATTTTTATTGAAAATATAAAAATTTAACAAATCATTGAAAACATTAATTGATTTTAATGTTGTAGTGAAAAATAACTTTTAATGTGAGCTATGTAGCATGTAATGTAGTTTATGTACCGTATACAAATTATCGTGTAGCGTAGGTTAGATGTGACTTAAGCTATTTTCATGAGTTACGTAGCATTAAGGCTAAACTACACTACATGGCGTAAGCTACGTGGTACATAGTGCAGCTATTTAAAACACTGAGATTAACTATAAATATAAAGGAAGAGCAACAAAACTAGTTTAATACTGTTGATTTTATTATTTTACTAAAATTGCTGAAAAGATCAACTGATTTTTATTGAAAAATAGAAAAAGTAACAAATCATTGAAAACATTAATTCATTTTTGTTGTAGTGTAAGCTACATAACATGTAGCATGTAGTGTATGTAAATTAACAAGTAGCTTAGGTTGCATGCAACTTAAGCTATTTTTATGAGCTATGTTGCGTTAAGGCTAAGCTTTGCTACATAGTGTAAGCTAATTAAAATGGTGTATTGTGAATAGCTTTCTTTCACATGAGGAAAATGAATAAAATGATCGTCATGCATGGCATTGAATCAAAAGAGCACAAAAATGATGATGTGCCCAGTGTTTACGATACAAAATGCACTTGTAGGGTTAATATGATAGTTCTTATCTTGGATCTTGTTCTTATGAAGTGGTTATAGTGAGCATTTACTCACCATAAATGTTATGATCAGACATGTCCACTCCTTTGGGCTGGCACTTTTGAGGGTTTTATCCAGCTGTTACTTGATATTGTGCTGGTTGGGATGTCTTTAGTTCCCATAAGGATGCTATTATCTATTGTAACTTGGACAAGTACTTGTGTCACTGCTTAGACATGTAGAAAAAATGTCAAACACAACCACCCTACAATTAATATGGTAATGGTATATTATGGAAAATATTTATTGTAATATGACTATACATACAAATAATTAAAAGATATATCCAGGTAAAAATGCATTTAAAATATACAGTAGAAAACCTAACCACGTGAAGGTCACTTGTATACTTGCCTAATTCTGTCATTAACTGATGTTCGTGACTTTTTTCCCATGGTTTTTCAATTTAATATGTACAAGAGCTCATGTATTTAAAAATTTAAATTTAACACTTCTATATATAGAGAAATATGTTTAAGGTACATTATTTACCAAAATACACAATGGTAAGTTATGATTTTCTCTGTTACCATGTTAACTCATGTTCATAGCTTCCACCATCTTTATTTCTTAAACTGCTTAATTGTATGAATTTCATGTGACATCATTATTCTAAACTCATTTATCATGCTGGAAATGGAGCTAGTGCTTAAGTTTCAGCTTTCTTGGTTAACATATAACCATGAACTGAACCTAATGCGACAATCTTGACCGCCTCTCTTAGTAGTTAGTGCGTATCATTTTTTACTCTTGCTTGAACTGTGGACATGGTTACTTATCTTCATAAGTTCATCTATAAATTCAAGTTGTTTTCTGCAAATGAAGAAATATCATAATTCATAAATTCTGTTGCACATCAGAATTTATTTAGTGAAACGAGATGCACTCAATAATTATATTTTTTAGTTGCATGGAGTTAGTACTAAACAACCAATCTTTTTTTGTTCTCTTTCCCTATCTCATTCAGCTGTTTCTTTTGGTAGAGAAACTTTGATGCCTTTTAGTTCTTTGAGTCCGACTTAGGAACTTGTGTGGCTCTTTTGTGGTGAATGCAGGTTAGGAAACATGACAACTAATGAGACGGGCGATCTGCTTACGGCTGGAGTAGCTCAAGTTTTGGATGTTGGTTGTGGCGTTGCTAGCTTTGCTGCATATCTACTTCCATTAGAGATACAAACAATTTCATTTGCTCCCAAAGATGGTCATGAGAATCAGATTCAGTTTGCTTTAGAGCGAGGAATCAATGCAATGATTTCCGTGTTAGCCACAAAACAGCTACCATTTCCTGGAAACTCATTTGAAATGGTGCATTGTTCACGCTGTCGTGTTGATTGGCATGAAAATGGTAAACTCTAGCATGCTAGTAATTTTGATGCAGGGATTTACCACAATCATTTTGTTTTTTTGTTTTTTTGTTTTTCCATGTCCAACATCAAGGCTAATGTTGTCAAGTATTGCTAGTTTTCATCTCATTTTTGTACCAGTGCCATATGAAGTATATGAAATAGGTAGATTGCAATTCGGATGTTTGTAGGGGCAGCTATGAATTGCATAATAAGAACATCAAATAAACTTTTGGAAGTAAAGACTATCAAATTTCTTTGTGGGTAGGCACACGCGTCCAAATGATAGGACCCAATCGCGAGTTTCGTGAAGATTGCTAGGGAGCCACCCCTCACAACCCCACACCCACCTGCACACACGGACCCATCTCCCACCCTGAGTCTGATACACTTTGAAAAGAATCTGTAGTCAGCCAAGATCATTTTCCAGATAGTTAAGTCATACCTCGCACCAACTCTTTTCCCATCCATTCTCCGTCACCCCATATTCAGCCGCAAGGATCTGATGGAACACTGGGGTATCACTTATCACCACTCAAAATGCTTTCATTACCTTTTAAGTAATTCCGTAAATCGAAGTACGTTTCTGAGACTGCTAAAGAAATCTGAAGCCATAATAATCTTTTGCTCAGCCACTATGGCAGCAAGGCAGAAAGGGGTTGTGTTCGGGTCGGGCCAACCAGCCCATGTCCTGACCCGACCATCGCCAGCTCTCTATGGTCTTGATATTCCTAATTCTTACGACCTTCTGTTTTGCATTGCCTTCTGTATCTCCTGCACAATGATATTCTTGATGCTTGTTCTTGTAAAGCTTCTTACTTTTTACCAGAGCTCCATAGTTTGCAACTTCAAGACATTTTGTAGGCATGACTTTGTAGTAAAAAACTGATTTTTGCTTTACACATGATTCACAGATGGTGTCTTACTCAAAGAAGTGGACCGTCTTTTGCGGCCTAAAGGATACTTCGTTTATTCAGCTCCACCTACTTACAGAAAAGATAAAGATTTTCCAATGATATGGAAAAAGCTTGTAAGTCTGACTACAGCAATGTGCTGGAAACTCATCTCTCAGAAAGTTCAGACTGCAATATGGATTAAAGCAGAAAACCAGTCATGCCGAATTCAGAACGCACAGAAGAAGCTGTTGGATATATGTGATGATGCTGTGGATGATTCTAAACCATCATGGAAAACACCGTTGAGAAACTGCGTAAGGCTGACAAATGGGCAACCAAGGGTTCATGAACTCCCACTTAGACCAGATCGTCTGTCAACCTATTCAAAGAGTCTTGAGAATATAGGTTGGTCAATTCTTTATTGTTATGTTAGCACAGACCTAAGGCTGCATTTGGGTGCACTGTTGAATTGCATTGCAAGAACTAGTTCAGTGGAGAGGAAATGACCAAATTTCAACTGTCTCCCCTAGTATTAATATTTAGGGGCTATAATGCAAAAAATGTTACATAAAGTTGGACTTGGAACAAATGAAATGCTCTTCATTATGAATGCAAAGCAAGGTAATTACCATTTGCCATTTCCCCTGTTTAACTAATCATCAAAATTTGGTTAAATAGTGCACCCAAGCACTGGCTGAACTGATGTTATACATTCATCTCAACTTCTCTTTATGATTATCTAGCTGTTATGTTTTCCTACCATCTGTGGCTTGCACTTATTGGTTTTGATACATACTCTGATTCTCTTCGTTATTATTTGAAATTTTAAACATCTTTGGCAATTAATTCTCAGTTTTATGTGAATGCATGTGCTGTAAGCTTCAATATCTATTGTGAAAAGGTTAGCTTTTGAAGTTCTGATCGAGGTAAATAGAACTTTTGAAGAAAAACCAAACCACTTTTGAAATTTTGACCAACTCAGTTGAAAGCATTTATACTACTCTGCAATACAAGTAATAGTTTTTCTTTACTCGTTTATATTTGCAGGCTGTAATTCTTTTCAATAACATAGTTGCAGGACCTTCTACAATAGATGCCATACTCCGAGCTTTGGAATCTTGCTCCTCCCTCCCTAGTTTTTAAGCTTCTTAGTGATTTTACAACCTATTAATTCAATTAAATGGGAAGGGAGGGAGGGAGATTACAAAGAGATAAGAACATAAGCTAAGAGATGGTAAAGAGATTACACAGAGGAGGGAGGGAGGGACAATAAAGAGATTGCAAAGAGATAAGAACAGAAGCCGAGGGAGGGACAGTAGAGTTTTTTTTTTTTGAAGAGTGGATAGGAAGGAGATTACAAAGAGAGGGAGGGATAGTAAAGAGATTACAAAGAGATAAGAAAGATCTCTATATTATTTACAAAGATAGAAAAAAGAGATCGGATCAGAAGCTAACAAATATAGTAAAGAGATTACAAAGAAATTTGAACAAGAAATTTGCACTTGTGGTGCACTGCAGGGCTGTAAACTATGTGCCACTCCTACACACTGATACTCCCGCTCAAGCTTGTGCTTACATGCCAATCATGCCCATGTTTCCAATGATATCCCGTGGATGATGGCGCTTTGTAGCTTTTGTAAAGATGTTAGCCAGCTTATCCTCGAATGCTATAAATGACATACTAACTTTTCCCTAACTTTTGAACAAAGTGGCAATCAACCTGCACATACAGGACTGTAAAGCAGCTTATGAAAGACGGGATTATTTGCAATGAGTAAACGGGCTTAATTGTTGTAGTGAGAGCTATTGGGGTCTCCACATCAAAAAAGAGATTTTAAAGAGACAAGAACAAAAGCTAAGAAATAAAGTAAATAGACTACAAAGAGATATGAACAAATTATTTGCACTTGTAGTGCACTGCAGGACTGTAAACTATGTGTCACTCCTACATTCTGACACTCCCCCTCAAGTTGGTGTTTACATGCCAATCATGCCCAGCTTTCCAATGATATCCTGTGGATGATGGCGATTTGGGCTTTCGTAAAGATGTTAGCAAGTTGATACTCGAGGCTAATGACATAGTCATTAACTTTTCCCTGATTTTTGAACAAAGTGACAATCAACCTCAATGTGTTTGTCCTGTTATGAAAAGACTGGATGATTTGCAATGAGTATATCAGCTGAATTTTTGTAGCAGGAGGTATTGGAGTCTCCACATCAAACTCCATATCAGGAAGGAGCTATTTCAACCGAATGGGTGCACAATCAGAGTTAGCCATTGCTTGATATTCAGTTTCTGCTGATAAGCAGGCAACCTCAATTTCTTTCTTGCTTTTCCAGTTAACCAGGTTTCCTCCCACAAATATGCAATAACCACATGTGGATTGTTGATCATCAAAGTGTGGTGTATCAATGTATATCAAGGGACTTTTTTACTCTAACACCCCCCTGCACGTGCGGGGTGGGAACTCTGCACTGGAACATACTGACAAGGGTGTAGGGACACTCACACCATAAATAGGCCAAGCTTGATTTCCCGGTCCCTGGTCTGGACCTGGTTTTCCTGACCCCCCATGGGAGAATAATATATTAGTGAGGCATATTTGCTGCTCTCGAGATTTGAACATAGGACCTTCCTCACTGATACCATGTCAAACAACCATTTACTCTAAAAGCTTAAGCTGTGTATCAATGTATATCAAGGGACTTTATTACTCTAACATGGATAACCCAACCCAATCAACATCACAATATCCCCTGATATTCAAATGACTGTGTTTAAAATATAAGAGACCTTTCCCCAATGCATTCTTAAGATATCATAGAATCTGATAGCTACTTTCTAAATGATGATTTTAAAGATCATGCATGAACTGCTGACTGTGCTAACAACATAGGAACTATCAGGTCTAGTGATGGTCAAATGGATTACTTGGCCCACCAAATGTTGATAAGTACCACCAAATGTTGGTAAGTACCAGGTTCACCGAGAAGATCTGACTTTCTTTTTCGTGACGATGATGATCGCACCAAATGTTGATAAGTACCAGGTTCACTGAGAAGATCTGACTTTCTTTTTCATGACAATGATGATTCACCTCAATGGGAGATTCCGTAGGCTTACCCCAAGCATACTCAAACCAGTAAGGAAGGTCAGGAACATACTTTTGTCGGGAGATGAATATTCCCTACTTACATCAGGCAACTTCAATCCCAATGAAGTATGTTAGAAGACCCAAATATTTGATATCAATAGCATGTTGTAGGTAAGTTTTGACATTTTGAGTTTCATCATTGTTGTCACTGGTGAGGACGATATCGTCTATGTCGACAATTAGGACAGTTTTACTTTGTCCTTTCTAACAAAAATAGATTGATGTGACATGCTACTCTGAAATCCTAACAAAAATAGTGATTTCATGGTGAAGTTGGTAGACATGGGCTAGATTGTCCTACAGTCTTACTAGAAATGTCTTTGCAACAATATCTCAAAATTCCTTAGCATTCTTCAAAGACAAACGACCATGACTAATGTTGGGTTGCATTGAGTTACTCAGTTACGATATTGCATGGGATGGATCGTCTGCTGCAGGGTTCTTTTTTTTTTTTTTTTTGGTTTCCCATTATGTATCCTATACATTTTTTCTGATTGGGACCATTCCATATAGTTTCTTCCGTTTAATTTTTCAGTATT
Organism: Magnolia changhungtana; assembly: GCA_030180095.1. Taxonomy (NCBI): domain Eukaryota; kingdom Viridiplantae; phylum Streptophyta; class Magnoliopsida; order Magnoliales; family Magnoliaceae; genus Magnolia; species Magnolia changhungtana. The sequence continues at coordinate 705,865 of JASAUF010000205.1, read as the reverse complement.
GATTTCCAAACCAGGGAAGGTTATCATTCTAATTACTTCTGATTTAGGACCACACACACACACACACACACACACACACACACACACATTTCTATCTATCATGATGTCATCCACCACGATGTAAGAAAAGGAGTAGATTAGGAAGGGGGAAATGAAGAATGTGTCATCCACCATGATGTAAGAAAAGGGGAGAAGAAAAGGAGAGAAACAGATTAGGAAGAGGGAAAGAAAGAATATGTTTAATCCTGTTCTGATGCCATGCTGATTATATGTGCACATGTTGATTGCTATCATTTGTTTTTCGTACTTTTGAGTTTCTCTGTAGTAGTGTTATATCTACTTAAAGATGCGGACTAGCAGCGGATGTTCATTTATTTTGACAAGTTTCTGACATTTTTGTTAAACAGGGATCAGTCCAGATAGGTTTCATTCAAATACCCTCTTTTGGCAAGAGCAAGCCAATCACTACTGGAAGCTGATGGGTGTTGATCAGACAGATATTCGAAATGTCATGGACATGAATGCTGATTATGGTGGATTCTCTGTCGCTTTGAGTACCTTGCCGATGTGGGTGATGAATATAGTGCCTATAGGCATGAATAATACCTTGTCTGCTATATATGACCGGGGTTTGATGGGTGCTTTTCATGATTGGTAATGTCTCAACTAGTAAGTCTGTTTTATATTGCTACCTTGTGGTGGCTATTATTAAGAACAATCTATTCATTGACAATTCTGGTATTTGTTATTACCTTTAGGTGTGAGCCCTTCTCAACATATCCACGTACGTATGATTTGTTGCATGCTTATCATCTTCTCTCTCACTACAAGGACCATCAGGAAGGATGCCTATTGGAAGATATCATGCTAGAGATGGATCGAATGGTTCGTCCTCAGGTAACACCTTTTTCCAATTTTGCCTCGTTTGCTCTTTACGGATTTATACACAGTGTTTTTTCTTTTCATCAGAAGCAAAATAGGTTCATCGAAAATGAAGAAAAATAGTGGTGAAAAGGGAAACGAGACCCATTAAAAAAAAAAAGGAAATAGCTAGTCCAAATATGAAAATCAGTACTTTGCTCAGTTTTTTGTATAATTGGCCAATAATTTGCTAATATATTCACATTATAAGGTCTATTCGTAATTTGATGTTTTCGAAGGTCAGAGTATGGCTAAACAATTTATTTAGAAAACATGATCCTTGAGATTACATCCAAGGAATCTTTTGGGGTTGCTTGCTGTAGGGTGAAATCAGAATCCAAACATGGAGACCCCCAGTCCCTCTATCTTGACCCAGCTACATCATATATCCAAATGGGCCCTGGAAAAGGGGGAAAAACTAGCTCGCTAAGAATCACAAATCGAATGACTAATCCCGCCCCGAAGCTCTACACTTTCTGTTACAATTGCCTTGAAAAATTCTGCTTGCAAGATCCTGAGATAGGGGAATATATATCAACCTGATTAGATTCACTAAAAACGTGCAACTTAAATCCTTCAAAAGCTGATGGACCAGAATCTCGAAGTACATGAGAGGGCAAAGAACATCCTGTTGCAGATCCAAAGTAGATCCCACAATCTGGCTGATTGCTATTTGCTAATGGAATAGGGCCAAATCCGTCCAGACAGGTCCTTATTCCTTTAATTAGTAATTTTTAGGAATTATAGGTTCTATTTTATGCAATTTCTTTATGTGGGACTCACTAAAAGTCACATGTGCTTTTTCTTTTTAAATAAGATCCAAACAAACAGGACTACGTGAAAGAAGGCTTGTGCACATGAGGTTTTAGTGAGAAAATGAAGAGGGATTGGGTATGCTCGATGGCATTGAACCTTACCTTCGATGTTATTAAAAAAACACCCTGATAATCCAGTAACCAACTGGAGAAAATTCAAAAAATCTTGATGGGATTGAGCACTGTTCGATGCCATCGAAGGTGACATCAAACAGTCTGTCGATGGCATCGACATGCCTTGTATCTAGCTAGATTTAAGACATCAAATACAACAATCTCCACCATGTCTTCAATTATCAAATGTGTAGCTTCTTGTTTTCTTCTCTTATCTTGCCTTGCATCATAGCTCCATCAACGCTTCTCATGCACACTCCGTCCTGCTTTTATGCCATTGCCAAACCCATAGAAGTCGCACAAAACTTGAACTTCTCTGCAGGAACCACCTTGGTGAGCATGTTTGTTGAATTCACACTACTGTGAATCTTTTCCAGAGTCACGCCTCCTTCCTCAATCACTTGTCGGATAAAATAGTAACGAACATCAATGTGCTTAGTACATGAGTGATAAACAGAATTTTTATCCAAATTGATAGCGCTCTCACTGTCATAATTAATTGGCACGACTTCCTGCTGAAGCCCCAACTGATTTATCATATCTATCTACCAAACACCTTCCTTAAATGCTTCTGTCATTGCCATATATTCAGCTTTGGTCGTGGAAAGAGGCACTTTTGATTGAAGTTTTGACATCCAACTAATTGCTCCAACCGCTAGTACAAATGAATAACCTTAAGTTGATTTTCTGAAATCCACACTGCCTGCATAGTCTGAATCCACATACCTTACCAACTTTTTCTCCGTTTTCTCAATAGTTAAGACATAAGTCTTTTGTACCTTGAATGCATCGAAGTAGTCATTTTACCGCCTCCCAATGTTGTTTGCCGGGGTTTGACATGTATCTGCTTATAACACCGACTGCTTGTGAAATATTCGGTCTTGTACAAACCATGACATACATTAAACTGCCAATGACATTTGAATAAGGCACGTGAGATATATCCTGCTTTTCCTCATTTGATTTAGGACATTATTCTAAGGAAAGCTTGAAGTGAGCTGCGTGGGGAACACTCACTGGCTTTGCCTTGTCCATCCCATACTTGATTAACACATTCTCAAGGTATTCTGCCTGTGATAACCAAAGCCTGCTCCTCTCCATGTCTCTATGAATATCCATGCCGAGAACCCTCTTCGCAGCCCCAAGATCTTTCATCTTGATTGTCCCTGATAACCGAGTCTTCAGTAGATCAATTTCAGACATGTCATGATTGACGATTAACATATCATCAACATACAATGCTGGGATGATGAACTTGCCTTCACTCAGTGTCTTGTAATAGACACAATGTTCGTATTCACTCCTAGTAAATTTCTAACTCAACATGAAAGAATCAAATTTTTTATACCACTGCCTAGGTGACTGTTTCAAGCCGTACAACGACCTTATTAACCTGCAAACCTTATTCTCTATTCCTTTAACTTCGTAGCCTTCTGGTTGCTTCATGTAAATCTGCTCTTCCAATTCCTCGTGCAAGAATGTAATCTTCACGTACATTTGTTCCAGCTCGAGATCGTATTGGGCAACTGGTGCCAACATGAATCTGATAGACACTTTCTTAACCACTGACGCAACTATCTATGTGAAGTCGATTCCTTTTCTCTGAGCGTAACTCTTTGCTACTAACTTCGCTTTGTATCTATCTTGTTTCCTTTTGAATAACCACTTGCATCTGATCGCTTTTCGGCTCACTGAAAGCTCCACCAGCTCCCATGTGTTGTTCTTGTATAAAGAGTTCATCTCATCTCTATTGCTACCTTTCACTTTTCTACATCAGGCTCATCAAGAGCCTCCTGAATAGTACACGGCCCCCCCTCATCTATAATGAGGGCATATGTGATATTAGAGTCGTCCTTGTATCTTGCCAGTAACCTGTGATCTCTCGGTAGATTTCTTCTCACAAGTGACTGCTCCAGCTGCTCCTGTACTTCTGTTTGCGCACCTGTCTCTGCCCGAGTATAACCTGTGTCAGTTTGGACGTTTACGACCGATTTCTCTAGTTCCTTTTGCTCCTCCTGATCATTCTTGCAGAATAGGGAGCTTTCGTCGAACTTGACGTCACGTCTAGTGATGATTTTCCATGTGACCTTGTCGTATAACCTGTAACCTTTCACACTAACACCATAGCCAACAAAGATGTACTTTTTGGTTATTTGGTTTAGCTTATCTCTCTTAACTGACGGTACATGAGAGTAAGCCTCACAACCAAATATGCACAAATCTAAGTAGTCAACCTTATGACCACTCCATACTTCCTCTGGAATCTTGCAGTCAATTGCCGTAGAAGGGGACCGATTTACCAAATAGCAGGCCGTGTTAACAGCCTAAGTCCATAGGTCCTTGCCTAACCCGGCATTACTAATCATGCATTGGGCCCTCTCCAAGAGTCTAATTAATCCGCTCAGCCACATCGTTTTGCTCGAGTGTATGGCGCACTGCGTTGTGCCTAATGATCCCTTCATCTTTACAATATTCACTAAATTCATTGGAAGTAAATTCACAATCGTTATCAGTCCTGAAAACCATTATTTTTTGCCCTATTTGTTTTTCTACCATGGCCATCCATTGTTTGAATTTGGTGAAAACATCGGATTTATGTTTCATGAAATAAACCCAAACTTTCTGCGAGTAATCGTTAATGAATATGACAAACCATGAGGACCCTCCAACGGAAACCACGGAGGACGGCCCCCATACGTTAGAGTGCACGTAATCAAGCACTCCCTTACATGGATGTTTACCAGTTTTAAAAGATAACCTAGATTGTTTATCATATATACAATGCTCACATATATTTAAATCAGAATTCTTAAAAATTGGACTTAAACAACAATCGGAAAGTACTTTCATGCCCCGCTCGCTCATGTGGCTCAGACAAGCATGCCACATACGTGCAGACGTGGAATCTGCAACTGTTGCTGCCACTCCACCTATTGAAGTGCTCACGATCAATCTGTAAAGGTTACTGTGCCTTTGCGATCTCATAACCACGAGTGCCCCTTTTGAAACTTTAAGGACATCATTAAAACCGGTGAACTTGCACCCTATTACTTCGAGTGCACCGAGAGAAATCAAACTCTTCTTCATGTCAGGAACGTGCCTAACCTTAGTCAAGGTATACTCCATCCCATTAGACATCTTGATATGCACCGTACCAACAACCACAACGTTACAGGCATTATTATTTCCCATAAACACCTGTCCACCATCGCACTCCTTGTAACTAGTGAATCAACTCCAATGAGGAGTCATGTGATATGAAGCTCTTGTGTCAAGGATCCACTCGTCTCTACAATCATTATATAAGTGTCCGATCATAGACACTGACAACATATCACCTCCGCTCGTCTCTTCATTAGGTGTGGCAGTGTTGGCCTCCCTTGAAGAAGCCTCTGAGTTTTTTTTTCCTTCGACTGAGGATTTGTACAATCCTTCTTCATGTGTCTAGCCATCCCATAGTTCCAGTACTTTAACTTTCCTTTGCCCTTGCCCATGGATTTAGATCTCGATCGAGAAGATCCTATCTCGCTCAGTATTCTTGTCCCTCATAAACAACGCATCAGTAGAGGCCTCTATGGTACCGTTATTCTTTCTCATGGCCTTTTCCTGAAGGGCTGAGATAACGGTGCCCACACTTAAAGACGAATTACTGGTGTACAAAGAATCCCTAAAAGACTCATACGATGCCGGTAAAAAATTTAGCAAAATACATGACTGATCTTCATCTTTGACCATTTCCTCCATATATAGCAACTTGCAAATCAACTTGTTAAAATTACTAATATAGGCCTCTACATCTCCACCTTCTGCCATCCTGAAGTTGAACAACTGCAATTTTAAGTGTAGGTGATTTTCCAAGGATCGTTTAGTATAAACTTCCTCTAATTTCGCCCATAACTCAGCTGCGGTTTTTTCCCTCATGACGTTGTAGAGAACCTCATTCGTTGGACACAATTGGATTAAGGATTTAACTTTCTTATCTATTATCCTCCATTCCTCATCATCCATAGACGCACGTCGCTCCTCAAGAGCCTCATCAAGCCCTTGCTGAGTTAATAGACTAATCATCTTAATCTTCCATAACTCAAAATTGTTTTTACCTAAGTACTTCTCAATGCCATACTTCAGATTTCCAGCCATTGATACTTGTCCTTGCAGATTCCAGCCTGCGCCCCAACGTTTGCTTTGATACCACTTGTTGGGGGACTACAGAAGCACACAAAGATGAATCTAGGAGAGTAATCCAATTGCGCCAAGCAAACACAAAGATAAGACATCGATTTAACATGGAAAAACCCTTGCAGGAAAAAACTACGGCACAAAGCGACAAATGATCACTATAAAAGTAGAAATTACAAAGAGAAAGTGCTTACCTGATTCGAACAACCTTGAATCTCACCCTTGTTACACCCTTTGAAACTCTCGGACGAATTAGAAACCCTATAACTTCCTCCCAATCCCGCTTACACCCATATATATAGCCTATAGAAAGATCCCAAGCAAAATCGAAAACAAATCCCGCAAAATTGCAACTTTGCGTAAAATTGCGCGGAAACTATTGATGGTATCGAACAGTCTTTGATGTCATCGAAACTAATCCTTCGATGGCATTGAAGCCACATCAATGGCATCGAAATAACACCTCAACTATCTAGAGACAAGACATGATTTTCCGGAAGGCATCGAACCTTACCTTTAATGTCAATGAAAAAACACCCTGATAGTCCAGTGACCAATTGGAGAAAATCCAGAAAACTCAAGTTGCTTAAAGATAAAATTAGAAATATGGCAAAAGGAGGAACTCAACAAATGGGAGATTGATACGAGTCGTATTTTATCAGATTTGCAGTCTATTGATTATAAGGCAGAAGAAGGTGAGCTTTCTCTTAAAGAAAAAACTAATAGAATTAAGCTTACCAAGACCATTTGGGTATGGTTTTGGAAGATGAAATTAAATGGAGACGATGTTTGCGAAGTGTGTGGATTAAGGCGACAAAAATACTAGGTTCTTTCATAGCATAGCCAGTGTGTGCGCTAGAGTCAACAAAATCAACAACTTAGTCATGAATGGGAATTGGATTGAAGACGAACATCAGCTTGGTGAGGAGATCGTTCATTTTTACAAAGATTTGTTGATAGGGGAGGATTGGATCATGCCTAGATTGGACTTTGGTTGAAAGACTTTAGACCCATTAGCCTTGTTGGTGGGCCTTATAAGATTCTGTCTAAGCTTTTGGCAAACTGATTGTGTGGTGTGATAGGGAGTATCATATCACATAACCAAAGTGCCTTTGTGTTAGGTCGGCAAATCCTAGAAAGTGCTTTAATAGTGCACGGAGGCCTTGATAGTGTCAATTGACAGTGGGGTGTACTAACAAGCTAATTAAAAAAAAAAAGAAAAAGACAGAGGGCACTCTAAAGGTATTGTTTGTAAGTTGGATTTAGAGAAGGCTTATGATCATGTCGATTGGGGCTTTCTGGATTATATGTTGCAGCGGTTTGAGTGTGGGGTAAAGTGGAGAAAATAGATAGGTGATTGTGTGGGTTCTGTGCGTTATTCGATTTTGCTTAACGGATCCCCTAAAGGCTTTTTTAAAAGCTTAAGGGGCCTTCGGCAAGGTGATCGATTATCCCCCTTTCTTTTCGTTATTGTGGTCGAGGCATTAGCAAGGATGCTCTCTAAAGAGCAAGAAGGTCTCTTTAGCGGTTTCAAGGCGGAGGGTATGCCTTCTATGATCTCTTATCTCCAGTTCGTGGTATGACACCCTCCTTTTTTGCGATGCCGATCCATCCATGGTGGATAATTTGAGAACAATCATCGGTTATTTTGGGGTGGTCTTGGGTCTAAAGATCAACCTCATGAAAAGAAAATTGCATGGTGTTCACATGGAGGAAGAAGAAGTAAGGCAGTTGGCTTATATTTTTGGGTGTGCAATTGGATCCCTCTTGGCTACTTTTGTGGGTCTTCCTCTTTGTATTGGCAAACGGACAAACACCTTTGGTTAAGGTGGTAGAGAGGTTTGAAAGGATGCTTACTAGATGGAAGTCTCGGTATCTTTCGCTTGGTGGATGCATCATGCTCATTAAAGTGGCTCTATCGAATCTTCCTTTATACTTCATGTCACTATTCAAATGTCGCTCTCAAGACTTGATAAATTAAGGCACGACTTTTTGCAGCAAGGAGTGGAAGATAAAAAGAAATTTCATTTAATGGGGTGGAAAGATGTTTGCAAGTCATATGAAGGAGGTGCAGGTATCAAAGACCTTAAATATGGTGTTGCGTGGAAAATGGCTATGGAGGTTTGCGAATAAAGATGAGGTGCTTGGAAGGAAGTCATAAAATGCAAATATGGGGCTCGGAGGAAGGGTGGTGGACTAGGGATTCTTCTAAATACAAAGCATCGGCCTTGTAGAAAGGGGTGACCTTAGTGAAATTGAAGTTTTTGGAATGTGTCGGGTTCTCCCTTGGGAATGGTGAGAGAATTCAGTTTTGGAAGGATGTTTGGGTGGGATCCTCGCCTTTGAAAGTGGATTTCCCTCTTCTCTTTTAATGGGAATGAGGTGGTTTGGGAGCCCCCTTGTAGATGGTTTCTTCACGATGAGGAAGTTGAAGAATTTATGGCCCCCTTATATCGTTTTCACCCCGAGGCTTGAATCCTTGGATAACATGGTATGGAGGTTAGACAAATCAAGATCTTTCTTGGTCCGATCATTTTATTTAAGGTTATGTGAAGATGGGAGAATGGAGGAGGTGAGTTCCATGAAGCATGTATGGCACTATGATGTCCCTCCGTAGATAGCCGCATTTGGGTGGCCATTTGGAAGAAAGGTCCTAATTGTTGACAACCTCTGGAAAAGAGCCATGATTATCCCAAGCGTTTTCCTTTGTTGCATGAATGATGAAGAGTCGGGTGATCATCTTTTTGTTCATTGCTCCTTTATCGGATCAATTTGGGTAGACTTCTTTGCTCGTTTTAAAATTTCTTGGTCTTTCCTGATGTCCATGGGTGATATCTTACTAGCTTGGCATGGAGTGGGCTTAGGAAAGGCCATTGTTGTCAAATGCGATCGCATATGCACATACCGTGGATCAAATCGCATATACCATAATGGCATATGCAATCTAGCAAGTATGCCATGGCATACTTTAATATGCGACCAACATGCAATTGCATATGCAAGTATGCGATCACATACTGCATAAACGATTGCATATTTCCCAATAGTCTCTCTCTCTCTCTCTCTCTCTCTCTTCCGGTTTGGTGCACTTTTGTCTATAAATAGGCACTCACATCCCCTCCATTTTTACTATTCTTTACTCCAAAGCTCTAAATCTCTCACTCGTTTTCTCTTACACCTCTCTCTCTTACTCTAATCTATTTACAACTATTTCAAGTATGTTTATTTTTTATATTTTGTAAGTTGTGTTTGTTTTTTGTAAATTAAGTTGTAAGTTGTAACTTATGAGTAGTTTCAAGTTATCCATTTATCAATAAAATTTCTATGTTTGATGTTTTTAATAATTAATTCTCTTAATGTAGTTTGCTGATTGTTTTGTTAAAATTTATGTAAATATAATATAAGTATATATAACTTATTGAAACACTCAAACTACAATGAAATAAGTAAAATAACCCAATCCAATCATGTGTACTAATTAGGCAAGTTTTTCCTAATTTTTTAGATTTTTTTTTTCAATTTTTTTTTTTTTTCAATTTTTATTCTTAAAATATGTGATGGCATATGCGATTATGCAATCGCATATGTGAACAACATATGTTGTTCACATGCGATTGCATATGTGATTTGACAACATTGGGAAAGGCCAAGAAGATGTTGCAGAGAATGTCTTTACTCGCAATTTGGTGGGCTGTGGGAAGATATAAATGCTAAATGTTTTAGCAACAAGAGTAAGACGGTGGAGGGAACTTCCCAAAGGGCTAGAATGCTTGTTGCGGAATAGGCTTCTACTTCTACAAAGCTGAAGGAATGTAATCTTGATTTTATTGGATTGTAGTTAGGTCTGCTGTTGTTGTTTTTCCGTGTTTTTTTTTTCGTGGTTTAATAAAATTTCTCGTATCTCATATATATATATATATATATATATATATATATATATATATATCAAGGTACTATGCGCCAAATAGCACGATAAGCTCCCATGAGGTAACGTAGATGGCCGTAGTGCTACGTAGCATCCCAAATAGTGATAAATTTGACCATCAACAGGGTGCATTTGATGGGTCCCCTTTAGATATGGGATAGTGTCTAAAAATAAGCTACAATGTATTTTTTTACTAGTTAAGTTTTTTATTATTTTTTTTTATGTTTTCTTTGTTTCTCATGTTGAGAAATGTGACACTTGTATTGTACTTGATACTTTTTGACCTACAAGATTTTTATTTCTTTTCATAATTGTGACTTGTGGTTTCAATTAGACATTATTAATTAAAGTGGTTTGCTTAGAAAGTTGTTGTTGTGATAATTATTTGATTTGACTTATATATGATTATGAATTTTTAAATGATAACTACTTCCCTCTCAACTTTTTGAACATGCTTATAATTGATCAAATGTATCATCTTTTAGGCATTTATATATATATATCACTATTTATTATATTTGTCCTATTTTTAAATTAAATGTAGAAGTATCATGTAGCTTGCTATACACAACTTATTTACTCATGGGACGCTATAGAGGGTTGAGCGCATACGCATCACCTTTACCACTATATTATAAATATATATATATATATATATATATATATATATATATATAAAGAAGAAAAATGTAACAAATCATTGAAAATATTAATTAATTTTAATGTTTAGTGGAAAGTAACTTGTATTGTAAACTACATAGCATGTAACATACTCTATGTAGCGTGTAACATAGGCTAGATGTGACCATTGTTTGGAGTATCCCTGATATTATCAAAATATCCCCGATATTATCTCTTCTCCATCTCAGCGATACCGATAACACTTAGTAGCAATGTCAATAACACTGGTAGTATCAGAAATTTCAAGTATCGGCAATGTATCGCTAAGTATCTTTAATGCATCATCACTATTTTCGACTAAGTAAATTGCAAGTGTCACTTGTAACACCAATGTATTGTCAATATTTTCAACTATGTAAATTACAGGTGTCGCTTGTATCACTAGTGTATTGGTGATATTTCGATAATATCACCAATGTATTGATATTGCCAAAAATTTGTTTATTAAAAAAAAATAATAATAATAATAATAAATTTTCATTTTTTTTTATGGGTGCATGGTTGTATGTAGTGATTAAATTGTTGACAATATTATCATTAATGCAACATGCGCGATATTGAGACCACATGCTTTTGTCTCCTTTTTAACTGTCGACGATTTCTTGGTGAAATATTGTGTTGTTGATATTCTAAAATATTGATGGATGTTTGGATGGTTGGATAGATGGGATTGATGTGATGAATGGACTGATTTCTTACACCAATACATGCTTTTAAGCCCCCCCATTAAATGGAAACTTATAATGTATGCATTTTTTTTACAAATTTTTTATTCATAAATATGCAAATATATGTATTTTAGCATCTCCTAAAGTTTCACTGAAAATTTCCACTGTTTTCCTCATGTTTCCCCACATTTTGTTGTTATTGGCGATATTGTCGGTGATATCGATATTGTTACCGTATTCCCGGCCAACGAAACTTGTAGTCATACCGATACTTCAAACGTTGCACGTGGCTTCAGCTATTTTCATAAGCAATTGCTGAATACTTGTTCTAATACAAATCTACATGCAAAATGGGTAATTTGTGCGGGAAAGATTAGGTGCCAGCCGCCAGATATACCACTATTTTGATGGTTTGGATTTGAGGACATATACAAGTATGAGATGCCCCCCCTCCCCAAATCATGACCACCCTCCTAAAATCCATGTATTCATTATTCTTTTTGCATGTGATGTGGGTATCCACATCAGTGTTAAAGCTGAAAGACGAACAAATCACTGGCTTCGTGGTTTGGGAACCTCATCGTTCAAGTGACTTTGAATCCATGTTACTGATCCAATGGACTTCTTAGGACTTTGGCTGACGCATTTAGAATCCTATCACTCATCCCCGTGCTGATTATTAAGACCTCACAGTTATCATCTGCAGGAAACTCTCATTGTTTCCGACTTGGACACCTGCTAATACTACTCGCCAGAGTAGAATCACCAATTCTACTGTCATTTGACATGGCATGCATCTTGAAATCTAGGTGGTCTTGAATAGATTACCAATCCTGCAAATTTTGGGCCACAGCACCTTTATACTTGGTCCTGCCAAACCATCCAAGTTTTTGACACACATGTAGCCTACTTGATTATTGGACCTGGTTGATTTTTGGGCATGGTGCATATGGTGGGTCACAGCTGATGAACAGCCCGGGACGAACAAAAATGCCACGTTGGTGCACACAAGGAGAGGAGGATCGATGCCCTTGTCATTATTCCCTAAAGAACGTTTCTTAGTACTAGCGCTTATGCTCATCTTTCACCGTCATCTGGTGTTTTTGATACTATCTCATGTATTTGAGGATAACACGCATCAACTCATGTATTGTGTCTCATGGAGAATTGCAATTTTTTTTAGGGGTTTGTTATCATTAGAGACGTGGAACCTATCGTCGCAAGAATCGTAGATATCGCACCTAAGTTCCTTTGGGATGTCAAGTCTTATATTTTGGAAAATGAGGAAAAGAAGATGGAGCATGTGCTAATTTGCCAAAAGAAGTTTTGGGCTATCGTCTGAGGTACACTGAATTGTATTTGTAGTTGATGCAAATTCCTTTCCATCCCAAAATTTCCGTGCTCATGTTTATACCAAAGCCAGTATCTTGAATATAGCTCCTTTTAGCTCAGGCTTCCATTCTTTAACACTTGTTCTCTGACCTTGACGAAAGGAGTTTGAGGTCACCATATTTATAAATCTGCATCATTCCATCTGCTGCAATGGGCATCACATGTGTTTCACGACTAATTTTTTAGTGTGTTCAACAAGGAACGATTTATAAGAATTTCTAAGGAGACTAGTGCAATCTGCTCTGGCCACCTCCCACACCCTGCCCCGTGATTATCCTGACCATTTGTATTGAAGGTACCATGCGAGGGTTGATGTGTTAAGAATCTTAGTCAGAAGGGATCACAAGGTCCAAATTGCGGTTTTTACTCACCTTCACATGGATGGTGTGGATCTATGATGATTGAGATTTTTATTTATTTATTTTTCATGTGGGGTACCTAGATGAACTGTCTGGATCATCATGCGGTGGTGTGGAAGGGGGAAGTCTTGTTAGCAAAGTTCATATATTTTTCCTTGTATGAGACATTCCCTGTGAAAAAAAAAGATATCTGATACTTAGCCATAAAAAGCACAAGGTGCATTTACACGAGGAGAGGCGATTCGCTCCACAGTTGCCAACGTGGTACACATGATTGATGGCCAGTCATCAGGTGGGCGCACCAGGAAACACAGCCTGGCCCAAAATTCATGTTTCTCCATATGCATACGAGTAGAATAGAAGCTTAGAAAAAAAATAAAATAAAAATCAATGTGCATGAGTGGCCTGGATCTTGCATCAAAGTGCCAGGTTGCAGTTTCTACTGTGAATTGAATCTTCATCCTGGGGTATAATTGTTTCAAAATATCTTCTTAAAAATTAAAAAGAAAAGAAAAGAAAAGCACAAATAGAAGAAAATTCAAACTGCAGTTGGTAGTTTTCTTGTTTCTTAATAAAGATTTCCTATACTCTTTAAAAAAGAAAAAGAGTTGCATTGTTATTGGAGAAAAACTTTTGCAGCATGATGGATGTGGTGTACAAGTACTTTAAACTGTCCAAATTATGGGTCCCAGCTTAAATGTATCATTAACAAAAAATTATGGTTATTTCATTATCTGACTATGATTGTGGACATTTATTGGACAGTTAAAAATGAAAGATATCCAATGGTCCTATTTCGACAAACAAGCGTCCACAAATCAGAGGTTAGGATAACCAAATTGATTTTGGGGCTGTGTCCTTAGCCACAGTAGGTTCTATTGCAATTAATTTAGTTAGTTTAATTTGAGTTAGTGTATGCCTAGTGTACAATTTCTGAGAGCCTGCGTGTCAAGCATCATACTCGGCCAGCATCGAATGGCATCCCCTGTTATTTACCCTTGTTATTTAACAGTAAGCATTTGTATGTTCTTTTGCAGAGTTCTTCAAGGATAGACTTGTTTGAGCAAGGATTTAGATTGGCTAACCATCCAATGTAGGTTTTGTTAGATTCCTTACACTCAAGTGATATGAGCGGAGCCCCAGAAAATCAGAAAATCGCTCCTACAAATGGATGTGGAGCCCTAGAAAATCGGAAAATCGCTCCTACAAATGGATGCGGCACCTACTGCAGAGGAGATTGGACAAGGATATTTTGGGCTGTAGGATGTTGCCTTTGACAATTTGAGCCCATAATTTAAATGGTTTAATTCCATGTATGTCAGTGTTGGAGGGTGCGTTTGGCTGCACTAAATATCTTGAAATTTAATGATATTTTGCCCCAGATTAAACTGATAAATCATGAAATTTCATGATATTTGGTGCAAACAAATGCACCCTTAAGCATCACCTTGTGTGGTAGTGTCAAAGTTTCACTTGAGGGTGTTGTTGAGGAGAGGTTGGTTAGGTCAGGAAAGCAGCCTAATTTTCGATGCTAAAATTATATACTTTGCCATGATATCTAAGTGTATTTGGATGAACCAAAAATCATGATATTTCATAATTAATCAGTCTAACTTGGTGCAAAATATCATGATATTTGGTGCAACAAACACGCCATGAACAGCTCTTTTCTCAAACCCAAATTTGAATTTGCAAATGAAAAAAAGAAATGGTAGTTAAAACTAGAAGAACCCAAATCTAGACCTTCCTGGAAATTGTGGTTATTGAAGAAAACGCAAGCCTTGTGTATTTCTGGGGCTAAGTAATTAAAATCCCAGGGCTCCATTTGCCACGGGATCTATGCGAACTTGTCAAATATGACTGAAGCCCAACTCCACTTTGGTTACGGGTCGCATGTCCATGTAAGACTCGCCTCGCTAAAGTGGTTCTTTCTTCTTCTTAATCACAATCTATAATCAATCAATAATCATGTTAGTTCTGTTTGATTTTTCTTTCAAGTTGGTGATAGTTGTTCTTTAATCATGTTGGGCCTGGGCTCAGCAATTGCTAACTGGGCTTGAAACTCAATCCCAGCCCCAAAGTACAGCCATTCAGATAACCATGATTTTTTTCTTTTACATGGTGGCTGGGAACGGCATGTCTGGTTCTAAGTTGAGCCAGGAATCGGGAGTGCTGCCCAGGATAATCGCCTCTTCTTGTGGGTTTTGGAACTCCCTTAGGCCATTCGGGGGATTTTAGTCCTTGACAAAGCAGGGCTTGGTTGCATTAGGGAGGGCTGATAGGCTTATGGGATTAGTGTAAAGCTTTATGATAGGTGGTTCCCCTCACTTTTTTTGGTGGGCCGCCCGAAATAGTTTCCTGCTATATTTAGTTGAGGTTGGAATGGAATAAAAAAAAAAAGAAAAAAAAAGAAGAGCCGACTCACCAACATTTTTTAACCGTTGAACTACATGGCCAATGTTTGGACCATTTGCATCGTTCTATTGATGTGATTTTAGTGATGCAGCCGATAATTAAATTATTTTGAGATATCGTTAGCTTGCCACATGTATATTGGATTAATAGCATAGCCACGCCCTTGTTATATGTACGAATCTCTTGCTTTAAAAAGGAGCCAAAAAAAGGCATTTCACTCCACTTACACTTGAATCACAGTAAAATAGTAAGATTAAAAAACACACCAAAAGACTTCTGAATTTTGAATGAACTCAAATACGCACAAATTAGTGTTGCTAAACGACTCCTTCTGACCATAGCTCTTAGCTGTCATTGAATTTTGTTTGATTGTTGATGCAAGTCCTTCGAAGCATAAGGTTCTCTCCCATAATCATTCCAAATGAGGAAAGGGAGAAAATTTACATGTAGAAACCCTAGAGGGTGGCTAGGGTTGCTTTAAGAGAAATATACACACACAGTGGGGCACACGTGGATATACTAGCACGGGACTCTCTCTCTCTCTCTCTCTCTCTCTCTCTCTCTCTCCTGCCTAATGGATTTGGGCACACCGATGCCCTCTTCTAGGTTTTTTCTCCCTCTATAATAGGATCTTAGTTATAAAGATGAATTAATGTTTATCGAGAGACATCAGTATGAACTCCCTTACCCCACTATATCTAAAGTCATCATGTATCCAAATTAACTTTATCCCTTCATCGAACATGACCATCAGGTCTTAACCCAAATTCCATGCAAATCAAGTGATGTATCACAAGATCTCAACAATTAGAATTATCATCACATATGATAAATATTTCAATGTGTAAAATAAAATATCAATAATGGAACACTCATATTATTTGAAACCCTTATGGTACCAATATCAGTGTAAAATCACTTGATAAATGATATTATCTATCAAATTTAGTTATAAGAGTGTCTCTAAGAGACCAAATGGATCCCTTACTGAATCATATGGACCTTAACCTTATCATAATACATGAACCTTGTAAAATCTTAGAGGAAGTATGGAGTAGTCATAAATTAGACTACTCAAAATTGCACATATTTGGTTGTGAGGCTTATTCTTATGTACCATTAGTTGAGAGAGATAAGTTAGATCGTAGAGCCAAAAGTATATTTTTGTTGGCTATGGTATTGGTGTGAAAGGGTACAGGTTATTTGACAAGGTCATCACTAGCCGTGACATCAGATTCGATGAAAGTTCTCTATTCTACGAGAATGATCAAGAGGAGCAAGAAGAACCAGAAAGGTTGATCGTAGACATCCAGATTGACACAGATGATACTCAGGCAGAGACAGATACACAGACAGAGGTACATGATCAGGTGGAACAGCCACCTGTGAGAAGAAACCTACTACGTGATCATAAGTTACTGACAAGATACAGAGACGAGTCTAATATTGCATATGCCCTAATTACAGATGAGGGAGACCTGTCTACTATTCAGGAGACTCTTGATGAGCCTAATACAGAAAAGAGGAAGACGACTATAAATGATGAGATGGACTCGTGGCACAAAAACCACACACGGGAGCTGGTGGAGCTTCTAGTGAGCGGAAAAGTGATCGGATGCAAGTTGTTATTAAAAAAAAAGGATAGATATATAGTAAGACTGGTAGGGAAAGGTTATACTCAAAGAGAAGGAATCGACTTCACAGAGATATTCGCGTCGGTGGTTAAGCAAGTATCTATCAGATTCGTGTTGGCATTAGTTGCCCAACATGATCTCGAGTTGGAACAGATGTATGTCAAGATTGTATTCTTGTACGGGGAATTGGAAGAACAGATTTACATGAAGCAACCATAGGTCTACGAAGTTAAAGGGGTAGAGAAAAATTTTTGCAGGCTAATAAGGTCGTTATATGGTTAAAACAGTTGCCTAGGCAGTGGTATAAAAAATTTAATTATTTTATGTTAAGTCAGAAATTTACTCGGAGTGAATACGATTACTGTGTCTATTACAAGACACTGAGTGATGACAGATTCATCATCCTAGTATTGTATGATGATAATATGTTAATCGTCAGTCATTATA
This sequence comes from Magnolia changhungtana, assembly GCA_030180095.1. NCBI lineage: Eukaryota > Viridiplantae > Streptophyta > Magnoliopsida > Magnoliales > Magnoliaceae > Magnolia > Magnolia changhungtana. The sequence continues at coordinate 688,315 of JASAUF010000205.1, read as the reverse complement.
TGTCTGAAATCAACGTACTAAAGACTCAGTTATCAGGAAGATTTGAGATGAAAGATATGGAGGCTGCAAAGAGGGTTCTCGACATAGATATTGATAGAGACAGGAAGAGGAGCAGACTTTGGTTATCACAGGCAAAATACCTTGAAAAGGTGCTGATCAAGTATGGGATAGACCAAGCAAAGCCGGTGAGCGTTCCCCATGCGGCTCACTTCAAGCTTGTCTCAGAACAATGTCCTAAATCAAATGAGAAAAAACAGGATATGTCTTATGTGCCTTATTCGAATGTGGTTAGTAGTTTAATGTATGCCATGGTTTGTACAAGACCAGATATTTTACATGCAGTCGGTGTTGTGAGCAGATACATATTAAATCCCGATAAGCAACATTGAAAAGTGATGAAAAGGTTACTTTGATACATTTGAGGTACGAAAGAATACGTCTTAACTTTTGAGAAGACATGGACAAAGTTGGTAGGGTATGTGGATTCAAACTATGTAGATGGTGTAGATTCCAGAAAGCCTACTTCAGGATATTCGTTTGTACTAGCGGGTGGAGCAATCAGTTGGATGTCAAAGCTTCAGTCCGTGGTGGGTCTTTCCACGATCGAAGCAGAGTATATGGCAGTGACGGAAGCATTTAAGAAAGGTGTTTGGTTAAGAGGTATGATAAATTAGTTGGGACTTCAACAGAAGGCCGTACCGGTTAACTTTGATAGCAAGATCGCTATCAATTTGGCTAAAAATTCTGTTTATCACTCTCATATTAAACACATTAATGTTCATCATCATTTTATCCGACAGGTGCTTAAGGAAGGAGGCGTAACACTGAAGAAAATTTACACCAGTGTAAATCCAACAAACATGCTCACCAAGGTCGTTCCTACAGAGAAGTTCAAGTTCTGTGCAACTTATCTAGGCTTGACAATGAAATAAAAGAAGGATGGAGTGTGCACGAGGAGCATTGATTAAAGCTATGATGCGATGCAGAGATAAGAGAAGATGTCAAAAGTTACATGTTTGAAGATTGAAGACATGGTGGGGATTGTTGTTGACAGATGTCTTAAATTTGAAAAGTTCTGAAAAAAGTTTGACTGGTTGAAGAAAGTTCGGCTCAAAGCCCAGCAACAATGTATTTGGAATTTCCGTCATCCTCGACTCGTCGAAGATCTGCTTCGACTCGTCGAAAGTTACGCAAACAGCATACGGACTGCGTAAATTTGAGGCAGTTTTCAGACTATTCCAAGTGGGTGCGTAAGTATGGTTTCCTAAACTATAAATAAGAGTTCCTAGGGCCATTCTAAAACATTTTAAGGCTTTATAAATTATTCTAAAGGGTTTCTAGGAGTTCTAGGGTTGCAAATGGTGTAGCAATGGTGAGATTCAAGCTTGTTTAAATCGGATAAGTCTTTTCTCTTTGCAATTTATGCTTTCATAGTGGATTTCTGTCGCTTGGTGCCGTGGTTTTTTCTCGAAAGGGTTTTTCACGTTAAATCTTTATGTTCTCTTGTGGTTGCTTGGTGCTCTTGGATTGCTATCCTAGATCCATCTCTGTGTGATTCCTCAGTACGAGTCCTAACACCTGTCCCCCTCTTCAAGCCATCTATTTTTGTATTTTTATTTTTAGAAAATTTCTTCCATCCACTTTAGATAACCCAACTTGTCTTTGGCTTCTTTAAGGGCTCCCAGATTCTGCTCGTCTGGATCCCCCAGTAGGTATCCTCTAACTTGGAGACTTTAACATCTCTAATATTCTGAAAGATATTACCAAAAATTTCCTTGTTCCAAGGCTTGAGGTCTTGTTTTAACTTCTTCAGCTTCACTAAAAGATTGATCATGGGCTGAAAGAGGGTTTAACCACTTGCAAGAAAGAGCTATCCTGCAACGACATATGCTGAAAGTGAAATGGCCGAGGCACACTAGACTGGTTGATGGGGAAAGCGAGCAGCAACAACTCATGATCCGATCCCACCCTTGCAAGATAATCTACCTTGAACCTCGAGAACCTATTGAGCCACTCAGTGCTACAAAGGACTCTATTCAACCTTGCTCAAATACGCCCAGGCCCCGCGTGGTTATTACTCTAAGTGAACCTTCTACCATTGAACCCTGCATCCAATAGGCTAGTTGAATGAATCATATTAACAAATTTAGACAAACCTGCCACATTTGGGTTACAACTTCCCAACTTCTCAGATAGGTCTGTAACCGTGTTGAAGTCGCCACAAGCTACCCATGCCCTGGGACTGTTGGAAGTCACGCTCTCCAAGTCAGCCCATATAGACTTCCTCTACACCCTTAAACATTTAGCATAAATCACGGAGACTAGCGCTTTATCTGAACTTCCTTGGTATCCCACCCTCAGATTAAGCATTTGATCAGAGGCTGACAACTTCTCAACATCTAGGGAGCTGTCGTAAAAGACCCAAACCTTACCACCTTCTTCAGTATTGAAGAAGGAACAATGGAACCCCAACTTAAGGCCTGTCCTAACCCGCTTCTCTTCCCGAATCATAGGCTCGAGCAATGCCACCATGCCCGAGTTGAAGTTCCTAATGTTCCGCTTAACTGTCCTGACTAACAGCACTGCCCACCCCTTGAACGTTCTACACTAAAATGTTATCCATTTGTTACATACCCCGAGTTGCTGGACCTCCTTTTGAGTCTTCTCAATCTCCCATACCAGTCCTCCGACGGGTCTCCAAGTTGGATCTTCCTCGTGACTCTGTGCCTAACCATCCTCTCATCTCCTCTCTAAAACTCCTCTAAGCTTCTTCTTATGAATAATATATGCATTAGCCATGCATTTAAATCATCATGGAACTAAGAGTACCGTACATGTACTAGCTGATAACATTGCTATAAGAGTGATGAGATGGCCTATTATATGAGATATATTACCTAAGAAAATAAATAAAATATCCACAAAGTGGACCACATAGCCATATTCATGCCGAGTTTCATCTAACATGAATAACATCACATAGGTGATGTGTTTATTCTCTCCCATTGAATGAGGTATCTCCACATCTCATTTCATATAATATACATTATGTTTCTCTTGTTACAAGACTATTAGCCACTCTTTCTCATCTTTAGTAGTTAAAACATGCGTGGATGCATCCTTATATCGATTAACGCTTCGAGCCATTTATATCTAGTCAGAGGAAGATAGACTATCTAGATAGAACTCATATCATGTCCACCATCATCAACATCTTAAGAATCCATCTACGAGACATTGGTGCCATTTCATGGCTCAAATTTACTATACATTTCAAGAAATATTGTAACATGTGGGAATATAAGCCCCTTTAAAGTATCAAGGAGCAATCTAACATTATTTAAACAGAGTTTATGATGACATATTAGTGAGGCATATGGGATGCATCCATTTCAAGAGAACATAGTTACTTAACCAAGTTAATACACCTATGTGTATTACAAAGGTACTTTCATCCTAGAAAAATATAATTTATATGACTCATGTTTATTTCATATTTTAAACTTTAATTCACCACCATTTAGCACATGAATATGATAAGCATCCTAACAAGGATCATGGCATGTGTGGTGAACCCTTAATAGATTATCTTGCATGCGACCTCATCATGAGTTGCTATCACATTTCATTAACCCTTAATGTCCTTCGCAGTTTTTATGACCAATCCCTGATACAATATACATCTCAAGATAATGATTCATCATCACCATATCATATATAACATGAATCATAAGCAATATCAGCAAGGATTGAGTACACCAGGTATAAAGCCATAATGAGAAATAACAGTCAAATAAAAAATAACCCTCATCAACTATAAAATATTTCTTAAATGAATGGCCATAAAAATTAAACTATGCTAATACTATCAAAGCATTTAAATTGGAAATAGATTGAAAATCCTAAAAAAGGACTTCGTATAACTACTGCACTAATATCCTCAACTCTGGCTTCTGTAGGTCACACTTTAAAAAAAAAAAAAAAAACTTTCCTTATGAGTCTTTTGATTATCAAAGTCATAATTAGTAGCAGTCAGCAAGCATAAATGCTTGATTTGTTTAGGTTAGCTATTTCTTGAGTGCAAGCACTCACTTTTCATATAGGCAAGCTTCCCATAATGCCAGTAGGGTCATTTTCTTTCTTGTCAATGCCTTTAGACTTGCCCTGTTTAGCCTTTCGAACTCTGCCTTTTGGACCTTAAGGGTTGTTGTTTTCTTTTGTCGACCTTTCTTGTTTCCTTTAGATTTAAACTTATCGTCAGAAGATTGCTTAATGAAGTGTGTGACACGTAGTTTGTTAGTCTTATTATTGTTCTCGAAGATGACCAACTGTGTATATAACTTTATTTCCAAATAAGTAAGCCTCATATCGTAGTTATTAACAAATCTTTTATATATGATAGTTAGAGATGTTTAGACCACATTCATTATAGTCACCTCCTCTTTAGCTGCTCCCAATATCTCATTCTCAATATTGAGGATGTGACTGCTTATGAGAACATCCTCTTATAGTTTTAGGTTATATAATTTTATTTTATTTTATTTATTTATTTATTTTTAAGTTTATACTTCAGTGACAATCTAGGAACCGAATATTCCCTATAGACAAAAATAGATAGCCCTGACATTTATTATATTTTGCAATTGATTGCGAAGGATATTATACATAGGGGTAATATGTACACCTTGACAATTTCATTGTCCATTTACCATTTGATATGTTTAGCATGAATAACTAGGGGCTCTTTGTCATTATCAAGAGCAGGGGGAAGCTCCCAAATGAATTAGAGTACTGACTCTATAGTGAACGCAAGCTCTCTTTTTTATTTTTTTATTTTTATTTTTTATTTTTTTTATTTTTTTAAAGCTTGTTAGTACACCCACTGTAAGTTCACACCTTACACTTCACTGTTAGCCACCCCCACTAGGGAATCGATACCAAGACCTCAGTGTTGAAACGAGGTATCTTTCACTCAGTGAACGCAAGCTCTAGTTACTATGACAAACTGATAAAGTTGCTCTCAACCAACTCGTCGAGGTAATAATATAAAAAAATACATTTAGCTTTGTCCATCTATGTGACTATTTACAAATGCTATAAATGTGATTTACAAGTGTTTTAGTGTCTTGTTCTAAGGCATTCAATTTAGGCATAGAGACACCATGGTCAAGTCATACCTTCACATAGCTTGACCATTCACATTATACAAAGTTCAAGGGAACACAATTTTACGTGGAAATCCTGAATTCGAATCAAACAAGCGAATGATAAATGCAAACAAAGCATGTACAGGAACACATAATTTTACGTGGAAAAACCCTTGTGAGAAAAATCACGGCACAAAGCGACACGATCCGCTATGAAAATTAACAAATTATAGGGGATTAGATGAACTTACATATGCGAGAACCCTTTTCAAAATCCTAGCCTCTCTAGAACAAGCCCTTTGACTCCCTTCGATACCCTAATCTAGTTTTACACCCATATGTATGGTGTTACACCCGTAATAAAAAAATAATCCGCACAATTACGCAAAATTGCACGCGCCGTCAATCTAAGAATTGATTGATCGTCATCAATCGAGCAACCCTCGATCGATCAAGTCCACATGTTCGATCAATCGAACATGCGCAAAAGTGTCCAAAAAATTTACATGAATTTTCTGAATTGTGTTGATTGCTCGAACCTCCAAGGTCGATTGATCGAACCTGCCTAAAATTGTCCAGAGACCAACCTGTTTAATCAGAGGGTTCACTCGATTGATCGAGCAATCTATTCTATTGATCAAGATTCCCTATTTTGCACAGATTGAAGACATCCAGACAACAAAACATAACCAACTTTACGTTAGTATTGTGGTATAGACGCATGAACATATATCTCTTTTGTCATATGATCACACGGGTGGTTACACAATCATAATCATCCACCATATAACAAAATACATCCTATGATGCAACATCATCACATGAATCATAAAGCTATATATATATAGGGGTGTACATCGAGTTGAACCGAGTCGAGCTAGCCTCGGCTCGGCTACTAGCTGACCTCAGCTTGAACTCGATCCTCGAGCCTGACTGGCCAGCTCGGCTTGGTTCAGTCAGCAGCTCGGGCCAGTTCGAGCCAAGATCGAGCCGAGTTCGCCTGTGCAGTATTTTCACAAATACCTAGATTACACCTTCAAAATCCCATTGTATGTAAAACAACAGCAATGGTTTTACAGGTATTTTATCAAACACCTTCTAAGTAACATAAAAATCAAGAAAAAAAAGGTATTTGTTTCATATACATACCTTCCTTGCCACCGGCCACACTTCGTTGACTCATTTCATCAAACACTTGGTGAGCAACATCAATATCAAAGTAACCGAGTCACCGAACTGGTTTAATCCGAGTTCAATTCGAGCTGGGTTCTATCCGAGTTGAGTCAAGCTAAGGCCAACTCGAACTCGGCTCGAACTCATTTTCGAGCTTAAAAAATCAGCTCGACTCGGCTTGAACTCATCTTTGAACTGAGTCAAATCGAGCTTTTTCGAGTCGAGTCAAGCGAGCTAACCGTGCTAGCTCGATTCGTGTACACCCCTAGCTATATATACAGCATGCTTTCATAACAAAATTCATAAAATAAGACATATGGAGGAATTACTATGTTATATTCTTATTTATTAAATCATATAACTATGTGCACGCAAGGGTCTTCAAGTTTGTAAGCTCTTAAACCTCACACCATACACATAGGATTTATATGCTTACATAATAGGTTCCACATGAGCATATGGTCTCATCCAAATAGTCTACACATGCTCACGTAACCTAATCGAGCTAGGGTCTATGGTGTCTCATTTTTATATAATGAGTTTAGTGTCTATAAATCTAAGGCATGGCAAGAGCAGCGCGGTGTCCCTCTTACATGCCTTCAAAATGGTGTCCGTACGAGCATAATAGTCCATTTAGTGCTAAGCTTGGACCACGATGTGCCATAATATGATGATTTAATACGAAAAATTGAAAGTGAACGTGTCTCAATATAATGGACAATTTATGTCATAGGATAACAATCATAGCACAATTAGGATACTAAAATCATGTACAAACACGTCCATGGTAATTAGGGACCAATATAAGGCTTAGATCTCACCATGTAATAACAATATTGGGTTGATATAATAAAATCTCCTAGATCGGATGGTCATATGATCAATCCAAGCCTTTAAATGTCCTTAACACATTAATAGTAAACATGGTTTAAGTTTCAGCTCAATCTAATTTTAAATGAAAGAGATTTATTGAAAGCGAGATGAATAACTGACCAACAATGTCAAATTCAATCTAAACCATGATGGGCTTGTCTCCAACTTAAATTTCAGGTCAAGTTGAACCCTGATGGATCGGATAAGGCCTGATTAAATTTTAATTAATCATAACAATAAAGAATCATTGCAATCCTTGTATTGCCACCAAAGGCATCCACATGTACAGATTGTCCAACCCTTCAATAATATCTTAGATCCATGCACCTTGGCCAAGCTTATACCACACGATTAATGCAAACACGTAGAATGGACGGTAGACCTTGTGGGTTTCAACACTAAGGTCATGGGTTTGAGTACCCATGTGGTGTGTGTGGGTGTGAGAGTGCATGTGTAAAAAAAGAGAGGGAGCAACACATATAATGGGCAGTCATCATTCAGATGATCATGCATGCTACACATGTATTCATTACCTCACACGTCACAATGGTTAGTCGGATGTATGGTGCCCATGTCCTTATAGGGTGTGAATGTGCTCCACACATATGAACATCCTAGTTATTATAACATTTTCTTAATTTTTATTCCATCTATAGTGCTATTCATTTATGATGTGTATACGATTAATTAAGGGGGAATAGCATAAGGCTATATATATATTTGTAATTTTCATATATATTTGAAAATCCTCAAAATTCTCTAAGAAAAACAATAGGATTCAAATTTTAGAAAGACATAAAAAAAAATAAAAAAAAAAAAATAAAAATAAAAAAAATCATATTTTGAGAAAGTGGGAGAGAGAATGGAAGGTAGAGAAAATCAAGGAGCCTAAGGTTGTGCGTGTGTACATCTACTGCATAGGGAGTTGGATTGGGCACCGCCTCTGTCTGTACTAAGCTTGGCATAGGCATGACATAATGAGATTTAATTGGATGGTAGGCTGCTTTCACAAATGAGGCCCACGCAAACATGTATAAAAGTTGTTTAGTCAAGTACATACTGTGCTGACCCCATTTCTGACAACAACCTATTGTCCAATCAAATCCCTCTATGTCGTGCTAGTGTCGAGTTTGTCATAGGTAAGGTAAGTACTCAATATGAGTCAACCACGTGGATGCCCTTTAATTTCATGTAGGCCCCATAAATAAAATTCACTATGTACATCTCTCTTGACTCATCTTGAGTACTCTTCCCATATTCTTTGTTTTGCGAGCCATTCATCTAGTGTCCTTAGATCTTCACCAACCATATGATTTTAACCAACTAGGTTTATGCTTTCCATCACAGTCGCAGCTAACTCGAGAAATCTAAGATGTTATACAATGATTGAAATAGAAAAAATACAAAAATTACAACTATTGGATTAATTGTTACAAACAATCATATATAATGTTCAATATTAACTGTACATGAATGTAACTTTTTAATTAAACCAATTAATCGCAACCATAAAATTGATCTAAAATCATCATTCAACACTATAAATCATGCCACATCATCCCTATTTAAAATGGACAATTAAAACAATCCCCATATGTGCTAATTGATCAGTGATTCAAAATTGATCGTTAGCGGCACATTAACTTGAATTAATTCGAATCTCCCAATCCGCATATCTGTTTATGCTCAAATTCAGAATGGGTGTTTGTTGTTAATATTCTACCATCTAATTTGTCTGAGTGCATAATGGAGACAACTTCCTAGGCGATTAAAAAAGTAACATTTAATAACAAGACCACTCTGATACTACTTCTATGAGAGTTTTGAAAATGAAGTGAAAAAACATTAAAACTGCTTAATGCCCCAAATTATAGATGGCATTATGAATCTCGATAATGCAAGTTTTTATAAATAAGTAAAATGCAAAATTTAGATCTGACCATAACTTTTTTTCATTACCATTAAATTTTGCTTGAATGCTGGTATCGGTCCTTCAAATCAAAAGGCACTCTCCTACACCTATCCTAGATGAAGAGAAGAAAACCTATATGCAAAAAAAAAAAAACTCTAGAGCGCGGCTACGGCAGCACCAAGAGAGAGACATGGATACTAGGTCACACATGTAGACATGTGGATAGAGTAAAGGAGAAAGAAGAATCTCGCTCTCTCACTCTCTCACATTTCTCTCTCTATCTTTTTCTTTATGAGTGATGACGCTCTTAGGGGATTTGTGCGTCCAAAGGTTTCTTTTCTAAGGTTTTCTCTTTTTGGGACATGATTTTATTATGAAGAGGAATTAGGTTTAGGGAGAGATCAATATAATACTCTACTATCCTATAGATTTTGGTATGCTCCAGTACATTTAAAGTTTATGAATCATACCTCACCATGTACCCAAATTAACTTTATCTCATAATTGAACCTGACCATCTATCATCAATCTAAATCTATACAAATCAAGTGATGGATCGCAATATCTTAACGTTGAAATTGCCATTAAGGGTGATGAAAATGTTTTAATGATCAAAATAACATAGAAACAATTGAAAACACTAATAAAATCATTTGAAATCTTTAGGGTAGCGGTACCAGTAAAAAACTACTTGATTGATAATTTAATCTACTAGATCTTAACTATAATAATGTGTATAGAAAACTAGTAGATCTCTTATTAAATTATATGAGCTTCAAATCAAGTTGTATCCTAATGCATGAACCTAACAATATACTCACATATTGAAAATAAAAAATATAGTTGCATTTTACCTTTACATATAAGTTTACTTTTGGGAAATTAACCTTACTTGCCTCGAAGTTTGGGCAATTTACCTAGAACGCTATGACACTCCATATATTCCCAGAAGGGCTTTTTGACAGCTTTTGGAAAATTACTTGGACCAAAATGACCTTGTCCTGTTTCAATAGTTGTATGATTTTCCACGGAAAAAGAAATTACGTCGTATTTAATGCTAAGAAAGTGATGTGTACGGAACCCCTTTTTGCGTGCAGGCAAGGACCAAGCTCGTGGGGCCCACATTGATGTATGTGTATAATCCATGCCGCCCATCCTTTTTGTCGTGTCATTTTAGGGCTAGGGCCCAGATATCAGCCTGATCCAGAGCTTGTGTGGGTCACATAATAGAAAATAATGGTGACAATGGAACCCACTGTTGAAACTTTTTAGGCTCACTGTGATGTTTATTAGAAGTGGACACTGCCCAAGTCAGGACTTTTTGGGCCCACGTGGAGCAGGCCGACAAGGTGGACGGAAAGGTTTCACCACATTGTGGGCCTTAAGCTATAGTACCAATGATTTGGTCAAAAAGGACGTGAACACGTTCAAAACCACGATCCATACAACATGATAACCATGACCCATATAACATAACAACTACGACCTATGCAAACCATGACCCAAGTGGGCCCACACTGATGTATATGTATAATCCATTCCGCCCATCCTTTTGTCATGTCATTTTAGGGCTAGGGCCCAAATATCAGCCCGATCCAGTGCTTTTATGATCCACAAAATAGAAAATAATGGTGACTGTTTAAAGTTTCCACGCTCACTGTGATGTTTGTTAGATGTGGACATTGCCCAAGTTAAGACTTTTTTGGGCCCACGTCGAGCTGGCCGACAAGGTGGATGGATCGGATCACCGCATTGTGGGCCTTAAGTTATGGTACCAATGGTTTGGTAGAAAAGGAATTGAACACGTTGAAAACCATGATCCATACAACATGATAACCACGACCCATATAACATGGCAACTATGACCCATGCAAACCACGACCAAATGGGCCGCAGTTGTATGAATCGTAGTTGTCATGTTATATGGGTCTTAGTTGTCCTGGTATATGGATCACGGTTGTCCTGTTATATGGGTCGTAGTTATCCTGTTATATGGGTCACGGTTGCAGTTGTCCCGTTATATAGGTCTTAGTTGTCTTATTATATGGGTCTCAGTTGTATGGATCGCAGTTGTCCTGTTATATGGGTCGTAGTTATCCTGTTATATGGGTCGCGGTCGCAGTTGTCCTGTTGTTTGGGTCTTAGTTATCCTGTTATATGGGTCTCAGTTGTATGGATCGCAGTTATCCTGTTATATGGGTCGTTGTTATCCTGTTATATGGGTCGTGGTCATAGTTGTCCTGTTATATGGGTCTTAGTTCTCCTGTTATATGGGTCTCAGTTGTATGGATCGCAGTTGTCCTATTATATGGGTTGCAGTTATCCTGTTATATGGGTCGCAGTCACAATTGTCCTGTTATATGGTCTTAGTTGTCTTGTTATATGGGTTTCAATTGTATGGATCGTAGTTGTCCTGTTATATGGGTTGCAGTTATTACTATTATATGGGTCGCGGTCGCAGTTGTCCTATTATATGGGTCGTAGTTATCCTGTTATATAGGTCGCGGTCGCAGTTGTCTCGTTATATGGGTCTTAGTTGTCCTGTTATATGGGTCTCAGTTGTATGGATTGCAGTTATCCTGTTATATGGGTCGCAGTTATCCTGTTATATGGGTCGCGGTCGCAGTTGTCTTGTTAGATGGGTCTTAGTTGTCCTGTTATATAAGTATTAGTTGTATGGATTGCAGTTGTCCTGTTATATGGGTCGCAGTTATACTATTATATGGGTCGCGGTCACAGTTGTCCTGTTATATGAGTCATAGTTATACTATTATATGGGTCGCGGTCGCAGTTATCCTGTTATATGGGTCTTAGTTGTCCTGTTATATGGGTCTCAGTTGTATGGATCGTAGTTGTCCTGTTATATGGGTCGCAGTTATCCTATTATATGGGTCACAGTCGCAGTTGTCCTGTTATATGGGTCGCAGTCGCGGTCACAGTTGTCCTGTTATTTGGGTCACAGTTGTCCTGTTATATGGGTCGTGGTTGTCATGGCTTGTGGTTATCATATTATATATGGCCCACAATAGGGTGATCTGTTCCTTCCACCTTTTTGGCCAGCTTGTCGTGGGCTTAAAAAGTCCTGACTTGGGCCCACATTGATGTTTGTTAGAAGTGGACAATGCACTGGATCAAGGGCCCTAAATGACATGGCAAGAAGGATGGGTGGCATGGATTATACACATACATCAATGTGTGGCCAATTCAAGACTTTTTAGGCCCACGACAAGCTGGCTAACAAGGTGGATGGATCAGATCACCTCATCGTGGGACATATATAACATGATAACCACAACCCATGACAACCACGACCCATATAACAGGACAACTGCGATCCAAATAACAGGACAACTGCGACCGCGACCCATATAACAAGATAACTGCGACCCATATAACAGGACAACTGCGTTCTATACAACTAAGACCCATATAACATGACAACTAAGACCCAAATAACAGGACAACTGCGACCGCAACCCATAAACACGATAACTGCGATGCACATAACAGGACAACTGCAATCCATACAACTAAGACCTATATAACAGGACAACTGCAACTGCGATCCATATAACAGGATAACTGCGACCCATATAACAAGACAACTGTGATCCATACAACTGAGATCCATATAACAAGACAACTAAGACCCAAACAACAGGACAACTGCGACCGCCACCCATATAACAGGATAACTACGACCCATATAACAGGACAACTGTGATCCATACGACTAAGACCCATATAACAGGACAACTAATTAAGACCCATATAAAAGTACAACTGCGACCGCGACCCATATAATAGGATAACTACGACCCATATAACAGGACAACTGTGATGCATACAACTGAGACCTATATAACAGGACAACTAAGACACATATACCATGACAACTACGATCCATACAACTGCGGCCCATTTGGGCCGTGGTTTGCATGGGTCGTAGTTGCCATGTTATATAGGGTGGTGGTTGTCATGTTGTATGGATCGTGGTTTTCAACGTGTTCAATTCCTTTTCTACTAAACCATTGGTACCATAGCTTAAGGCCCACAATGGAGTGATCCAATCCATCCACCTTGTCAACCAGCTCGGTGTGGGTCCAAAAAGTCATAACTTGGGCAATGTTCACATCTAACAAACATTACAATGAGCTTGGAAACTTTCAACAGTCACCATTGTTTTCTATTTTGTGGGCCATAAAAGCACTAGATTGGGCTGATATTTGGGCCCTAGGCCTAAAATGATATGACAAAAAGGATGGGTGGAATGGATTATACACATACATCAGTGTGGACCCATTTGGGTCGTGGTTTACATAGGTCGTAGTTGCCATGTTATATGGGTCGTGGTTGTCATATTGTATGGATCGTGGTTTTTAACGTGTTCAATTCCTTTTCTACCAAACCAATCGTACCATAGCTTAAGGCCCACAATGGGGTGATCCGATCCATCCACCTTGTCGGCCAGCTCGATGTGGGCCCAAAAAGTCCTAACTTGGGCAATGTCCACATCTAACAAACATCACAATGAGCTTGAAAACTTTCAACCGTCACCATTATTTTCTATTTTGTGAGCCATAAAAGCACTGGATCAGGCTGATATTTGGGCCCTAGCCCTAAAATGACATGACAAAAAAGATGGGCGGAATGGATTATACACATACATCAGTGTGGGCCCATTTGGGTCGTGGTTTGCATAGGTCGTAGTTGCTATGTTATATGGGTCGTGGTTGTTATGTTGTATGGATCGTGGTTGTTATGTTGTATGGATCGTGGTTTTTAACGTGCTCGCGTCTTTTTCTACCAAACTATTGGTACCATAACTTAAGGCCCACAATGGGGTGATCCATTCCATCCACCTTATCGGTCTGCTCCGTGTGGGCGCAAAAAAGTCCTGATTTGGGCAGTGTCCACTTCTAACAAACATCACAGTGAGTCCGAAAAGTTTCGATATTGGGTTCCATTGTCACCATTATTTTCTATTATGTGACTCACACAAGCTCTGAATCAGGCTGATATCTGGGCCCTAACCCTAAAATGACACGACAAAAAGAATGGGCAGCATGGATTATACACATACATCAATGTGGGCCCCACGAGCTTGGCCCTTGCCCACACACAAAAAAGGGTTCCGTATACATCACTTTCTTGGCATTAAATACTATGTTACTTCTTCTTCCCTGGAAAACCATACAACTACTGAAACAAGGACAATGGTATTTTGGTCCAAGTAATTTTCCAAAAGCTGTCAGAAGGCCTTTTGGAGAATATATGGAGTGTTGTAATGTTCTAGGTAATTTTCCCAAACTTAGAGGCGAGTATGGTCAATTTCCCTTTACTTTTTATAAAAGTATTTTTATACTTTCAAATACTTCTTACAAGTAATAAAATCACCTTCTCATGTATAGCTTGCAAGGACAACATTTATTGAGAACCCATGTGACAAATATCTTGTGCGGCTCCCCTTGTGACCATGCATATAACATCCACTCCGTATATATGTTGCATCAACTTGTGTTAGAAGGTAAACAAAAGGACTTGAGAAAAGCGGCGGAGTAAATGGTTGGGATGGTTCATCTCCCATATATTGAATCTGTCTCTCTTCTAGTTTCATGCACCTGCACGTCGTCCATGTGCTTTTGTTTCACCTTTCTCCCATTTTTTCTTTCCTCTCACCCCCACATGTGTCCCACGTGCTAAACCCTGGAAGAGAATGCTTTCAAAATTTACCAATCGGATGCCAAGAAAACCATATTGCATGAAATTCTCCCTTTTTTTTTCTTGGCTTTTTTTCTTCTTATTTTTAACAGTTACTTTGACGTTTATAGGCTGTACGTCGAATATTATTGTGTCCTAAGAAATTATTCTGCCTTTGGACGGTATCCATGAGAATTTTTTTTATTTTTTTATTTTTTGGTTGTACATATGGGCCCTACATATCCAAAGGAAAATATTGCGGTGTTCGAACACCGTTCAACGTGGCAGCATGGTTTTTCCCTGTCGACTCTAGGGTTCCAGTCAACGGCCCAAATCCAACAAAAGAGGCTTAAGATGTGTGGCTTAAGATGTTCCAATTTCAGGAGTTAAGAGTCGCCCATCAAATATCAACTGTCCAGACCACCAAACAATGGGCCCACTTGTATGGCATCACACGCCTCAGGAATAAAACTTGCAATTCCTCTTTACTGACTTTTCTTTTCTCACTTTTTTTTAAGTTATTTTGGTGGGTCCCACTACCACTTCCACTAGGAATGTGATGCAATACTTGCAGTTGTATGGAAACTCCCATACAACCTTTCTCGACTTTTCTTCCCTTTCTTGATCAGGATCCAACGGTTCTTGGATAGGTTGTACTGGACTTCCCTACATCTTGAAAGTAAAGAAATACTGAGGAGGGTGGGCACCTTGGTCCACAACGTGATGATCTAGACCGTTAATCGAGAAGATCCTAGAATAGATGGGCCACACTGAAAAATCACACTGGTGATGTATCTTCACCGCCTATACTAAGGTGAATTAGATACAACTCCGAGCATTGTTCTGACTCAACTTTGAGTAGATGAGTCCGATGTATGATGAATGAGGATCTTTTTTCTATGGGGCTAATCCACGCCATGGCCTTCTATTTGGACGGTCTGGATCAAGATTCTGGTTGATCCACTGGTCAGGTGGGCCGTAACGTGTGTGTACCGCTGTGAAGAACTTCTCTGAAGTCTCTTTTCTAAGCCGTCGGCCTCTTTCCAATATAGAGACACACTTGCTATGTATACTAGATTTATTTTCGGGAAAGAACATCTGAACGGTCACCCCAACTTGATTGATGGATTGGATCTCGTACCTGTACGCCCTGCTGACACGTGTGGGGCCTGTACTTGAGCTGTCTTGTCCATGCGTGTTGCTGGCTAATCAAAGGTCAAGATTAAAAACACCAATCAAACTGCCCCACGTTCACCTCATGAGTCCTTGATCCACAACTCATGTCACTCTCCGACAAGATCCGCACCATTCGCAAGGTGGGTCCCACATGGAGGGTCCCATGGATCAAAGCATAAAACTGATCAGAACGAGACCTTGAATAAAAATCAAATCCTGAAATGAGTCTTATTTTGATCATTGAAGGCTAGAGGGTCCCATCATCACCACGTGAAATCCGAGTAGATTGAATCAACTGTCAAAATCGTCGGTCCCTTTCTAGATGGGCCATAACCCAAAAATCATATTATATCTGTGGTTCTAACTTGCTGATTTCTTAAAAGATAATGGATGGTTCAGATCCAAAGTAGTCATTTGCGCAGACAAACAAACAAAATCTACTGATCCGAGAAGACACTTCGTTAATCAATCTAACTTTTTGAACGTCCGTGCTTTATGTCCCACTGTTTGGATGGTTTACTGTGAACCAGACATGCCTTGTTTCCAATTTTTAGGTGCAGGCGTATGGAGCACTGCACTCCGGCAGAGTATAAAATAATCCACGCAATGAAGAACCACTAAAAGCGTTGATTTGACGAGACGACACCCACGCCTGTCGGCTCGGTCCCATGCATTATAATTCTGGCGGGAGAAATTTCAAGCGATTGGATACGTGCGAGTAAAGAAAGTTTTGTGCACACGTACATCCGTACAACCATCTGGACCCATATAAAGTAGATCCGACCAGTAGTATGTGCTGTCCAAGTGATTTTAATCGTACATGTGGACAAAATATGGAAAATGAATATTACCGTTGGTATTTGTTTATCTGACCGTTCATTCCGATCAGGAACTTGTGGGGTCATCGAGTGGTGAATTGACTCCATTTTGGGCCAGATTATATTCATTGTGCCCTAGATCTGACCGTCAGGAATGATCTATCACACGTATGCCACGTAGATACGTGTGTTATGATACGCGTATGGGTTTTTGGAAAGTGAAGAGACGGATACGGTATACCAACTCCTAACTACTTTCGTCCATGCAGTGCATTGAAGGAGTAGTGATGCATATGGTCCAATGATCAAGACCGTTGGTATGGATGGACTGTGGTTCTAAATATCGCATGTGGGACAATCCTATCCTTTAAATTGATGGCATGAAAATGCACGGTAAGGAAGAGCAATATCTGGTGTTATGGTCCACACTCAAATTAAAAGCCTGGAAGAATTTTTCTTCTTATTATTATTTTTATAATTTTGGAGTGGGCCATAAATGGCGGGTCACATCAGATCAACAGTCCAGATTCGTTGAACCATGAAATTCACTCTTTGAGAGAGAGAGAGGGGTAAGTTTTGGGGTCACAAAAGTACACACAATGATCATTATGCCAACGAATGGTCAACATTCAATGGACAAGAGTCCCCCAATCAGTAGCCAGTATAATCCAACGGCTGCCATTTTTTACACATAGCCACTCAAAGGTACAGCCCAACAGATGTACGGTGTGGATCTTTCATATCTACACATGGTGGGCCAAAATCGAGTGCGTTATAACTAATTTTAGATATTACTCGTTACAATGTCTGCTTTCCTATCACTCCATGAACGGCTTCTCTATTGCTCAATTGGGACACATTCCACTCAAATCTTGGCCGTCCAATCAATGGCCTACCTTTTTAATGTGCTATATGACGAAAAATTGCATGGACCAAATGATCCTTACCGTTAGATCAATGAAGCTTCTTTGGTGGAACAGTGACTATTGATTTTGCTAGCCATCCAAAAGTACTTTATGCACATATTATTTGTACATTGATCTGTGTGGCCCACACGTGTGACATTTAAATGATGTGTGCGAGGAGCTTTGATAAGCCCATATGCGTTTACAAGGCTGCTCATATACAGGGCCCCACTTGTACACTTACATCCAATCCATCCATCACGAGGGTCCCACCATGCTGAGTACAGCACCCAGAACCAGGCCGATTCGTTAATCTGATGCGTCAAAGCTTATGAAACAAATGGACGGCTGAGAAAAGAACTTAGACGAAGCTTTCCACCGGTTTCTAAAATCATGGCCCACCTAATGAGTGGACACAAGCATCTAGACAGTTAAACCCACCTGATGGACGGCTTGGATATTGCACCTGTTTCGCCATGCTCTTTCATAGTCTGACGTGTAGATAGATGTGTCCGTTGGCCAATCCAGGGTTTTTCTATATTAATAGGGCCGTCTGATCGGTCCACCACCGCTCCTCATCATGATCCACTATCAAAATTGGACATATGATCAGATATGACATGATCTGGACCGTTCGTCTGGCAGTTGCACCTATAAAATCCGAGTGGAGAAATCTCTTTTGTATGCCAATCTTAACCGTTCAATTGTCGACCATATGTTGAAAAGATAATAAGCAACGGTCGAGATTGAAAGGAAAAAGCTCTGCAATGCATCGGTTCTGTCCAATCCTTGAGAACGCATCTCAGACAACGGACACTTCTTCCTATTGTCTAGTTTCCGTACAAAGCCACAAACCACAGGGAAACATTGGCAGAGACTGACCATTCATGCGCGTGCAACCCCATATCCATGAATCCAAACCATCCGTATCTGGACCCCACTGTTGGGTGGATAACAGCTCCAAAATCAGACTGATTGGACACTCGTAAACTTTTGTCAGTGGATGCTTTTTTTGTTGAATTTGGGTTCACGGAGCGTTTTTACTTTTAACCGTCCATTTGATGTGATGGTCCAAAATCATTCATATAGGATCCTATTAGGTCTTGTCCAGGTAGAGAAAATTCTACTTTCTGTATTAGCGACACGTGTTTCCTTTCTTCCCACGTGTAATTGGACAATACCGTACAATAAAATATCTATGAGGCCCACCAAAAACAGGCCGATCCAAGGCTCATGTGGGCCACCGTGGGAATCGAACATACTCCTGGGGCAAGCTTTGGATCAGACTGATATTTGGGTGATTTTTTTTTTTTCTTTATTATTATTATTATTATTTAAAAAAAAAAATCCTGAAAATACTAACCTTTTCAACGGGTTGGTATCATATAAACATCAATGTGGGCCCACCAAAGTTTCAATGATGAATGTCTTTATTCCTACTATTTCCCCATGTAAGGCCCACTTGAATTTTATATCAATCCAACTTTTTAGACCCATATGCTAATATGAGCTGGCAAAACGGATGAACGGAGTGGATTTCACACAGACAACAGGGTGGGCCCCATAGATCTTTTTGTCACACGCTTTTCCATCCAATTGAGTGTACGAGTGGCGAACAACTTGGAAGAATCTCTTCTGGGGCTGTGACCAATCCAAATCTACTCCGTTTCAACGGTCCAGATTAAGTTAGGTATAGATTATGCCACGTGGAATTGTGCCCTGCTCTTACTCCCAAATCACCAATTTCCAATTAAATTCTCTTACAGCTGTAGTGCACCTCGGGTTCACCGAGCATTAACAGAACACGGTTGGCGGGAAAATAGAAGGAATTCAGAAACTGAAATTCAAAAGTCCATTTTCAAGACTGCGCTGGGATTCCCACACCACCTGAAGTAAAAACCCTGGAGATGGGAGGCAGAAGGAATGAGATACTGACAGAAGCAATGTCAGAAACCATGGGAGCGCGTGAGCTGTCACGTGAGAGTTAGCGCCCCTGCATTTCCCCTCCAAACAAGGAGCAGTTCACATAAAGGAAGGGTCCCTTCGACGGACACGTGTCAATGTCTTGGATTTTTTGTTACTGGTCTTTTGCCACGTGGCTGTACGGACTGCCGGTTTCTAGCCGCATTAGATGATGATGAGGATGATGCAACTCGTCAATGGTCTGCTCCATGCGACATCATTTCATGTCATACGTGTTGAGACTTCACATGCCACATCACGTGTCACATCCAAAACAACGTCTCACCAGGTGCGAATCTCGTACGTATATGAACCGTATATACCCTACCTACGGTTGTGTATGAATAGACTATCTGATGAACGTACAAAAACGCACGGGGTTCGCTGCCTCCATGTGCATGCAGTCACCTAAGTGCTGTGGGGCTTCCATGTTATACATATGTGCAATCCACTCCGTCCATCTGATGCGCTGCTTGATTCTAGATGTTGGAAACAAAAATCTAACAGATCCGCAACTCAGGTAATCCACACCATAGAGAATAGTGTAGATGGGATGCCAACTTTAGGTTTGTTTATGGGGCTACCATGGACTTTATCTTTCATCAAGACCGTTCATGAGGTGTGAATCACCGGGATGAAGGGAAATTATGAAAATCAGCAACATCCAAAACCAGTGTCGGCCAGAAGAGGAGAAGTGAGTAGTTTTGGACGCTGGTCTTGACCGTCTGAGCTTTTCGCCTTTCTGATATTTTGTATGTACGGTGGATAGTGGTTATCACCTGATGAACGGAGTAGATTTCACTTATACAACATGGTGGGCCTCAAAGAGCTTGGGTATTATGCTGGATGTGCATTAGGCGGTACCGGTCCTCTTTTTGTCGTCTATTAATAGACCTTCAACACTAGAGGTGTACATGAACCGAGATAGCTCAATTAATAGACCTTCAACACTAGAGGTGTACATGAACCGAGATAGCTCAATTAGCTGGCTTGACTCGACTTGAAAAAGCTTGATTCGAGTTTAAAGTTGGGTTCAAGCCGAGTTGAGTTGATTTTTTGAGCTCGAAAATGAGTTTGAGCTAGCCCAAGCTCAGCTCAACTCATCTTGGATGGAACTCAACTTGAATCAAACTTGAGCTAGCCCCAACTCAACTCAACTCGGATGGAACTCAACTCGATTTGAACTTGGATCGAACCAGTTTGGTGACTCTGTTACTTTGATATTAATGTTGCTCATCATGTGTTTGATAAAATAACTTAGTGAAATGTAGGTAGTGGCAAAGAAGGCAAGTATATGAAACAATTACCTTTATATATATATATATATATATATATATATTTTTTTTTTTATATATATATATATTACTTAGAAGGTGTTTGATAAAATACTTGTAAAACTACTGCTGCTGTTTTACATACAGTGAGATTTGGAAGGTGCAGTCAATGTGTTTGTGAAAATACTGCACGTGCGAACTTGGCTCGAACTTAGCTTGAATTTGGCTCAAACTCATTTTCAAGTGTTCGAGGACTGAGCCGAGCTGGCCAGTCAAGCTCAAGGATCGAGCCTAGCCGAGTTCAAGTTGGGGTCAATTAGCCGCCGAGCCGAGTTGAGCTGAGGCGACTCAGTTCGACTCAATGTACACCCCTACAACTAATTGGTGCTACGTAGGCTCACAATAATATGTGTTTTATCCACACCGATTTATCCATTTTTCCAAAACACTTTAGAGCCTGATTCCCGAAAAGAGGCATATCTAAATCTTGAGTAGACCACACTACATGGAAACGGTAGTGATTGAATGTCCACCATTAAAAATATCTAGGGCCGACTGTAATGTTTATTTGACATCTAACCTATTGATTAGGTTCTACCGACCTGGATAAAGGCAAAAACAATAAATATGCTTGATATAAAACTTTTGAAGCCCTAGAAAAGTTTTGAATAATAAGCATTCAATATTCGACATTTAATCAACAATTTTTCTGCAATGTTGTCTACTTAAGATTTGGATTTACTTGATTTTTGCGCCCATGCTATAAAATGATATAGAAAAATGGAGGAACGGAGTGGATGAAATACATACATCATGGTGAGGCCCAAGGAGCACTGACCAGTGACTAGTGGCTGCCTAACTAGCCCATCTGCGTCCGACATCGGAGTCATAAGGTGGGCCTCGCTTGTAAGATCAACGTACACGAAAATTACGGTGGTCCCACTTTCGTCAGACCATACTGTATGTTAAAACGGACGGCCGGAAAGTTTTTATTAAATGTTGCTTTGGTTTCGTATCACGTGGCCCATCTGATCAGTGGACCACCCTAACTTTTTGTCTCTGTGCGGCTCAGATCTGCCGTACAGTTGGTACGTGTACTGCATGCGAGTGTGCGTGAGGGGCTTGAAATCGGCCGGAAAAAAAAATGTAATAATTGAGAGGAGATTGTGAGTGGGGTTTAGAAGTCGCGTGTGTACATAACACAGCCCATCTACGTGCCATCAAACGTGCCAACATGGAAAATATATGAGAAATCCAAGCCGTCCATCTGGCCATCCCTTCATATATATGACCTTAGGTCTGTCTACGGATGAAGTGAGACCCAGTTATTGCAAGTAATCGATGACCTTGAAAAAATCTAATAAGGTCTTTTAAACCATCCATTTGTTCTAGAATTGTCCCCATCTGATTATTGGATCACACTGAGTTTTGGGCAAGAGCATCTCCTCGGTGGAAAACACCTGATGGACGGCTTCGATCATTAGTACAGTAGTTGAATTTTAACACGTGTAAAGGCAAATATATTAGCACATGTTTTACTCACGCGTATGGGATTGGCAGACTTTACGGTGCAAAACACGAAATTGTACGCCGCCCATCCATTTCTCCATCTCATTTAATGGCTTGAGCCAGAAATGGAAGCCGATTGGCTGCTGTACCTCACACAAGCTATATGGCTGCTGTAGGTACGTGTAGTGGAAAGACAAGCACTGACGCTCCTCAAGCTCTAGTCAGATCAAAGTTCCATAGCCCTGGTGATGTATTTATTATAACTCCGTTTATCTATTTTTAGAGATTATTTTAAAACATTATCCAAAAAGAAAAAATCAAATCTAAATATCATCTTGACTGCATAATAAATAGTAGTAGAGATAATAATTTTTCCCGTTAAAAAATTTATATGGCTCACCATGGTGTTTATTTTCCATCGAATCTGTTCAAAAGATCAAGAAGGCCTTAATGAAGGGAAAAAGAAATTCATATTGATCTAAAACTTCTGTAACCCAAAAAAGGTTTCAATGATAAATGCTCAATCCCCCACTGTTTTTTGTAGTGTGGTCCAATTGATAGTTAAATCTGTATTATTTTTAGTTTAAGCCTTAATACAAGCTCACCAAATGGATGGACGGTGTGGATATAGCACATACCTCATGATCAAACCTACAAAACTTGCTGATGTCAATACAGCACCCATGTAGCCGATGTGAGGTACACCGGTCCATTCGCCTTGGAAATAAAGTAATTCTAAAGCTCTAACGTGAATCACATCACATGAAAGATTCTTTTTGGCACATAAGTGATACTTGTGTACTAAGGGATAAGTTGCTCATTATGCCTTATACTAAAGAGTAAACTACGTTTGGCCCAGTAAATATATATACACAGTTTATCAATGCTATCCATTCATTTTTTTTCATACCATTTTGACAGTTGAGCATAAAATTGAAGCATGCACATCCAAAGCTCAAGTGGACTGCACTATAGGAAACAATGATAATAATGATTTATACCATTGAAGCCTTCCAAGGGCCATAGTAAATACATAGACGAAGGGAAAACACAAATTTCAGCTTGATCCAAAACTTGTGGCCCTCAACAATAGATGTTGAATTCATGTTATTTCCTATAGTGTAGTCTACTTAAACTTGGGATATGCTGTATTTTTAAGCTTAAGTTCTAAAATTCTTTGGTAAAATTGGAAAGATGATGTAAAACATGTTATAAATACATTCCTAACATGGTTGGATCAAAAGAAGTGGAATGTAAATTGATCGTAACTTTTGATCCAAGTATTATTATGATGTATCAGACAAAGTATGAATAATTGAAGTAGCACGAGAACTCGAGAACGAGCTTTTTTAAAGTGGATGGGATTGATGTAGAGCGGGTCATGGACACTTTCATGTTTAAGATGGATTAAAGAAGGCCCGATAGGAGGCGAAAGTCATCGAGACCATCAGAACATTAAAACAGATATATCTCACAAACCGAAATAAGTTACTCGACGTACTATATATAATTTTGGATAGGATGAGCTACTTTAATCAACCAACCCTTATCTATGTTGAATTTGCGAGATTCCATCATATCGATGTTCAAGTTTTATGTTTATTTTCGTTTTTATTATTTTTAGTAACTTTTGTTTTGATTGTAACTCTTCATCCGTTGGGCTTTAGGAGTTGTGTCCAATATTAAAAGTGTTTAAAAAAATTAGGAGAATAACATGATTAAACCACATTGGACACTTACTATAAATAGAAAATTTACTATTTACAATAAATTATAAAATTTAGAGAGTTTCAGTTGTAGTTTAATTCTGAAATTTTTTCTCAGGCTAATTAAGTATCCATATTTAAAAGGTTGTAGACTCGTTTATTTTATTAATCAATCAAATTACGAATTTTATAGAATTTATTTCTATATTTTTTTTTCTCGTAGATTCAAGAAGTCTCCGTGAGAAATTCAGAGAAGCCCTGTGGATTCGGAGTAGTTATTCTTGAGGAAGTTGTTGATCGACCTCATCACATTCATCCCTGCATATATATAAATCAAAGCAGGCCACAAAGTTTACTCATTATGCAATCCACTTCCCAGATGAAACAGTGGTGAGCCTTAAAAAGGTTTCAATGATTGAGTGGTTCACTTGAGTTTTCGACCTACTAATATTTGGCCCATATCTTAAAATGAAATGGATAAATGAAAGGACAACATCCAATACTGCCTAGCCGGGTGGTATTTGGGCCACCATCCAATCCGCTTTGGTAAAGGAATGCGGATTGGGTGATGAGGACCACACACCATGTACTCTGGTGGTTAGGAGACATGTTGGAAATGTGATTAGTGGGGCCCTGTTAGAGATGGCCAACCAAACTTTTAAAAAAGGCTGGGCCATCTCTGGCAGCATATATCCACCAATAACTTCTCGCCCTGTCTCCTCACCACCCAACACGTAGGCTACTTTACAAGCAGTTAGCCTCCATAGACAGACACATGTATGAAATCAGAACCGTTGATCATTTTAAAGTACCATAGATGAGGCACACCCAAAAAATTAAAACGAAAAAAGTACTAAGATGAACGTTCTTGAACTCATACACGTGTCACTTCATGTTCGGGGGACCCTGATGAACAGCTGGGATGCCATACACATTCCCAAGTGGGTCCCATCTGCAGCACGTGTAAAATCATCTTCTTCTACGTGGACCTTAGTGTGACATACACAACAGTTGGTACACTGCGTCGTACCGACGTGTACAAAAAAGTGTTGCAGATGATTCGGTCCCATTGAGAACTTCCGGACTAAATCAGTTTCCTTGAAAACGTACAAACGACATCATTAACTTAAATTAAACAATCTACAATGTGGGACTCCTGTCTCTAAAAGTCCATGTTTTGTCCAGTGCATCTCGACGTACTGCACTAAAATACATCAGAACTTTGGCCATTGGATTCTGGGCTTTGTCAATGAGACAAACCATCCAATGGATAGGGCTCCCCTTGGATAGAGACGGCCCGAGAAGCTCTCAAACTCAATAATTCAACTCATTTGATTATACAAAAGGTTATTGTCACTTAAAAGAGATTATCAAGTGGAGAGTTTTTATTTGTTGACTTCCCACCATACAAAGTGATGGTTTGGATAGTTCCAAGATGACACATAATTCAAAACTAAGGTCTTAACATAGTATTTGAATCTGGCTTATCTTCCAATCATCTAAAGTATTTATATGATTAGTTCAGCTTTTATGGTGGAAAGTTTATAAATAAAAGCTCTCAATTGAATTATTTCAACCCTTTAATATTTTAAATCTTTAGCTTTGAATATGAATGGTTACCCTAGCCTTGATACAATTAATGAGTTTTTGGGCATCTCACATCTAAGAGAAGCTCTACTAAATGGGTAGTTTGTCTCATCAAGAAATGCAGAAATCGAACCACTAGAGTAATGCGCGCTTTAGGATATATTTGAGCAAACCTCATGAAACTCGAGCAATCCTAACCTTAAAATTTTTTTATTTTTTTTGATGCAATTGGAGGATTAGATGATTTTTTATTTTTAACCATCCAATAAATGTTTACAAATTTAAATTTAGATAGGGAGGTAAATATGCTTTTCAATTCTTGATACATATGAATGGATATGAATAACCTGTAACCTAAGTTAGAATTCCCTGTAACCGAAAGTTTTATGGAGCCCACCATGATGTGTATGCTATACCTACCCTGTCTAATCACTTTGCCAACTCATCAATCTAATTTGAGAAGCTGATTCCCAATGACCATGCCACCTTGGATATTCCCTTAGCATGTTTCTATCATGATGCATGTGTTTTATATCTATGATGCCCATTCATTTCTCAATGTCATTTTAAGGCAAATCAAATAAAAGATGCATGTGTTTTATATCCATGATGCCCATTCATTTCTCGATGTTATTTTAAGGCAAATCAAATAAAAGAAGCAAATCAAAAGCTCAAATAGACCACTCTAGGTAATGGCACTGACTATTGAGACCTTCTTAAGGTCCATCATGATTTTCATTTATCATCTAACTTATTTATATTGTGTCATGGACCTAGATGAAAGTAAAACACAAATGGAAGCTTGATCCAAAAGCTTGTGTGACTGCGAGAAGTTTTTAATGGTGGGTGTTTTCTTGTGATGTGGTCTACTTGAGCTTTGAATCTGCTTATTTTTTAATTCGTGACCTAAAATTAAATGGAAAAACAGATGGATGACCTGATTAAAACACATACATCATGGTGGGCCCTAAAACGCCTGTCAGCAGGCAAACAGGACTGTTTGATTCCAGCTAACATGTGATACGTGCACATCAAGCCTCATCTATGCCAGAGTGTCAAATAACTCCCCACAAAATAAGCAAAGACGGTCCACCTATAAAGGAATAAATCAGCTGACATCACGTGGGTGGGCCCAATAGATAGAACCCGGATTTAGGGGCGGAAATTCTAGCGTTTGTCGAGCATCATTGCCTTGTAAGCGTGTTCTTTGTGGGGCCCACCATCTGAATACAACAAGGAGTGGAGCCCACCAACCTACCGTGTGAGAAGGTCTCACATGCGACAACCACTGATTGAACGGTGGATATTAAAGATTAAGATTGAACGATTGTTTAGCACGCTTAAATTGAGGAAGTTGATTGCTTCCTACCTAATCCGTCCGAGCAGGGCTCTGTGGGCCCACAGTGATGGAAGTGTTTTATCCACGCCGTTCATAGTTTTTCTCAGATCATTTTTAAGATATGAACCAAAAATTGAGGCATTTCCACATTTTAAGTGGACCACAAACTGGGGATTGAACGTCCACCATTAAAAGCTTCTTGGGAGCTGGAGAAGTTTCGGATCACGCCGATATTTGTGTTTTCACTTCATCCACGTCTACATTACCTTATGAATAGGTTGGATGGTAAAAAAAACATAACGGTGGCCCTTAGAAAGGTTTCAACGGTGGTTGTCATTATCACTACAGCTTCCTTTGGTGTGGTCCACTGCAGCTGTGTATCTGCTTAATTTTTAGGATGATACCTTAAAATGATGTGAAAAAATAGATGAACGACGTGGATAAAACACTTACATCACGGTGGGCCCCACAGAGCCCTGCCCGGACGGATTACTGTCCGGGCGGGGGTAGGACGCAATCCGCTTCCCTAAATTGAATATTTAACGCCAATGATTGAACTGGATCATCGTTGCTATTATTGTAGGGTTTTGATAGGATATCGTGCCCCATGTACAGCACCATACATCAGCCTGTTTCCACCCCAGGTTTGAATCCCAAAATTGATCTGAACCGTTAATGGTTTCATAAATACCATGTTTAAGCTATGTTCTTTCAATCATGCTTCATTTATGATCGTAACCTTTGACTGCTTGGATCGAATATGAACCATTAGATATTCATCTTCATATACAGTCAATCTTTTTCTTGAAAGTATCTTCAGATGGCTCTATAGCATAGAAGCTAGACCATGAACGGTTCAGATCATCATTTAAGATGAACCAGGGGTGGAAACTGTCCCTCATGCGGTACTGTGGTAGTCAGCACCGTGTCCTATCAAAACCCGTTATTGTATGTTGAGAAGTGATGTTGTAGAGTGCATCTGAACTCTAAGTTCTCCGCTTTCTAATATTTTTTAAAGGTCTCGTATGTAAGTTGAGAAATGTACACACGCATGTCTCTTATTCGTCAATATATCGTGTCAGTGGGACATCTAAACCATGCAAAGGATCGATCACAACCTTCAGTAGAAAATCGGGAAGATCCATTTAAAACCAACGGCTGCCAATTCATTTGCTTGGTGTGGGGCGTTCTACCGAATATTCCATCCTGATTTTAATCAGGTGATCTATATGGTGCGGCCACCTTTTGCACTGCTTGAAGGGCAGCATATTCACATGCTTCTATCTGATCGTTCTCATGTAGTATGATCAGACTTTTGGAGCACACTGTACTTTTGTGTCCCAAAAGATTATTTGTATGGGCTGTGTAGTTGAGCTTATGATAAGCAAATGAGGAAAACTTTGATACTCTGGCTGTGCGATGATACGCAGGCACTAAAAAATCACTAAGAAATCGCATACGTGGCTTGCAAGTAAATTGAATTAAACTGTTACATAACATGATGGTTCTCAGTTTAAATGTATCAGATCCAAAAACTAGTTTGATCATACTACTATCAGATTGGTGGACATAAAATGATGGTTCTCGGTTTAAATGTATCATGATCCAAAAACTAGTTTGATCATACCACTATCAGATTGGTGGACATTCATCCAACGGTTGAAAATGAAAAAAATGAAAAATATAGGACAATCCTATTTCAACAAACAAACCAAAATGCTTTTTAGACTGCGACTTAAGCTACGATGGTTACCTAATATAATCTGTTAAACTTATGCATCATACAACTCCCTTGAGTAAATTAGCCAACACGACTGAGAAGAGAGTTGTGTGGACTCACTCCATTAAGTGCCAATGAAAAGGTGCCATGTGCGCGTGTACAAGTGTGGGACCCACACTTGCCGTGCAAAATCATCATTTCATGTATAGAGTCTTTAGTCTTTTATTGTAGGCTCCCTATATGACGTGCGCACATGATGCTTTTTTATTGACAAAACGCTCTACTGAATACAATCCACATCCATACAATGTGCTCCTACATGCCTTAAACATGGCATCAACCAAGGCATCTATATATAAATATATAAAATCAATTGTGTCAACCCTTTTGTCATTTACATTTTTTTTTTCTTTCTTTCTTTTCTTAACTTAGAATGGATGCTTTTTGTTTTTATTTATTTATTTATTGTGGAGCAAGAAAGGAATATAGTATTTTGTGTCGATTGGACCAGCCACTCACTACTGGGCCATGGGGCCAAAAATCTGACAGTGATTAACAGCTCAGGTGCCTCATCCCAATCAACAATGGGGAGATGATGATGACCATATGGGTTTGTATGTGGGGCTTAAAATTGTGT
Source organism: Magnolia changhungtana (assembly GCA_030180095.1). Lineage (NCBI taxonomy): Eukaryota > Viridiplantae > Streptophyta > Magnoliopsida > Magnoliales > Magnoliaceae > Magnolia > Magnolia changhungtana. The sequence goes on along the minus strand of JASAUF010000205.1, from coordinate 658,877 downwards.
TTATGTTCTACCCAACATGTTCATCAAATGAATCACACTAGAAATAAAAGAGACAATTTAAAGTTAGTCTGATTCAAAACTCAAGTGGGCCACACTTCCCACATGCACCTGCACCACATATCACACAGTACCGTACTAGTCATACATTAAAAGGACTGACGTAATTAAATGCTGAATTCATTCAGGGAGTGGATCCCTTGCCTCCATTCTCCATGTCATTGATGTAGACATAGCATGCGGAACCATAAATAGATCATAGACATATCAAAATAATTTTGGTAGGTCCAATGGTGAATGGGTCACAATCCTATACATACATTATTTGAAGATTTTTACTACAATGGTCTAGTCAATGGAAACTTGTGGAATACAACTGATCAACATGGCCTATGATGATGGACCCAAACCTACCAATGTGACTATGGAACTATTCCATTCCTCTAATTCACAGTTAGAATGGTTCAGGATAATTATGATCAGTCATTGGAATTGCCGGGCCCACCTAAATGGAAGTACCTTTTCTTCTATATTAATAAAATTTCACGTACCATGGTCCCACCTTTATTCGAAAAAAAAAATGACAAAAATCTTTACTTTTTTCTATGTATTGAAATTTTAACCTAAATTCGATTGGCCTAACTTGAACTTTAGGTTGAATTGAGTTAAGTTAGTTGTGCATCAGTACGACATGCATGAGAAGATAATGAGCCACTGAACTTTTTTAATAGTCTAAAACTATCATAGAAGTCCAACCCTTCTCTTCGAAGTCGTTTCTGCCGTGGTGCTAAGTTGGCAACATATACCTAACCAAGTTATGTGAGCTTTGTTAATATCTACTATTTCTTTATTAATCATGGTTTTGATTGTACTATGATGCCTTTGGCATATTACTTCGCCTTCTCTAGTTTCTCTATCCTCACCGTCGGCTTCTTTTTTGTACCTTTCAAATAATCCAAATCTATCACGGACTTTACATTGGATGGTGGACAACCAAAAATTAAAACTTTTTAATTAAAACATTTCAGCGATATGGCTTTCTTTTGAATAATTAAAGGGTTGAAATATTTTAATCAAATAGTTTTTTATTGTTGTTTGTTTTTTACCTATATTCTCATCTATGGTGTCACTAAAAGGTCCACAATCCAATAAAAGATTTTTTTTTTTTTTTTTAAACGTATATTAAATCTTTCTCACTTTGTAACTAGGTCTGGCAATGAGTGGGCTACGCAAAATCAATATCTTGAATAGGCCCTGCCCCAACGGTTCAAAATCGTGGCCGGAACAAACCCTAGGCCCACCTGTTGCTAACCCTATTTGTAACTATGGGTGGTTTCGTCATTTCACACCTTATTACCATGTTACGTGAAGAATAAAATATCTATCCAAGGCCATGGCCAGGTATTTGCTGCTACACCGAATGAGATCATCGAATGATCAGCTGTTTACATTCAAATCCACTCATTGAACGGCTAGGATTATTTTCATGGAACAAGAAGACCATTCATGCGTATATGTGGTGGGCCAACCTGCTGAAATGGGTCTTAGATAAATCCACATGGTTTAACTAGTAGACTAGGATTTAACTCTAGCAAGTCTAAAGACTTGGACAAGAAGGTGCGACTCATCTGAGTAGACTCGGACTTGATTGGACCCGATCGAGCTCAACACAATAAGTCACTCATGACTCAGCTGAGTCAGGCCGATTTACCCGTAACTCGGGTGAGTGCTGACTCAACTCGAAACCCAGCCAGTCAATCCGAGTTCTCGGGTCTTTTAATCATGTTATCTTCACAATCTCACAACCTTTTCTCCTTTGGCCCTTCTCATCCTGAAAACTGCATTGGAGCATTTTAAAGTGAGATTTTTTTTTTTTAGAAAGGTGGGAGGACATCACTCATAACTTTGTTATTCCGTTTAAAAGAAATTTATAACTTTCGGGTGCGCTCCACATCAAAAAATAAAAAAATTACGTGTCTTACCTGTCATATATACTTTTAAAGAAACAAGATTTAAATCATATGACGCTTTGGCTGCATATGATGCTTGATATATATTGCAAGCATCTATGAATGGTACACATGGATATTTGTGGCAATTAAATTCAGATTAGCTGAATAATTAATCCTAACCTTTAATTTGTGGACACTTGTTTACTGAAATAAGACCATTGGATATTTTTCATTATTAGCCATCCAATAAAAGTTACAAATCTGATAGTCAGATAAATAAGGGTAATTATTTATTAATGATACATCTAAACATGTGATTTGGAGAGTCCAGATTTTAATTTTTAAACAATTTTTAAGTGCTCGCCTATCATTCATCACATTCTACAAGAGCATCAAAATTTTCCTTGAAGAAAAATGATGATAAAAGAACCCATGCTAGCCAGTAAGGCCTCCTTTGGATATTTTCCTTAAACCAGTATATAAGGTAAATCTGGTTTATGATTAATTATAAGTAAATTGGTTCTTTTTTTTTTTTTTTTTGAAATACTTCAAGTTACTTAATCATTTCTGTATTTTTTTTCTTTTACACATGCACACTCACACCCATACACCATACTGAGTACTCGAACCCATGACATCTTGAAACTCTGGTAAGTCTACCACTTATCACTGAGTTATGAGTAGAGACCACTTAATCACTTCAGCTTAATAAGTAGAAACCAAGATAAGTTACTTGAGGCATAAGTAGCTTATCTTGAGTAACTAATTACAATCCAAAGGCAACTAAATGATGGATTTGGTTTGAGTCTCCTCCCTTAAATTCCATTTCAATTTTTCAAATATGAAAAGCTTGTGTTACACATACCAAATCAATAAAGACTTTGCTCCAATACATACCCAAGCGTTCCTTTATTTTTAGTTTTCTTCTCTTTTGTTTTGTTTTGTTTAATTTGTTTTTTTTTTTTTTTTTTTTTGTTTTTGCTTTTTGTTTTTTTTTTTTTTTTTTTTTTTTTTTTTGGCACCTTAGCATTAGATCTGGGGGAACCATTAATATGATGGGCACCGATAGGTGATGGTCAGGGGGAAAAAAAAAAACCCCTTCAAGATTGGAAGATCCAATCAGTGGCCGTCCAAAAATGATTAAAGGGGATGGTCTATATTCAAAGGAATAGAGCTAAACGATTAAAGGGTTGAGATATATTAATTTGAGCCTATAGTTAGGCCCATCATATTCACGGTTGGAATCATAGCTACGTAAAAATGGCAATGCGTCAACATGTATTGTATAGCAAACCTAGCGAATAAAGACAAGGTCTCAAGTCCAACTGGTTGGACCAAAAGGTACGGTCCACCCAGGGATTAACTTCAAACCTATCAAGTGAATTTGAAATCCAACCCTTCCAATAGCTTGGCCGACAAAGAAGATCACTAATAACAAAACTGAGCCTCATATACACACCAGATAGACCGCACAATATAAAACAATAACAAGCCATTGATAGATAGAAAAATAAAAGTATGGTCCACTAGTTTAGTGGATATGGATGATTTTTTCATAAGGTGATTCAAATGATAGTTCCCACCTATTGGAGAGTTTGGATGTCTCACACAACTGAAAGGCTGGAAATTATTCACTGAGTGGACTGTAACTTATAGCCCAAACGATTGGACTCTAGACCTTCTCCATTAATAAAGAGGACGTTTCATCTACCTCTAAAGATGGGTCCAAATTGCCAAGGTGGGTATTATGGAAAGTGAAAGAGGAAGCCACGATCCCATTCCACTCAAATGGGTGGCCCACCAATCACATCATGGCAGAGCTGCCCCTACTGGTGGAGGTCAAAGGGTAAGAAAGTGGATTTGTCAGCATCCTCCTTTGCATTCGTGTGGGTGATCTCCAAAGACAGTTTCATGTTAATGGGCCCCACTTGTAGATCACCCACACGGTTGGTTGTCCATCAGTCAAGCTGCACTTAATTCCCTGGTCGAGAAGTGCTAGGGGGGTTCGGATAAGATTACATTTAAGAGCTGGCTTGTGGCACATGTTTCCATAATCCAAGCCGTTCTGCAATTGGGGTGCACCATTTACATGCCCTGCCCTAGCGGGGCCACTTATCAGGCTAGCTACATGTGTGTACAGGAAATGAACGGGTAGTAATGGACGCGGATTAGCTACTGACAGGTTGTAATGAGACTTACTATTGAAGTGACGTCACCAAGTTCTGTGGGCTCCACCATGATGTATGTTTTGTACACCATCAACCCATATGGAGATCATGTCAGAGTGCATGAGCCAAAGAATAAGTTAGATCTAAAGCTCGAATAAACCCCACCACGGAAAACAATGGGAAGAGTGACGCCCACCAGTTAAATTAAACTTCTAAGGGCCACAGAAATTTTTTATGAAGCTGATATTTTTGTTTTCCTTTGATTCATGTCTAACCGGGTGGATCTTAAATAAATGTCACGGTGGTACCTAGGAAGGTTTCAACAGTGGGCGTTGGGTTCACTCCAGCTATGGGTTTACCTCATTCTTTGGCTTATGCCCTAAAATGATTTCTCCAGCTTTGGGTTTACCTTATTCTTTGGCTTATGCCCTAAAATGATTTCTCCAAATAAATGTATGGTACAGATATAATACATACATCATGGTGGGGCTCATAGAACTTGGTAATGCCACTTCAGTGGCAGGTCTCACTACTTAAGCTATCGGTAGCTAATCCGCATCCATTAATAATGGTATCAATATTCAAAGCATGTCGGTGGCCCATGAGTGGGCAACCACGGTGATATAAAATCTAAGCGTAACACATTTCACAAGAGTCTTACGGTGAATATGCTTTATAAACCCTTTTTCTGTCAGTATTAAGTTAATTTTACTTTTTAAAGCATAAAAACCAACATTAGTTTCCTCATTCAGTCTTACGGCAAATTTGCTTTTTATCTGCAATCCTAGCTTCTATACTTAGAGTGTTTTCACATCAATGGTGAGATGTTATTGATTTTGATCCATCCATCCTTCTGATACCCACCTATTAAATAAGCTCTGATCGGTGTGATTTCTTGTCCATGGCCCGTTTACTATTAGACCCACTGATGCTAAGCGTATGATCCAGATGTTGCCGTTGATGATACATATCCGGGCAATGGAGATAGGTGCACAAAATTTCATGTGCTTCCAGAGGCACTGGATCAGATGTACTGTGTGGCTTGCCAAATCGGAAGATCCTAGCCATTGGATCTTTGGTCTTTCCTCAATTGAATGTGGCCTGTTGATGCGTTTCTTTTTAATCATGTGTTTACATTCCATTAATGGAAATATTAGAGTTGATTGATTGTGGAGATTTTTTGGAAATGGCACATCCATGATGGGTCCGTCACATCAATGGCGTAGATAGACCAGTCCTCATTAGTTTTGCACATGGAACTTTCCTGTGCCAAACGAATGGTAAATACAGGTAGTAGATGGTTGGGTTATATCTTCCATCTAGTGAATAATTGCCTATGTGACATCTACGCCGTCCAATACGTTATCGCAGACAAGAAGATGATCAAATGAGAAAACGTCAAACCGTATCCGTTCATTGGTTTTGTCGGAACTTGTTCTTTGGACCCGGAAAACAATTATCCATTTTTCTATTCACTATAACAATTTAGACTTTTTATGACGAGTACTCGGCGCCAATTTTGTTGCAAATAATGCGTTACAAATTTTATTTAATGATGAAAACGGTGACCCGTCGCCAATGACTTAATTATTTACAACCACCTAATGAAAACGGTCCACGTGAAGCAGCACCTCATGAAACTCCCGGGACTAATTTTTACTTTGAGCCAAAACTTTGGTTGGCTATGAAAAATGAAAATAGTTTCTTCCATTGAAAATTTGCATTTCTCTTTGCTATAAACCACCAGAATTTTAGATCAGTGTGAAAATTTTTCCCTTAAGGTTTCATGGGATTCTGCATCACATGGACCGTTCGGATTAAAATCCCATGACACGTGTGCAAAAGCGCACATGCGCATAGGTGTGCAGGTGAGCATGACTATATATATATATATATATGATATATATATATATATATATATATATATATATATATATATATATATATATATGAAAGGTTTTATAGGTCAAGCTCACTGGAACTTCCCATGAGTTCGAGCTGTGTAGGCCCCACCATGATGTATGTCAAACATTAACACCGTGCATTTGATGGTCCCCTTTAAATTATGAGATATCCCAAAAAGCAGCCCGTATACGGAACTCAAGTGGGCCATATCATCTAAAATCATGTGAAGACATGACTAAAACATATAAAAGCACTTGGCGGGGCCCACTTGAAATTTGGATGCATTTGAAATTTGGTCTGACTCCTCATCCAAGTGGGACACACATAATGGATGGGTTGGATTTGTGAACCACAACTCGGTGGGCCCAACAAATGATTATGAATGTTTTGGATAACCCCTCTCTACTTTTGTACGTGGTGTGGCCCACACAAGTCACAGATTTACTTGATTTTTAAGCCCTAGACCCAACATGAATGGGTGAATCTGATTGATGGGGTAGAGACCTCATGGGAAGTTCCCATAAGCTCGACCGCATAGAACCTTTTCCCATATATATATATATATATATATATATATATATATATATAAGAAGATGATGATACATTGGCCTCATTTTATGGAGTTGGAGGACACAAGTGGTATGATTCTTGCACCATGACTTATCACTGATGGTACTGTGGAATGAACGGTCCTGATTGATCTCATGTGTCATTCAAGCTTTGGAGACGTTGATAAGTCTCACGTGTCATTCAAAAGCTTTGGAGACGTTGCTAGGTTCTCAGGAGCTCAATTTACTATTATATCTAACTATTATTTTAAGGAAAATGCTATCTTTATGGGGATACCAGCAATGTCTTCCAAGATTTTAATTGACATGTGAGATGGCCAATAATCGATCAAGACCGTTCAATCATTGATGCCTGTAGAGGCAATCTATGAACTTCATGCCAAGATCCCAAAGGTCCTAAAACCATCTGTTTAATTCTGAGAACCGTAGATGTGCTCCCTTGGAATCTAGGCAATCCAGGGTGGGGCATATTGATATAAGATGTTTCGAGATGATGATTTGACCTATTTCGTTTCTTTACCCCATCTTGACCATCCATTTGTAATCCAATTGATTAAATGGCGAGAATCATCCGATTAATTTTCGTACCATGAATTTGCGTGGGACGGTATGAACGAATGGACCGTCCAATTAGTGATATCATTGCTGATGTGGACGTGGTCAATCCCCTTATTCTAAATGAGCTTAATTACTAATTAAATAATTAATAAGATCCGATTCCTCTAAACTTTTGTGAAATAAGCTTATTCTACAAATGCCTCGCATGCTGTGGTGTACGTGGACCTCAAATTCATCCAACATGGCCCACCAACATTAAAATAGGACGCCCAAAAAATAATGTAGGCCACTGCATGGATTTGAGGTTTCCGGGTCATTGTCTATTCTTCCCTGTGGTGTGGCCCATCTGATGATTAGATGAGTCCGATTTTCAGGCCCTATAATCATCATGGTTGGGCTCACTTGATGTGCAGTTTGAATGGCATACACACAAAACAGTGGGCCCCACACAGACAGACAGAGATAATTATTCTAGTCACTTATAGAGGAAGCATGGTTTTATGACTCGCCAGAGTCACCCTCCTGACCAAACGGTTCACCCATTGGATCAATTGGGTCAACCCCATGGCATCACCATGAAGTTATAATTAAATTAATTAAAATTATTTTAAAATTAAGAAAGATAAAGGGTGGTGGTCCTAATCTTGATGATTGGACTGAAAAAACCCATATGACTAAGGTGGAAAAAAAAATGGTTTTGAAGCGACCTGTCACAATCCTAGGTCTAGGTCATGGACTTGGCCAAGATATTATACATAAGTACAAAGAATTGTATAATAGAATAGGTGTATGTAGAAAGTTTTAAAGTTGTAGAGAATTATAGAAACTTTTAGAATTGTATAATGAGATCTAAAGTTGTGTACTAATCTCTGAAAGTTTCTAGAGAACTCTCTTAGGATCTTTCATAGGAAAGCATTGAATATTTAAAAAATATTTTACGAAAATTTCGAATATTTTAAAAATATTTTACAAAAATTTCGATGGATAAGTTCTTAAGAATTCTATATAGTGGGCCTTATTGATCAACGGTCTGGATTATATTATAGGTTGAATAATGTGATCAGGTGCACTAGTGAGCCCCACTAAGTTTTGATACATCCATAATTCGTGTAAGGGGTGGTGTGTTGCTACTGTGATTCGCACACAATAATGTAATGGAACTGGGATTCCCAGTTTCGTGTGGAGCATTTCAAGAAGAGGAGTTTTGATGGGTTTCAAACTCCTCTACCCCCTTATAGCTGTAAGAATAGGCTAGGTCCCCAATCCAACATCATCTAAAGAAGTCTCAATCCCATCACCGTTTTCTCTAAAGGGTGTAAGGAAAGGAAGATCCCGACATTTCGATTCTACAGTAATGCAGTCACAGATAGGCAAGCTATTAATGTAGAGCAAGTCGCGGACAGTTTTATGGCCAAGATGGATCAGAAAAGGCCCAGTCGACGACAGAAGTGATCCAAATCGTCGGACCTTAGATCGGGCATATCTCGCAATCCGGAATGAGTTAGCTAATGTAAAATATATGATTTTAGGGTAGAATAAGCTACTTTAGCTAACCAACCCATGGAGGTGGTTGTGCAGCCCAGAATTGCGCAGCCCCGTAAAATATATGATTTTGGGGTAGAACCAGCTACGTCGGGTTGCGCATCCCGGAATTGCGAAAAAACCCCTGGATCGACAGTCGTTTCCCTGTTTTAATTTCATTTTTACTATAAATAATAAGTTTTAATTTGATTATAACTCTTCATCCGTCGAGCTTTAGGAGCTGCGCCCAACTTGAAAAGAGCTTAGAATAATTAGGAGAGCGGTTTGGTGAAGCCAAATAGGACACTTACTATTTTTGGCCGAAAACCTTGTGCACTAGTAGACATCACGACCATCTATAAATAGTAAGTTTACTATTTATAGTAAGTCACGATTTCTAGGAGTTTTAGTTGTAGTTTGATTCTGATTTCTTTCCCATTGCTTGGTACCCCTATTTAAAGGGTTGTGAACTCGTTTTTAGTCATCAATTAATCAATTTCGAATTTCTTAGAATTTATTTCTATTTTCTACTTTCTTTCCTCGTGGATTCGAGAAGTCTTTATGAGGAGTTCAGAGAAGCTCCGTGGATTCGGAGTAGTTATCCTCATCACGTTCATCCCTGCGTCGATTGGTATCAAAGTGAGGATTCCCCTCAGGCCGATGGCAAACAATGAAGGTATGAATCAAAATCCTGTAGACAGTGATCTAGGGATTTATTATCTTTAAGAAAGAATTAAAGCTTTCCACCAGGAGAGTCAGTTGACCATGCAAGGGCTGCAGGCAACCCTCGACCGTCTTACGGATGCGCTACTTTTGTTCCGAGCCCTAGGCGGTGCTCCACCACCTATGGTTGCTCCACCACCCATGGTTACTGTACGACACAACCCTGATTTCCATAGAGCACTACTAGTGGCAAACCGTAGGGCTACACCAAATGATTCAAATTCTAACGACGAGAACTTTAATGAGGGTTATGCCCGACGACCAATTCATCCAGGTGATCATCTAGATCGTGCTGAAAGAGACTATCAAGGTAAGGCTGAACTTCCTAGTTTTAACGGTTTATTACGTATAAAAGATTTTCTCGATTAGCTAGCCGAAGTAGAGAGATATTTTGATTATATGGATGTGCCAGATCATAAAAGGGTAAAATTGGTAGTGTTTAAATTAAAATCTTGTGCTTCTGCATGGTGGGAACAATTACAACTCTCAAGAGCCCACCAGAATAAGGCGTTCATCTCATCATGGTCACGGATGAGACGTCTTCTTCGATCACGATTTCTTCCCAGTGATTATGAACAAATACTATTCCAGCAATATCAAAATTGCCAATAAAAAAATCGAACCATCACAGATTATACTGAAGAATTCTAGCAGTTGACTACACGAAATGATCTGTCAGAATCTGAATCACAAAAGGTGACATGATTTATAGGTGGGTTGTTGCCAACAATTCAGGACCGAGTTCAGATGTACCCAGTCGAGACTGTAGATGAAGCAATTCAATTGGCGGGTAGGGCAGAAACACAACTTGCAAGAGCTCATGCTTATCTATATCCTTCAACTCGACCCCTCATGATGGGTCCCACGCAGGATCTAGTGCTGGCACGAGGAAAAGATCCAGTAGGAGAATGTCTTCAACCTCCTACAACCCAAACCGTGATATAGGGAGCAACTCATCCAGACCTCAACGTGCAGCACCCACAATAGCGGGCCCGAGTAGGATTTCAAATCCTTATGCTTGGCCAAGGTTGAACAATTGTTACCGCTGTGGCCAGCCAGGCTACTTATCAAACACTTGTCCTCAATGTTCCGCAACACACTTGATTATAAACGAATGGGGCACTGAAGATGAGGCGCAGAAGAAGTCCATGACTTTGATGAACATGAACAAACCACTGAAGAAATAACAAGTGGCGATAAAGTGACGGGCAAGGATCGTGGCGAATTTTTAGTTGTGAGGCGATTACTGTATGCCAGGCGAAAGGAATTACATCCACAGCGATACAATATATTTTGTACTCAGTGCACTGTCAACGGAAAGGTCTGTAATGTGATCATAGACAGTGGTAGTAGCGGGAACATCGTCTCAAGAGTGATGGTAGACAAGTTGCAGCTACTGACGATGAAACATCCTATTTCGTTCTTAATTGGCTGGATTAAAAAGGTGAATGAGACAAAGGTAACTGAACAATGCAATATCTCATTTTCAATTGGTAAAAATTATAGGGATCAAATACTTTGTGACGTGGTCGACATGGAAGCTTGTCATATGCTACTCGGTCGACCCTGGCAATCGAACCGTGATGCGACCCATCGGGTATGAGATAATGTCTACATATTCGTCAAGGATAGTCAAAAAATAATCATTGCCCCTATGGCACCAGAGAACCACCCTGAAGCTTTTAAAGTGGAAGGGAGTTCCCTCTTGACCATTAGGAATTTCATGGAGGAATTTAAGGAAACCGGCGAGGTATACACCATAGTGGTGAAGGGTGAGGAAGAGGAACCCTCAAACATCCCTTCAAGTTTAAGACTGTTGCTAAACGAACTCAAAGAAGTCTGGCCTAAGGATTTACCTGATGAATTGCTCCCATGACGGACATCCAACATCACATATACCTTGTCCCTGGGGCTAGCCTGCCTAACCGCCCTCATTATCGGATGAGTCCGAAGGAGTACGAGATACTTCAGGAGCAAGTGGAGGAATTAATCCGTAAGGGTTTCTTGAGAGTGAGCATGAGCCCATGTGTCGTACCAACATTATTAACGCCAAAAAAAGATGGAAACTGACGCATGTGTGTCGACAGCCGGGTAATCAACAAAATTACCATCAAACATCGGTTCCCAATACCACGGTTGGACGACATGCTCGATATGTTAGAAGGGGCCAAAGTGTTCTCTAAACTAGATCTAAGGAGCAAGTACCATCAGATTCGTATCTGACTCGGTGATGAGTGAAAAATGACATTCAAGACCAAGGAATGGTTGTATGAGTGGCTGGTCATGCCTTTCGGCCTATCGAACGCATCAAGTACTTTTATGCGTTTGATGAATCAAATTCTAAAACCGTTTACTTGCGTTTGTGGTAGTATATTTTGATGACATATTGATATATATTCGGAGGAGGCGAAGCATAGAAACATCTTAAAGTGAGTCTTCTGCAGATCCTACAAATTAACAAGTTATACTTCAACTTGAAGAAGTGTAGTTTTTTAATTGACAACCTGTTGTTTCTAGGATTTGTTATAACGTCCACAGGCATTCGTGTCGACGATGAAAATGTGCGAGCTATTAGGGAATGACTAATCCTGATAAACATTCATGAGGTGAGGAGTTTTCACGGGTTGGTGACTTTCTATCGTCGATTTGTGCAAGATTTTAGCACCATAGTCACGCCTATAAAAGATTGCATGAAAAAAGGACTATTCCAGTGGACCAATAAAGTTAACAAGAGCTTTCATGAGATCAAGCATCATTTGTCTACAACACCGATCTTGGTGCTTCATAATTTTGATAAATTGTTTGAGGTTGAGTGTGACGCTTCATACGTCAAAATTGGGGGAGTATTATCACAGGAAGGCAGATGGGTAGCCTTCTACAATGAGAAGCTCAATGAAGCCCGAAAGAAGTGGTATACTTATGAGCTTGAGTTGTACGCAGTTGTTCAGGCGCTACAACATTAGCGACATTATCTGATTTAAAGAGAGTTTGTTCTGTACACTGACAATCAAGTATTAAAGTTTATTAATAGTCAAACTAACGTGAATCGTGCGCATGCTAGATGGGTGGCATTTTTATAGGAATTCACGTTCATTCTGAAGCACAAGTCAGGACAGCAGAACAAGGTGGCTGATGCGCTTAGCCGTCGTGCATCACTACTTGTTACAATGAGCAACAAGGTGGTCAACTTTAACTGTCTCAAAGAGCTGTATGCCGAGGATGAGGACTTCAAAGATTCTTGGGTGAAGTGCCAAGAAGGTCACCCCAGTGACCTTCATATACAGGACGATTTTCTCTTCAAAGGGAATCGATTATGCATCCCCCAAGGTTCTCTGAGGGAGCAGATTATTCAGGAGTTATATGGAGGCGGCCTTGGTGGACACCTTGGGCGAGATAGGACTCGAGCTCTTGTGAAAGAGCGGTATTACTGGTCACAATTAGTACGTGATGTAGGAAAAGCCGTACAACTTTGTGATGTTTGTTAGACCTTCAAGGGGCAATCTCAGAATACGGGCCTCTACACCCTATTACCTGTGCCTGACGGTCCTTGAGAGGATATACCAATGGACTTCATGCTTGGTCTCCCACGAACACAACGCGGTATGGATTCGGTGTTCGTGGTGGTAAATCGTTTCTCCAAGACGACACACTTTATCTCATGCAAGAAGACCCTTGATGCAACACACGTGGCGAATATATTCTTCGGGGAGGTCGTACAACTTACGGGGTCCTCAAGATCATTACTTCTGATCGTGACACGAAGTTCATTAGCCACTTTTGGCAGACTTTGTGGACTCGATTCGATACACGACTTTAATTCAGCGGTGCTTACCACCCACAGATTGGTGGGCAAACCGAAGTTGTGAATCGCACATTAGGAAACCTCCTTCGCTGTATTTCAAGAGAAAAACCAAAGCAGTAGGATTTAGCCTTGTCTCAAGCAGACTTTGCATTCAACAACATGGTGAACCGCTCGACAGAGAAATCACCGTTCCAGATTATCTATGGACGAGTGTCTCGTCACACGCTTGACTTGGTCCCTCTGCCTAAGCACCCAAGCATGAGCATTGCAGCAGAACATATGACAAACAAGATCATGGGCATTCATGCGGAAGTGTAGACCAAGCTACATGCCTCGAACGAGAAGTATAAGGAACAAGCAGACAAGCACCGGCGATAAAAAGTGTTCGACGTGGGCGACCGCGTTATAGTCCATCTGCGCAAAGAGAGATTTTCGACCAGGACGTACAACAAATTGAAAAATAAGAAAATTGGACTCATCCCAATCATTCGAAAGATCAATAATAACGCTTATGTTGTTGATCTTCCAGATGACATGGCGATCTCACGGACTTTCAACGTTGCGGACCTAACTGAGTATCATGAACCAGCGCAGGATGAGAACTCGAAGGCGAGTTCTTTTGAAGTGGAGGGGACTGATGTAGAGCAGGTTGTGGATAGTTTCATGGCCAAGATGGATCAGAAAAGGCCCGGTCGACGACAGAAGTGATCCGGACCGTCAGACCTTAGATCGGGTATATCTCGCAATTTGGAATGAGTTAGCTGACGTAAAATTTATGATTTTAGGGTAGAACGAGCTACTTTAGCCAACCAATCCGGCAATGCCGGGTTGCGCAGCTCAAAATTGTGAAAAACCCTTGGATCGAAGGTCATTTCCCTGTTTTAATTTCATTTTTACTATAAATAGTAAGTTTTAGTTTGATTATAACTCTTCATCCGTCGGGCTTTAAGAGTTGCGCCCAACGTGAAAAGGGCTTAGAATAATTAGGAGATTGGTTTGGTGAAGCCAAATAGGACACTTACTATTTTTGGTTGAAAACCTTGCACACTAGTAGACATCACGCCCGTCTATAAATAGTAAGTTTACTATTTATAGTAAGTCGTGATTTCTAGGAGTTTTAGTTGTAGTTTGATTCTGATTTCTTTCTCATTGCTTGGTACCCCTATTTAAAGGGTTGTGAACTCGTTTTTAGTTATCAATTAATCAATTTCGAATTTCTTAGAATTTATTTCTATTTTCTGCTTTCTTTCCTCGTGGATTTGAGAAGTCTCTGTGAGGAGTCCAGAGAAGCTCCGTGGATTCGAAGTAGTTATCCTCATCACGTTTATTCCTGCGTCAGCTATCTCCCCATTTGATCTCTATATCCAATGCATGATAAGGTCCTTCGGCAATTCCGCAAAATCGGATCTTACATAAGTGTCATATGGCACAATCCTAACCATACATGTGTAAGTTTTGAAGTCTTTCTAGCTCTATATAAGAAGAGGTCCTCATTTATAAAGTATATACAATAGTTTTGAAAGTTATAGTGAAATACTAAGTTTTCTTCTATACACTTATGCCTCTCTTGCACTATAATGAACTTTGGCGCTTGGCATATAGGGTGTGTACTTAAGGAAGAGTAACTCATCCAGAGAGGACTTGAGACAAATGCAACCGTTTACACAGTTGGGGAAGCACTTAGGCTATAACAGACCACTCCAAGAAGATTATCAGTTCTAGTCCAAATTCATCTGTATTTTAAAACATGGGTTATAATCCAAATGCAATAGGGTTATATCTCCATTGCACCCTTGGACATACATATCTCTATAGCCTGTTTGGTAGGCGCCTAAAAATGATTCATCTTATTTTAGTTAATTGTGATTATGCATGAGGGTGTATTTATTATTTCATTATTAATCAATCTAATGTGGTGCAAATCATCTTGAAATTTTGTGATATTTCTTTGACAAATTCACTTCTTTTCATTCAAGATTAAAGTTAATCTTCATAATCAATAATCATTCTCTTTAATACACAATTGGGATATGCTTACATGGTACCAGTACCACCACAATCTTGTGGTGTTACTGGGCTGTTGTGAGGCGCACATGACGTATATATGCATCAGATCCATTATATCCATTGTTCTCCTCATGATTAAAGTAGAAATAAAAAATCATGCCAAGACAAAGCGTAGGCGGGCCATAACGTAGGGAATAATTTAAAATCATATGTAAAACAAGTAAATTCATTTGGTGCAGTCCACTTGTGTTTTGGAATGGCTTGGTTTTTTTGTACATACCTTAGTCATGGTGTGGGTGACATTTGATAAATGGATTGGATGGCACATAAACAAGATAGTGGGCTCCACAGACCATCATGATGTTTTTATCAATTGGGTGTCCTCTCCTAACTACTGCTCCCTTTGATGTGGCCCACCCAAGTTTGTATTCAGGCTGTTTTAAACCCATGAGCCAAACATCTAACAACACATGTAACGGCCGGACAGGGTGAACTGACTCAACATTGATGTGGGCCCACAACAAACATGTAGCATGTGAGCACCCAAACATAAAAATTATAGTTAATTATAGCTTGTAGGAGGTCCACCAAGGAAGGGAACCTGGCGGGTGCGGATTGGATACTGACAAGGTCAGTAGCCAAATCGCTACTGAAGTGACGTCACCGAGCTATGTGGATCTCACCATGATGCGTGTGTTGTATCCATACCGTCCAACCATTTTTAGAGATCTTTTTATGGCATTACAAAGAAAATGAGATAGATCTAAATTTCAAGTGGACGCACCACAGAAAACCGTGGGAGGTGGCCATTGAAACATTTATAGGGCACACAGTGATGTATTTTTGAGATCCATCCTATTCATAAGTTAACATAGAGATAGATAAAGTGAAAACAAAAATATCAGCTTCATCGGAAACTACTATAGCCCATAAATAGTTTTGAACAGTAGATGTCACCGTCCCCACTATTTTCCATGGGGGGGGTGTTCAGTATGGATACAACACATGCATCATGGTGGGGTCTACAGAGCTTGGTGACGTCACTTCAGTAGTGATTTGGCTGCTGACCTTGTTAGTATCCAATCCGCGCCCGAACCTGGCAGATCTCTTGGTGAGCGGATTGGGTGAGGACCCACACTTTGATGTATGTGATATATATCGCCATGCATCAACTTTTCCAGCTAATCTTAGGGCATGGTCTAAATCTTAAGTGGACCACACAGTGGGAGGAATTGAATGCCAACCATATTAAACTTGTTGGGCCAATAAAATTTTTGTATCAATATAATATTTACATTTTCCCCTCATTCAGGATAGTGTGACCTTATCAACGGTAGGCCCAGGAAGTTTTTAATGGTGGGTATTCAAAGACAATTGTTTCTTATAGTATGGTAGAGATTTGGGTCTGCTTAATTTTTGGGACCATGCCCTCAAACGAGCTGGAAATAATGGATATACAACCCATACATGAAGGTGGCCCTACCGCCATCATTTTATGACATGAGCTAAAAAATAAAGCTGATACAAGTTAAAAGGTGGACTATACAGTAGGAAACAACAATAATTTACATTTGAGCTAAAAAAAAATAAAGCAGATACAAGTTAAAAGGTAGACTATACATTAGGAAACAATAATAATTTACATTTAAAACCTTCTCGTGGGCAGTAAAAGTTTTTGGATCGTTTTTTTTTTTTTTTTCCATACATTTTGTTCGTGTGATCTTATCAACAGGTTGGATAGCAAATAAATATTATAAAGGGCCCTAGTAATTTTTTAATGGTGAAACGTTCAACCATCAATGTTTCTTATATTATGGTACACCTGAGATTTGGATCATCTTCAGTTTTGAGTTAATGCCCTAAAATGATCTAGAAAAACGGATGGACGGCGTGGATATAAAATACATACATAAAAGTAGGCCCCACGGTAAGGGCTCACCATTGGGTGAGGCTGGTACTATACCTAATTTGCTCCCAACAGATTTTCCTAAGTCAGAAGCGCCTTTGTCCGGAAGCAGCGCGTGATCAGCGTCAAACGCGCTGCTCCTCAGATCTCATCTACGGCTGAGATCCTTGTCTCCAAAACAGAATTGCTAACTGCAGTCGCAGGTCTACTCGCTTCTTTCCAGTTCTTCGTCCCAAATTAAGAGATCCAATCCGTTCATCATGTGGGCCCCACTATGTATCCCTTAATAAAAAAATTCTTGTCCGTTTATCTTGTGGACCTCATGTAGATAAATAAGGTAATGCTAATTTACGATCATTAAACGTGGATGTTTGAATTTTCGGCCACTAGATTAGAGGAACTTCCTAATTTTACAGTCCAGAGAATCTATACGCTGGGCCCAACATGGTAAACGGCCTGGATCTCGTACTATGTCACGTGTATACGTGTGTCATTAGAAGATATTCTTTCAGTGCTATTTAGCATCAAAATCTAGTCTTCCGCACGAGCATGGATACTGTTATTTTAACAATGACAGTACGATAAAATCCAAGGAATTTTCTATCCAGCATGTTCATCAAGCATGCCAAATTAGTTGCCCAACGAATGACACGTGGAATGTGAATCGGTGAATCCAGACGGTCCATCTATTTTATCCCATTAATATATGGCTTATAGCTGAGAATAATAGCGAACGAATCGTTTCTACCTATCATAATCGTGGATTCTCAATGAATTGTTGAAATATAAGATAAATAAATAAAGGATAAAATATCATGATCCATGTGATTTCAGCTGTGGGATATTTATAGATAGTACATACTTTAATGAACGGTCCTGATCCATCGCTTCGGAAGAGAAAATGGCAGGAATTGGGTGATGAACGTTTCATAGGAAGCCCCCGCACTCGCATGGTCTTGACTGTTTGGTGAGCTGCCAAGCACCCCTCCACATGCACATCTACGTGCACTCGCACGAGCCATACTTGGCACGTGTGAAGTATACAAGAGTTTAAATGGGGGCCGTTCAAATATCAAGTAGGGCAGTTTTTCTAAACCGCTCATCGTCCTCGTACATGTATTGCCTGCCTGGTAATTGAAGAGCCTTTGTTTTGGGTCCCATCTGATCCGGGAATTACTCGTTAGATTTTCAAATTTTCAAGTTTTTTCTTTCCCAAATATTAGAGGGAAGATCTCCCCAAAAATAAAAATATTTATTTTTTTATAAATTATTAAATGAATATAAATAATTATTAATATGAAAATTACTTAATATTTTTCGAATTTTTCGAATTCATTTCATGATTATATTTGCGATAAAAATATGATATTTTAAAAATATGCTGAGATATTAAATATCTCACAATAATATAATGATAACATATTTATTATATTTTTTACCATATTGCCACGAGATTTTTAAAATCTGAGCATTATTTGTCACTTATCTGATAGGGGCCCTGGATTGATGGATAGTAACTATAAGATCAAGACTCTCAGGTTGGAACATCATAGCTTTTCCTGTACACCATTTGAACTTTCTAAATGTACAGTACCACCGTACATTGGATAATTAAAGGGGTAAAATATTTCATTCTACGGATTTTATTTTATTTTATCTTATTTTATTTTTATTATTATTATTAATTTTTATTTTTTTTTTGTAATTGTCCATCTACTTTGAAGCCCATTGTATAAATGAGAAGGATATTGGCAATAGAGCTACCCACGAGTCGGGCTTGGCACAGCTCAGCCCGGCCAGTAGCTAACCCTAGCTCAAACTTGGTTTAGCTCGGTCCTCAAGCTTGATTGGCAAGCTCAACTCGATTTGATCAGCAGCTCTGGCCAATTCAATCAACTCGATTTGATCAGCAGCTCTGGCCAATTCAATCAACTCGGTTCAATTAGCAGCTCGGGCCAATTCAATCCAAGTTCAAGCCTATGCAACATTTTCTCAAATGCGAAGCGCATTTTCAATTTTTTATGTAATGCAAAATAGTAAAAACGGTGTACATGTATTTCATCAAACACTCAGCGTTCAACACCAAAATCATTATTTGAGAACGGTTCTATAATGTGAAGGTTTTTTTTTTTTTTTTTTTTGTAGTGATTTGTTTCGTATCTCCTCGCCACTAGCCGATTCCGCGGAGAATGCATGCACCCGAAATAGCGCTTCATTGAGTCATTTCATCAAACACTTGGGGAACAGCACCAATATCAAAATAACTGAGTCACCGAAATGATTTGATTAGAGTTTATTCGAGCTGAGGTTCGATTTGAGTCGAGTCGAGCTCGGACAAGCTCGAAAAAAATCAGCTCGACTCGACTCAAGCTCAGTTTCGAACCGAGTCGAGCGAGTTAACCAGTTAAATCGATTTGGGTACAACTCTAATTGGGAAGAACTCTAGTTGTATAACTAAAGTCCCAAGGTACACTCTATTGTAATTTGTCAGGATGTATTTTAACAACGGCTATTGATGGCATGTAGAAGACGTAAACTTTTTCTTCTCCTTTTTTCGATTATCTGAAATTCATTAAATCCGTTAAGAAGAGAAAAAAAGAAGAAGAAGATAATGTTGGGGAATGCATGGAAGCAACCCCGGATTAGAATTAAACAATACGAGGTTAAATAAACTAACCATATAGAAAAACACAAAGTTTTATGTGGAAAAAACTCTCCTAGTGGTGATTGCCAAGATTACTCATGTATCTGCTCACAGCACCCGCTGCATGTAAAATATCAAGTCTCGTAGAGACCGTGACATACATTAAATTACCAATAGCGCACAATACATTACTTGTTTTTCTTCATATTTAGTACGACATTGTTTAAAAGAAAGTCTAAAGTGAGCAGCATGGTGTGTACTAACTAGTTTCGCCTTGTCCATACCGAATTTAAAAAATACATTTTCAAGGTATTCTGCATGTGATAACCATAGCCTGCTTCTCTATCTATCTCTATGAATATATATGCCGAGAATCTTTTTATAGCCTTCAAATCTTTCATTTCGAATGTCCCTGATAATTAAGTCTTCAACATATCAATCTCAGATATGCAATGAGTGGCAATAAGCATGTCATCTACATATAATACTAGTACGATGAACTGTCCATAATTCAATGTCTTTAAATAGACACAATGATCATATTCATGATGAGGACTATCAGGCAGAAGGACTAGTCGTGAAAGAGGTTCAGGGACATAGGTGATCCGTAGAGCGATCTTGGTCTGACAAAAAGAAAAAGTCCTTATTGAAGTCAAAGGCAAAAGACATATGGTTCTATTGCAGCATTAATGGGCACTTCAAGGGAGACTAACAATAACGAAAAGATGACATGGAATGCAAAAGCAAAGGAAAATGGAACACTGGTAAATCAACGAGTGTAGCAGAAGAGAACTTATAAGGAAAGCTCCTCTCGATCTCTTTAGGTATGAGTCATCTCTTAGACACTTGGATTCTAGACTCAAGATTTCATATAACATTTGTCTGGATATAACTTGGTTTGATTCCTTCTAGTCATATGACAGTGAAAATGCTCTGATGAGAAATGATGTTGTATGCAAAGCCATCAAAATAGGGATCATCAAGGTTAGGAAGATTGATGGAGTCATTTGAACTCTTGGTGATGTCAAGCATGTCACAAATCTGAAGAAAAACTTAATATCCTTGGTGGTGGTTTTATATACGAACTGTTGTACATTTAGCACATCTAGCGGTGTATTAAAGGTCACAAGAGGTGCAATGCTATTGATGAAGGGACATAAGGTTGGAAATTTGTACAAGTTAGTTGAGAGCAAAATTATGGGTGAGGTCGCTACTACCTCACACACAGAATCTGGCACAGATGATACAAATTTGTGGCATACGTGATTAAGGCATATGAGCAAGAGAGGCATGATGGAATTCCACGAATGAAAATTAGTGAAGGGATTTAAGGTATGCAAGGTAGATTTATATGAGCATTACACCCTAAGTAAACAGTGTATGGTAAAGTTTAAGAGTGCTACACACAATAGTAGTGGGGTCCTCGACTATCTTCATTCTGATGTCTGGGGGTTAGTGATAGTACTATCTATGGGAGGTGTATGATACTTCGGGACCTTCATAGATGATTACTCGATGAAAGTTTGAATCTACTTCATGAAGCACAAGTTTGAAGTATTTGTCATGTTCAAGCAATGAAAGGCGGAAGTTGAGAAGCAAACCGGGGGACAAGATAAGTGTCTCAGGTCATATATACAATGGTACAAAGTACAAAGAGGCGGAATTCATGACATTTTGTAAGGATCAAGGCATCACAAGACATTTCTCAAATCTAGGGACCCCGCAACAGAACGTGGTGGTAGAGAGGATGAATAAAACTCTGTTGGAGTGGGTGAGAAGTATACAATTACATGCAGGGCTCCCTAAAAGCTTCTAGATTGAATCAATGAATTCGCATGCTACATAGTAAATCGATCACCATCTACAACGCTAGACTCCAATGTTGCTAAGGAAGTCTGGACAAGAAAATATGTTGATTACTTGGGACTAAGAATCTTTGGATATACAACATATGTTCACGTGCAGAATGAACAAAGGACGAAATTGGATTCAAAGTTTAGGAATTGCATCTTTATCGAGTTTGAAAAATGTGACAAGGGCTACAAACTTTGGGTCCAAATGCTCAGAAGGTGTTTAGTATAAAAAAAATGTTGTCTTCGATGAGGCATCAATGCTACAAACCAATAAGGAAGTTGCAGCGGATAAGTCAGAAAATAATGGTGAGATCGAGGGATTGTCGGTGCAGATGGAATCAGTTGAGCAAATTACCAAAGGTGAAAATCAGAAGGAGCAAGACACTGAGTAAAATAATCTGCAAGATACTCAGGAAATTTTAGCTGGAACATGGAGAAAAGAATCATTAGATCCCCGTTTCAATATGTGTTCGATGACATGGTCTCTTTTGCATTATTCATAGGGAGTGGAGATCCTTCTACCATTCAAAAAGCAAAATTTAAAAATGATGGTGACAGTGGTTGTTGGCCATGGCAAAGGAGATGGAATCACTCCGCAGGAATCAGACATGGGAGTTGTGGAACTTTCTAAAGGTCAACGGGATATAAGGTGCAAATGGGCCTACAGGTAGAAAGAAGCATTAACAGAAAAAAATTGTGAAAAGTACAAGGCAAGGCTCATAGTGAAGGGGTACTCATAGAGGGAAGGAGCGGATTACAATGAAGTTTTCTCTTCGGTCATGAAACATACCTCAATCAGGGTATTACTGGTGATGGTAGTAAAATCCAATTTGACATTGGAGCAACTAGATGTGAAGAAGGCATTCCTTCATGGAAACTTAGAGGAAGTTATTTACATGAGACAGCCTGAAGATTTCAAAGAACTTGATAATGAAGTCCACGTGTGTAGGCTGAAGAAGTCATTATATGGGGCTTAAGTAGTCTTCGAGACAGTGGTATAAACAATTTGATTCCTACATGGTTGAAACTGGGTATAACCGGTGTGAGTATAACTGCAGTGTATACTAAAGGATACTTCGGGATGGGTCTTACATTCTACTGATGCTTTATGTATATGATATGTTAATTGCTATAAAGGACAAGACAGACATACACGTGTTTAACTCTATATTCAATAAGCAGTTTGACATGAAGGATCTGAGTACTGCGAAGAACATCTTAGGAATGGAGATTAATAGAGATAGAGAGTCTGGAAAACTGTGGCTTTCTTAGAAGGGTTATGTGCAGAAGGTGATAGAGAGGTTCCATATGGAAAGTGTCAAACCAGTTAGCACACTTTTAGCATGCCACTTTAAGTTGTCAATCAGGTCATGTACAAGTATAGAAAAAGAGATTTCAAAAATGTCACGGGTGTCATACGCTAGTGTAGTGGAGAGCCTAATGTATGCAATGGCTTGCATAAGGCGGAACATCTAACGAGCAATCACTGTGGTTAGCAGGTACTGGCAAATCTAGGGAAGGAGCATAAAAATAATGTTAAGTGGATTCTCAGGTATTTAGGGGCACAGTCGATACTGAAATCATGTTTGGTGGACACAGAGCTTTAAGTGGAGTTGTAAGCTATGTGGATTCATATTATGCATGTGATCTAAACAAGCGAATGTCCACTGTGATATTTTTTCACATCTGCAGGCGAATTGGTATGTTGGAGATCTATGTTATAGTCTATGATAACATTATCCATAATCGAAGTGGAATACATGGCTACAACAGAGGCGTCAAAGGAGGCATTATTATTAAAAGGTCTTATAAGTGAACTCAGATTGAAGTAGGAGGCAATTCAGTTACATTGTGATAGTCAGAGTACTATCCATCTAGTGATGAATCAAGTGTATCGTGTGCGAACTAAGCACATCGACGTGAGGTTCTACAGGATGCAGGAGTTTATTGCTTTAAATGAGATTCTGTTTCAGAAGATTCATATAGACAAGAATGTTGCGAATATGTTGACAAAGTCGATGACCACAGAGAAGTTCAAGAACTGCTTGGGCTTGATCAATCTCACTAGCCATTGACGAGATTGGGCATTCTTGCACAGGGGTACAGATGAAGA
Source organism: Magnolia changhungtana (assembly GCA_030180095.1). Lineage (NCBI taxonomy): Eukaryota > Viridiplantae > Streptophyta > Magnoliopsida > Magnoliales > Magnoliaceae > Magnolia > Magnolia changhungtana. The sequence continues at coordinate 635,159 of JASAUF010000205.1, read as the reverse complement.
TGCGTTCCAGGTGGACGGATGTAGGGAGCGGTCGACGCTCAAGGTGTAGGTTGCATGTAAGATCTTCAGGATAACTTGATAGAATGCAAGTCAAGATGGAGATTATTGTGCAAATGCCTTACATTCTGCAAGGCATGGTTGACCGTGACTCACTATGACGTCCACGGTCGACCGTGAATCGTTGTGATGTTAACAGCCAACCGTCGGTCGACCATGGTGCGACCGTCGGGTTTCATGATTTTGCACGAAATAAGGTATTTAAGCCCATTTTTTCATTAGGGCTTAATCTAATACGAGTGTTTTCTCTTAAGGGGATAGGGTTGGTCAATGGAGGGGGTTTTCTACACTTGTAAATGTAACACCCTGCACCTCTGGTACACAGGTGTTACCATTAAAACCTGTGTTAGCATAACTATGAGCCTAATTACTAAACAAGTTTTAACTTAAACCAAGGCAAAGAGAACTCAAAACTCAAACATGTACCAAGCTCTCTTAGGGACTAAGTAAGACCACGCACACTAGGGATATTCGACAGGCCAAGAAACTAGGCCTGAGCACGCCCATGGCCCTAGGACCCCATTTTGTCCATTCATACCTGAACCTAAGAAGATCTGCCTCTCAAATCGGTAGGAATATATAAGAAAACACTTCGACCACAACTTGAAGACCGCCCAAGCGAGTGATCGTCTTGATTAATGGCCAAATATCTCAAATAGGACCCCCTTAAGAGAATGGACTGTGCAGATTTCACGACTTAACCGTGATGGGCCCACACTTGAGTGCACGTGCACCACAAACCTTGGTGCACGACATGCACCAGACCGTCGGGTCAATCAAATGGGCGCTGACCCGATGGAATTCGAAAAAGAGGAAGGGATTCCCTCCCGTTTCCACCTTATAACGCGTAGGACCATACGATGCCATTCGAAAAGCTGTGGCCCACCTGTGATCACCATCTGAGGGATCCAGTCCTCTCATCACATTGGTAAGATCCAGGTGACCAAAACCACGACGTCTGAAATGTCCCATTCACATGTGCATGTGCACGTGCAGTGCCAGTCTTAGCCAGATAGCTGTATCTTCCAAAATAAAGTCGTTGTGGAGTCCTCCACCTCAGCAATCCATGTTTACAGTCCTCTCTCAATCCCAGCCATTCCTGGGGGTAGAAATCCAAGCTTTCCATCCATTACCAGAAACAAATAGGCAACGATCTATGGGAGCAAGCGACGTGGGAGATATTTTCTCCTTTGAAAAATCTCAGTCGGTATGATCTGGACTACCCTCTGGGCTCCTTGGAGGGATCTCATCCGTCCCCTTTAGGGTTGTAGTTGTTTGCTCATCAAAGATGTCTCATCTCGCGAGAAAATCAAAGGGGGCGGAAAATATCACCGAGTGAGAGCAAACGGCTATGAGTGAGGGAGAAAGTGGGCCTATGATGATCAATGACCACATCTAACCTGCTCAAATGGATCAGATCATCTCGTCAAACCATGGATGAAAATCCTCCATTGCCAGCCGTGTCATCTTCCCCATTACACCAAAATATCCATCGTACTGAGTGGGACACATTGGGAGAGGAAAATGCTTTTTCTTTGGGCCCTAGCAACAGGAAACCATCCCTAGTGATGGATGGACCCTATTCATTTCGGAAAATAATATGAGTGTGCAAGGGCAATGCCCTATCTCAACCGTTAGATGGATTGTTCACACGTGTCTCGGCCCTATAAAGGCGGGTCGTTGGCCTCGAGATTCAGACCACAAGCTCGCAGAGAAAGAGAGAGTGATAGAGAAGCCGGGTTTAGTGTTGGGTGTAAAAACCAGGTGTCGCACTGCACCGAGTCGAGCCGTCCGAGTCAGATCGAGTCGAGTCAGTGCAGCCCGTAGACACCATCCAAAAGGAGAGAAAAGAAGAAAGAAGCAGAGAGGGTGTGAGAGAAAGGAGAGCCAGGGAGAAGAGGGGGAGATTAGGTGCAAACTGGGTGTCGACTGAGTCGACCTGGCCCTTTCAGACGGAGTTGAATCAGTGCAGATCAATAGCATCTCTAAGAGTCTGAGCAGGGGCCCAGGTAACACCTAACACCCCACCTCTATTGTCCATTTTGATTTTCGGTTACAATAGGGCTGTTTGGCTCTCTTAATTAGGCCATGTAATGGTTTAGACTTGGGCCGAAACTAGGCCATGTGATGGTTGCGATATGGGCCGAAAACAGGCCTCAGTCGGGCCATGTAATAAGCTGAAAAACAAGTCATGATATGAGCTGATCAAAACGGTCCTTCGGTTGGGCCGTAAACTGTACTGAGAATGGGCCTTCAGTTGGGCTGAAACCAGGCCTCCAACAACTATTTTGGGCCGAGCCAAACTTCCAGCAGAAGTCCTGGGCCAATCCAGGCTTCCAACTATAACAAGTGGGCTGAGTTTGGATTGGGTCTCAGCCACCGAAATGGACTAGGATGTGGGCCAATGCAGCCCCTAATTTGAGCAGTGGTTTGGCCAAGAAACTGCCACTGTTTGGGCCATAGAATGTGCCAAGATCTGGGCTGAAGACCAGCCCAGAACTGGGCCGAAACTAGCCCCAACGTTGGACTAGGATCAGCCACACGAACCGGGCTGAAACCAACCCAGAAGTGGACCAAGTACAGCCCTGGGTTTGGGCTGCAAATCTGGGCCGAGGTAGAGTTATGTGATGGGCTGAAATCAACCCTGGATCTGAGCCGATCAGTCCCAGAAACAGGTCGAAATCAGCCCGAGTCTAGGCCAAAATTGAGCCAAACATGGTGGGCCTGGGTTCAACCAGCCGTTTCAAGCGGGCCACAACTGAGTTGAAACTCAGTGGCTCACACACGGCTTAACGTTGTGGGCCACACTCAAGACAACAAGTGGGATTCCAAGCTGGGCCGAACTAGGTTTAGTCTTGCCCAATTCCTGGGCCACCAATGGCCAGCAACAAATCTGGCCAAGATCAGGCCTAGTTCGCACTACAACTAGGCAATAAGGTGTTAGGCCAGATCAGGTCAAAATCAGGCCCAGTTCGGGCCTTGGTTAGGGATGATCCCAGGCCCAAAGCTGGACCACTTGTTGAAGATAAAATCTGGTGGGACTGGTCACTCTAATGCAGGCCCAATTGACCTTGTTCATAGGTCCTTTCAAGCCTCCACGCAACTTCGATATGTTAGTTAACTAAAGTCTTAGAAACACTATCTAATACAAGCTCTTGGGTTAGAAATAATTCTAGGAAATCGTTAATACGGCGTTAGACTGTTAGTTAACCACAAAAATCTGAATCAAGGAAGGAGCTACGAACTCTCAGGTGTTGACATTTCCCCTTAGGCTTTCCATCTCTAAGTTAGCTAACTTGGTAACCATTTAAAAATTATGACTGCTAGTTTAGAGCTTCGATTATTTGCATTAGATTACCAAATTTCATTAGTTGACTCATCTTAATCTACGACCATATGAAATAAATATCATATGCTAGATTGATAATTCATAAGTATTGTTCATATGCAATGATCATTAATTTCCATGTATTAATATCATAATACTTGATAGTTCATACCTTAGTTTCATGATGCTACGTTATTCCATTATTATTACATAATTCTATACACTTGTACATGTTAGTAGATTGTCGTGAGTCATCATATAATTTCATTCACAGCAATTGCACGTGGAAAATTTCACTATTGCATGTGAGCCACACTTGGGATGTAGCTTGCAGATTACGTGGAAAACGGGACCCTCGACTTGAAGTTATTTTGACCAACCACTTGTGGAGGGATTCCATTAAACATTCTAAGGTGGGAAAACCTCATGAGCCGAGGATGGTGGTCATGGGACACTATGCCCGAGCTGTCGGCCTACGTTGGGTGACGAGCCCCCCGTAGTGACCATTGAGTTACTTAAATTGGCTGATTGTAATTAGAATAGTAATGGTTTGGCTAATCATGCATTCATAACATATTGGCGATGATGGGTGGCTAATTCTGGATGTTGTAGCACGTGCCTTAGATTCATTAGGCTATCGTTTCGCTAGCTCCCAGACCACCAACTATCTAATGGTTTTTTGACCCGTCGTCGACCGGTCGTGAGCCTCACTCGACCGGTCGAAGGCTGGTGGTTGACCAGTCATGGAAGACGAGTCGTGGCACGACTCAAAGTCCAACGATTGTGGACTATTTTTCTCCGGGGTGCTCGACCAGTCGAAGAAGGTGCTCAACCGGTCGAAGGTCGCTCTCGACCGGTCGTGGACTCGGTTCAACCAATCGAGGTTATGCAGATTCGTTTCGCGATTTTGCGTGGATTTCGTATCGCAAGTCCTTTCGCAACTGGGATGCGGAATGGAGTTTCCTAAAACTATAAATAGGAGTTCCTAGGGCTTTATAGGTATGACAAGAGGGTTTCCTAAAGCTTTACAAGAGATTTGCTAAAGGGTTTAGGGCTATCAAAGGTAAGAGAGAGAGGAAAAGAGAGAGAGGAAGCTTATAGAAGGGAGATTATGTTCGTGGAGGTTATCTATTGTGCAATCTATATCTTAGCGCTTCTATGTCCTCATAATCGGTTAGATCTCTCCGTTTTCTTTGTTTCTCTCATTGTTTATCCACTCCTGCGTGAGTGAAGAAGTTTGTAACATTCTACTTCATAGTGGATTGTTGATCTGGACGAGGTCCCGTGGTTTTTACCTCTTTGAGGGGTTTCTATGTAAAAATCTCTTATGTAGTGTGTGATTGATGCATTGATTATTTTCATTGCTTTATTATCCATAATTCTAGTTTGTTCTGGAGGACTAGATCCTAAGTTTTGTGCAAGGCTCCCAACAAAGTGGTATCAAAGCTAAGTTCATTGAATGGGTAGGATCGGTTTTGAATTATGGAAGGTGTCTCATCAAGGATGATCAGTCTCAATGGTTCTAACTGAACCATATGGAAGGCTAAGATGGAGGACTTACTTTATTGCAAGGACCTATATTCTCCAATTTTAGGCATATCAGCAAAATCTAAGGATATGACTGATGATGATTGGAAGAAGATGGACCGGAAGGCGGTGGGGTTTGTTAGACAATGGTTGGATAATTCAGTGTTCCACCATGTGTCTACGGAAACTTCAGCCACTAGCCTATGACTAAAATTACAAGGGCTGTATGAGAGAAAGACAGCCGGTAATAAAAATTTTCTGATAAGGCGACTTGTGAATCTCAAGTTCAAGGATGGTGGTTCTGTGGCCGAGCACATAAATAAGGTCAGCAATATAGTGAAGCAACTCTCATCTATGAAGATGGTCTTTGATGATGAATTGCAGGCTTTACTATTGCTTAGTTCATTGCCTAACAGTTGGGAGACATTGGTGGTATCTCTAAGTAACTCCACGCCAGACGGAAAGATATCCATGGAACAGGTAATTAGCTGTCTCTTCAATGAAGAGACAAGGAGGAAGTCTCAGGGGTCTACTCAACAAAAGGCCCTTGTAACACAAGAATGGGGGAGAGGAAAGAACATGAAGGGCGGGAACGCCCGAGATAAATCAAGAGGTAAGTCGAGTAACAGAAAAGATACTGATTGCTAGAATTGTCTCAAGAAGGGCCACTACAAGCATGAATGTCGTGGTAAGAAGAATGATAAGAAAGGAAAAGGGAAGAAAGATGAATCAGATTCCACTGCGGTCGCTTCAGATGGCGACGTTGTAGTTATTCTTTCTGCAGATCATGATGTATGTCTCACAGCTACGAGTCAGGACACCGACTGGGTGATAGACTCGGGAGCTTCTTTTCATGTGACTCCACATAGGGACTTCTTCACAAGCTACAAGTCAGGGATGTGAGGCATATTTGTGTGAAGATGGGAAATTCTGGTGTATCAAAAATCATGGGAATCGGTGATATTTATGTGAAGACCGATGTGGGCTATACATTGGTTCTCATGGATGTGAGGCATATCCCAGACCTTCGCCTCAACTTGACGTCAACGGGAAGGTTGGATGATGATGGCTATGAAATTCGGTTTGCTGGTGGGCGATGGAAGCTCATCAAGGGTTCATTGATCGTGGCCAGAGGAAAGAAGTGTTGCACCCTTTACAAAGCAAGTGTCAATATGTGCAAGGGTGGGTTGAACGCAGTGGAAGATTTAGCTATTGACATGTGGCACATGCGTCTAGGCCACATGAGTGAAAAGGGGCTTCAACTACTAGCAAGGAAGCAGCTCCTTCCAAACGTGACAGGTACACCTCTCAAAACCTGTCTTGATTGTTATCAGGGAAACAACATAGAGTTTTATTCACTAAAACTGCTTCTCATGTTAATAAAGTGCATGCATTAGATTTGGTTTATTCTGATATTTGTGGTCCTATAAAAACAAAAACCTTAGGTGGGGCGTTGTATTTTGTTACTTTTATAAATGATGCATCTAGGAGGGTTTGGGCTTATGCTTTGAAATCCAAGGACGAGGTCTTTGGTGTGTTTAAATTGTTTCATGCAATGGTCGAAAGAGAGACAGGTAGATCATTGAAGTGCATCCGCACTGACAATGGTGGTGAATACATTGGCGACTTTCATGAGTACTGTAAGTCCCTGGGTATACGGCATAAATACACAGTTCCCAAGACCCCCCAACATAATGGTGTAGCTGAGCGAATGAATCGTACCATTGTTGAGAGAATAAGATGCATGTTATCCCATGCGAAATTGCCCAAGATATTCTGCGGAAAAGCAATGCACACGGCAGTGTATTTGATAAACAGGTCTCTATCAGCCCCATTGAATGAAGAAGTACCTGAAAAAGTGTGGACTGGACATGATCCATCATACAGTCATCTCAGGGTGTTTGGATGCAGGGCATCCGTTCACGTACCAAAGGACGAGAGGTCCAAGCTCGATATGAAGATCAGGAAGTGTGTGTTCTTAGGGTATGGCGATGAAAAATTCAGTTACAGATTGTGGATCCGACCGAGAGGAAACTCGTCAGGAGCAGAGATGTGGTTTTCTTTAAAGATCAGTGTATAGAAGACATTGGTAAGCCAGAGAAGAACCAGCCTAGTTCAGGCGAGCTACAGGACATGGATCTGGTTACTCCTCCCGTGGTGCCTGATGACGGGAGAGTACAGCAAGGTGCAGAGGACAAGGGAGTTCCTTCAAAAGATGGTTCAAGGGAGCAGCCCCCACTTGATCCACCTGTTGAGCCATAGGTGAGGAGGTCATCTAGGGACAGACAATCGTCCAAGAGGTACTCGCCACATGAGTACATTATGCTGACTGATGGGAGAGAGTCAGAAGATTATTCTGAGGCCCTAGCCGACAAGCATAATGGGAAGTGGTTGAAAGCTATGCAAGAGGAGATGAAATCCTTGCATAAGAACCACACCTATGATATGATGAAATTGCTTAAGGGCAAGAAAGGTTTGAGCAACAAGTGGGTGTTCAAAAAGAAGATTGAGCAGAAGAATTCACAGACGAGGTTCAAGACCAGACTTGTAGTGAAAGGGTTTGGTCAGAGAAAAGGCATAGACTTCGAGGAGATATTCTCACCACTGGTGAAGATGACATCCATACTGGTATTGTTGGGTTGGCGGCTAACATGGATATGGAGATAAAACAGTTAGATGTCAAAACTGCCTTTCTCCATGGTGACTTGGAAAAAGAGATCTACATGCACCAACCAGAGGGGTTCGAAGTCAAGGGCAAGGAGCATATGGTGTGCAGGCTGAGGAAGAGCTTGTATGGGCTAAAACAAGCTCCACGGCAATGGTACAAGAAGTTCGACTCGTTTATGTTGAAACATGGGTATGACAGAACGGAGTCAAACCACTGTGTGTTCACGCGCAAGTTCTCAGATGATGATTTCTTAGTTCTGCTCTTATACGTTGATGACATGCTCATCATAGGAAAAGACATCAAGAAGATCGGCAAGCTGAAACAGGAGTTGGGCAAGTCTTTTGTGATGAAAGACTTGGGCCCGGTTAGATAAATCCTAGGAATGGAGATAACCCGTGACAGAAGCAGTAGAAAGCTCTAGCTGTCACAAGAGCGGTATATTGAGAAAGTCCTACAGCGGTTCAATATGAATGCAGCGAAGCCGGTCAGTACTCCACTAGATAGTCACTTCAGATTGAGCGACAGGCAGTGTCCCAAGATAAAGGCAGAGGTGGAAGAGATGCAGAAGATACCCTATGCGTCAGCGGTAGGAAGTTTGATGTATGCTATGGTGTGTACATGCCCAGACATAGTATATGCGATTGGTGTTGTTAGCCATTATCTTGCCAACCCTGGCAAAGAGCATTGGGCAGCGGTGAAGTGGATACTGCAATATCTAAGAGGCTCATGTAGGTTAAGCCTATGCTATGGTGACGGTAAACCTGTGTTAGAGGGCTACACAGATGCAGATATGGCAGGTGACATAGACTCCAGGAAGTCTACATCGGGGTTCATGTTCACGTTTGCAGGGGGAGCAGTTTCTTGGCAGAGCAAGCTACAGAAGGTCGTAGCATTATCGACGACAGAGGTTGAATACATTGCAATCACAGAGGCATGTAAAGAGATGCTTTGGATGAAGAGGTTTCAACAGGAACTTAGCCTGAAGCAGGATGAGCACGTGGTCTATTGTGATAGTCAGAGTGCTATACACTCGAGCAAGAATCCAAGTCAGCATTCCAAGTCAAAGCACATAGAGATTCGGTATCACTGGATCAGGGATACTTTGAAACAAAATGTATTACAACTTGAGAAGGTCCACATGAACGATAATGGGTCAGACATGATGACCAAGGCTTTGCTCAATGGCAAGTTTGAGGTTTATAGAAACCTGGCTGGCTTGAAGAAAGTGAATCCCTCCTGGGTCAAAAAGGGGGAGATTTGATAGTTTTTTGACCCATCGTCGACCGTCGTGAGCCTCGCTCGACCGGTCGAAGGCTGGTGGTCGACCAGTTGTGGAAGACGAGTTGTGGCACGACTCAAAGTCCAGCGACTGTGGATTATTTTTCTCTAGGGTGTTCGACCAATCGAAGGAGGTGCTCGACCGGTTGAAGGTGGTTCTTGACCGGTCGTGGACTCGGTTCGACCAGTCGAGGTTACTTAGATTCGTTCCACGATTTTGCACGGATTTTGTGTCGCAAGTCCTTTCGCAACTGGGATGCAGAAGGAAGTTTCCTAAAACTATAAATAGGAGTTCCTAGGGCTTTCTAGGTATGACAAGAGGATTTTCTAAAGCTTTACAATGGATTTGCTAAAGGGTTTAGGGCTATCAAAGTTGAGAGAGAGAGAGAGGAAGCTTATAGAAGGGAGATTATGCTCGTGGAGGTTATCTATTGTGCAATTTATATCTCAGCGCTTTTATGTCCTTGTAATCAGTTAGATCTCTCTGTTTTCTTTGTTTCTCTCATTATTTATCCACTCCTGCGTGAGTGAAGAAGTTTGTAACGTTCTACTTCATAGTGGATTGTAGATCTGGACGAGGTCCTGTGGTTTTTACCTCTTTGAGGGTTTTCTACGTAAAAATCTCTTGTTTGGTGTGTGATTGATGCATTAATTATTTTCATTGCTTTATTATCCATAATTCTAGTTTGTTCTGGAGGGCTAGATCCTAAGGTTTTGTGCAAGGCCCCTAACACTATCGACCCATTTTGATGACTTAACACCATGTTGTACGAGATATGCTACATTGGTGGCCGGTCTTATGCATGGGTGACGAGCCCAAGTTCGACTGGATGAGCATCCCCAGGTCGATGTGCATTCATACATCCATACATATTAATAAGACTGCATCTTATCTATTTTGGAATGATTTATTATTTTCTTTGAACTATGTTTGTTAAGGTGGCGGTGTGTAATCTTGAGGAGAAATCATACTAAACTGGCCACTCATTCATCGAATATCCAATCGTACAGAGTATGCAAGTGTAGATGGAGAAGATGACAGCACTAACCTTGAAGGCATGACGACAGAACCCGAGGAAGGGTATTACAATGATGAGCCGCAGTAGGAAGCGGCTGATTATTTTGGGCTTAACCAGTAGATTTAGTATTTCTTTATAGTTGTTTGGTACTTTGGAACTTATAAAATTTTGTAATTAAGGCCCCCAACTGAGTGGGCCAGATATTCAGATTATATGACATTATCCTTGCTTGTTTATGCTATCGCACTCTGATTTTTTATATTTCCGCTAGTCATCTGATTTATTAACACTCGGGTTTCTGGAGTGAGTCTCGTACTCGAGTTCTGGAAACTAAGGCGTGACAGTAAATGGGCTTGAGAAAGATTTCTCGAGGGGTTTAGAAGTTCCTTAGAGGTGTGTATCACAAGGAGAAATCGGGTACATCTATAATCGAAGAAGGTAAGTCTATACAACTCTAAGATTTTAATTATAGTGGATATTTGTCGCTTTGTGGCGTGAGTTTGCCCTCAAGAGCTTTTTCTACATAAAATATCATCGTGTTTGTGATTGTTTGATTTTTGTTTGGTTATCCTGCATTATTAAATTGTTTTATTTTTGTTTATTGTGCTTCCGCAAAGTGCACGGATTGGTGGCAATTTTAAATCCTAATTTCAAACGCCTAGGGTTTAATCTGAGTTTGTTGTTGGCTCAATTTTACATCATTGTAGTGTGATATAGAGCGGGTTCACTCACAATTGTATGATGCCCCTGTATCCTAAATCCACTTTTGATATAAGAAACCAGTCTTAGATACTGACAACACGTTACAACCACCTGATCATTCACTTGATTCCATTGAATTGGATTCCTTCGGCGAATCATTTAATTTCTCATCCTTTTGAGTTTTGGAATATTGATAGTCCTTCTTCATATATCTCACCCTCTAAAAATTTCAACACTTTAATTTGCCTTTGTCTTTCGACTTCGACTTAAATCACAACTTTCCATTCTCTCACTCAGACGGTCTTCCCCAATCAAATAGTGCATCTATAGAAGTACATTTGTCTCCGCTCTTTCCTTCTCAACTTCTTTGACTGAAGGGCTGAGATAATGGTCTCGACGTCTAAGGTATCCCTACTATAGTACATAGTACCAACTAGATACTCGTAGGACTCCATGAGGGATATCAACAAAATTAGGACTTTGTCTTCTTCATTGATCTTCACTTTCACGCTTGTTAAATTGCAAACCAGTTTGTTGAATATGTTAATGTGCTTAGAGAGATTCGACCATTCCGTCATCTTCAAAATGTAGAACTTATATATCTTAAGATATAAATGATTGGTGAATGACTTCGTCATGTAGATGCTCTCCATCTTCGTCCATAAGCCTGGGTAGTCATTTAATCGATGACATTATAAAGGACTTTATTAGCCAAAAACTATTGAATTGTGTTAATGGTACTTTAATTAAATTCATCCCAATCATCTTCCTTTATACATTCTAGACAATGCACTTTTCCAAGAAGTGCATGTTGCAGCCCTTGATAAATTAAGAAGGCTTTCATCTTTAACCTCTATAATTTAAAATTATTTTTTATTGTAAACTTTTCTGTCTTGAATTTCACATTCAATCCCCTTGATGCTATATTTCATATTTAACCTAGTACCCCAACCTTAAGCTCTGATGTCACTTATTTAGCACAGAACCAATCACGGATCAATCAAACAATGCAATAGAGAGAAAAAATTCAAGCAAACCAAGAAGAACACATAAATTTTACATGAAAAACTCTTGTGGGAAAAAAATTACTGCACAAAGAGACGATCAATCCACTATAATCAAAAGAATACAAAAAAAAAAAATGGAATAAATTACAAATGAAAACACTAGTTCCGCCCTTCAAACCCTTAAGTTCATGTTAGGCTCTCGTGTACATTCATTCTACAAATCCTAATAGCTCTTAACAAGAGCATCTATATTATCTTTACACAATTAGAAACAAAATCCACACTTACACATTCCGTCAATCAAACTGAGTGACCTTCAGTCACATCGAACCGAACCGACTCGTAAACATTTGATCAAACCAAAAATCCCCAAAAGTGTATAAAGTGCAAACCAGGCTAATCCAATCAAACTGATGATTAATTCGGTTGAACTGAAACAAGACATCTCTACACCAAGATTTAAGGCACTCGATCAGTATTTTTGATCAATGTTAAGGAAATTGGATGGGCGATATTAGCAGCCTCAAAAAGCCTGCCTTTCATCGCTTGCATCTCTCAAGAATCATTTCAATTAGACGACCTTCACAATTTGATCAAATGCCAGTAAAATGAATAGTTTAATAAATTATACTTCAAAGGTTCTCATCATTGATTTGGACCATTCATCATGCAGCCCCGCATTTGTCTTAGATGACTTACATGAATCACTTTGACGGGACACTTCTAATCAACCAATCAATGGCGATGAAAATAGACTATATCTAATATTTTTTTAATGCAAAAGATTTCCATATATGAGACAGACTTTACACCAGGACTGAGTTTGGGCCTCCTCTCAGAAAAAAGGACCAAGAGGCAGCCTATCATAATGAAAGACAGAGAAAATAAAAGCACAAAAAGACATTACAAGACCTCAAACTCGAAGCCTACAACACAACCCCCAGGCGGCTCTTAGTAGCCCACCTGGTGCTACCTAATAGACCCCAGTCCCACTCTGTCTAGTAGGGCTAAGCCCCTAATATGAGGGGGAAAGATTTGCTGCATGCGCAAACATGGAAAGAGATTGCTGGTCACTCCCAATCTTAGCCAGACCGTCCGCAGGGGCGCCGTTGCCTTCCCTGAGAATATGACGAAAGCAAAAATTCCCACTACTTTTAAGCTTATGGATCCGGGACAACCAGTATCCCCAGCGGTGATCCCCTTGATTCTGTTGGGGGTCGTTGCACAAAACCTTAGGATCTAGCCTCTCAAAAACAACGAAATTATGAGATAATAAAGCAATGAAATAAATTAAAGCACAAACCACACAACACAAGAGATTTTTATGTGAAAAACCCTCAAAGAGGTAAAAACCACGGGACCTAGTCCAGAGCAACAATCCACTATAAAGTAGAGTGTTACAACTGATCACAAGCACACCTCGCATGGATCAAAACTTCTTCACTCACACAGGAGCAGATGAACAATAAGTGTTGAGATGTCGAGTGCACAGTAGATCACCTCTACAAACAGAACCTCCCTTCCACAAGCTTCCTCTCTCTCATTTTCTCACTCTCTCACACCTTTGATAGCCCTAAACCCTTTAGCAAACCCTTGTAAAGCTTTAAAAAACTCCCTTGCATTACTTAGAAAAGCCCTAGGAACCTTATTTATAGTTTAGGCAACTCCCTTTCGCACCTCTTGCGAAACCGCCTCAGATTTCCGTAGTCCACACAAAATCCAGACTTATATCTGTGTCACGTCGACTAGTTGAGCAGGGTCCTCGACCGGTCGAGCGGCCCAATACACCGATCGAGCACTTCCCTCGACTGGTCGAGCACCTCGGAGATCCGAAACCCATTGCTCGTTGTACTTTGAGTCGAGCACCACTCGACCGCTCGAGCGACGAGGAGAAAATCCCCATCAGATTCACCCCATTAATCAGGTCCATAACCATCTTGGAGTCAAATTCGACTGTAACTTTGTTCAGCCCTTTTCTAAGCATAAGACTAAACCATCCCAGATCGCCCTAAGTTCAGCAATATTGTTTGAGCCCAGCCCATATTCCATCACGAAAGCAAACAAGAAAAGGCCCTTCTCACCTCTACAGATGCCTCCACCCCCTACCAGCCCCGATTACCTTTGGACTAAACCGTCCCAGATCGCCCTAAGTTCAGCAATATTGTTTGAGCCCAGCCTATATCCCATCACGAAAGCGAACAAGAAAAGGCCCTTCTCACCTCTATAGATGCCCCCACCCCCTCCAACCCCGGATTACAAGAAAAGACTATATCTAATATTATCACATTTGGAAAGTTGTGATCATTGATTTGAAGCACTGATAATGCGGGCTACACCTTTGGTTGGTTGTGCTTTTCAAAATTCACTTTGATGGAATAATCTAAACCATCTGATCAATAGAAAATAAAGGTCCATCATTAATTTGATCAAAGATGTAATTAATAAGAACACAATAGTCCAACCTATTTTCACATTGCGATTTTAATTGCTATTTTGAATAGAAATAGGAAAAAAAAAAAAGAGCGTTGTAAGTGGTATCATGATATCCGAAGAGTGGAATTTTTCAAAAACCATTTGGATTAAATGGTATTCGAGTAAATTGTATAAGAAATGTAATTAAAGACATGTCCAAACGTGCCACGTGAATCACCCCAACAAAATTGTCGTGACATGATGTGGGCTCCCATATAAAAAAATAAAGGATCGAAGAAGAAGAAACGATTGTCATCAAAAGACAAACGACCTTAACACTCCGCAACAAAAATGTGAAATTTTCCATTTGTAGCGAAAGTGGTGAGACCAAACAGACCAAAGTCTCAATTTCTAAGTCCAATCATGTGCTTGGAGGAGAAGAAAAATAAAAAGGCTGTCTAGCCATAATATTGCACTATGGCTCAAACCATCATTCACATTGCATGGGCCATGTAGTGGGTCCCAACCCATGAACACATGCCACGTGTCACCTTTCTGAGTTGTCCCATCGACATCCTTTGACACACCAAAATAAAAAAATCTTGGGTGACACTGACCCTATCCACACATTTTTTTATAACCCTAACCTAGGTTTTGGGCCTATGGATTTCCTTAATAAACATGTATGTGTGTGCACAAATTTCTCTACTCCTAGTCATGTCACCTTGTGCCAAATCATCTTTCATGTCAAATTAAAAGATGGGAGGAAAAGAAAAATCATACCTAATCCGTGGTGGTGGACCACATGATGATTCGCTTATAAATGGTGGCATTTTGACCTTGAAATTAGTGGGAGCATTTGACCTCTTTACATCCACAAATCCCAACATGATTCATCCCACTTCCCATGTATGGAAACAACCCGGACGAGATCACCTTGCCAAGTCACCGCCATTTTCACTCATCTAGAAAGAATGCATTTCATAAAATATCAAAACAAAAATTAAATATGTGTAAGCTTTCAAGAAATGACATCACTACATACCTATGAGTTTTTTCAAAGAAAAATATTTTTTTCCCGATGAAGTATGATGTAAGGCGTTGAAAGCATGGAAGAAAAAACAATTTTTGTAGATTCCAAGGGAGCATACTTTCAGGGACCCCTTATGGTCATCTAAATCGTTCATATTGTGGACGACTTAATGGATTGGAGATACCCAAAAAATATCTAATGGTTCTCCGGCCATCCAATCAGGCCATTAGAAAATGGGGACTATTGGTTGTAATTGAGCACTGATTGGATGGATAGGATTATCTGATGGGGCATGGTAGTATTGGATTGCACATGATGGGGTCCACCAGATCAATCGGTGGACCCCACCTGGACCATTGGTGGGTCACACAAAATTTGTACCATGGGTCGAGTATGGGATAATATAATAGCTTACTAGAAGGATGGCCCATTTAAGAATTACAAAGGGAAGTCAAATGAATGATGAATATACCCTAAGTAGAAGGCAGGCCAGGTACCATAAAACAAACTAAATGTGGAAACTTACAAGAGGGTCTGTGTTATTCTCAGCGCCAGGTTTCTCTATGTGGCATGAAAATGAAACTTCCTAATTCAACCATGCAACGAATACGGTGAAACCAAGGTTTGCAAACCCTTTTGGGTGTGCTGTAACGGTCACCACTGTTACAGGTTTTTATTGTGTACATCGCTTCTGTATCGGACCGTTTGCTACGCATCAGGCGATCCGCAATGGCTTCAGATGATTCATTAAACCATAGGTGAAACTTGGGCAATTTAAGAAATTAGCAGGGGACATCTTGCAAGGGCATTAACACCTTAATAACACAAATTTCCCAAGTAGACCATAAGAATCCTACTTTGCAATCTTACTATATAAGGCCCACCTATTGATAAGTGTACTTGTTTTGGCTTCATTGCATCAACTCAATACAGGTTCACTAAAACCCAGATCTAGAGGGATATTTCACACATAGGGTCCCTAGGCAAGTTAGCTTAGACTATTAAGGATATTTTACCAATAAGGAAATTAATCTGCAATGCTCTAGGGCTGCAACTTGGCTACAGGTCAACCCAAAACCGATTGACCCAACCTGAGTTCGGGTCAAGTTCGGTCAGCTTGTCAAGGTCCTCGAGTCAGATTAGGGTTGAACAACACCAAGCTGATTTGAAACTGAAACTGGGTTGGTTCTGCTTAGGCAAATTCAGGTCGCACATTAGGTTGGGTTGACTCGATCGGGTTGGTCTAAGATTGAGCATATAAGCATTTTGTTTGGGTTCGGGTTGGGCACCTTGGGTTGAAATTTTAGGTTGGGTTCGGTTGGGGTTGGGTCCTCTTGAAGTGGGTCAGGCTCAGGTTGACCCTCAACCCAACCCAACGCAACGGAGTTGCACCTCTTCTCTTTCTTTCTTTTTCCTTTTTTTGCTTTGGCTGTGGTACTGTGGGCCCCTCTTCTGTATTCTTTGAGCTTTGTATCCTTTTGGAAAAAAAAAAAGTATCTTCTTATCTTCCAAAAAGATTTTCTTTTTTAGCCAAGTTGAAATGAGTCAGCTGAGTCCACTCAATGTGTTACAGCCACACACACAGATCAGATGCAAAATGGAAAGGTACATGAATGCATGCTTGTATTGGTTCACTCTCGTTATTGATGCATTCCATGATTACATGAAAGGAAAAATGCATTTTCATTTCAATGTTGAGAGGCTATAATCTTGTGTCCATAACCTATATTAGTCAAACTCAATTTGTTCAAACCATCCCTACCATCCAATTTGTGGGTAAGAATAGACCAATTTGGATCTTCCAAATGATGTTTAATCTTTTACCTGATTCATCTTACTTATGGTGCACATATCTCCATGGCCCACCTATGGATGAACTGAACTGGTATACATGTTTATGAGAATTTATAATGGTCGCCATAGGCCTCAATAGATGGTATAAAATACAAGTGCTAAAGTATGGACAGTGTATGGACGACGCCCTTGTTGTCCAAACGTTGGACCCCACAATGAAGACGTGGAGAAATTTTTTACTTTTAACATAGTTTATAAGAACTTGGAAAAACTGGAGTCAACTCAACCTAACTTCTCAAAGACTCGAGAAAAATCTATCTTACCGTGACTCAATTAAAATTCAAGAAAACCCCAACTCAGCTCGACTTAGCATAACTTAATATAATTTATGTACCACTTTTAGATATTAATTAATGATAACTTAATATAATTTATGTACCACTTTTAAATATTAATTAATGATGTTGAAAAATCTCAGCAAAACTCGCATTAGTTCTTGAAAAACTCAATCGAGTTTTTTGAGTTCACCTGACCCAATTAGGTTTCAAGTCGAGTGAAATTTCACGGTTTTAAGCTATGATCTGAACCACTCATCAGATGTGCCACACGTGTCCGTTGAATCAAACCTTGGGACATTCATTGTTTCAATTCATCATGCCTCGCTTGAATCAAACCAAGTAAGCCACAAAGGAAAACAGCCACTCGTACTATTAAATGCCCAATCCTACATTAAGCAAAAAAATCAAGCTAATTTATAATTTAGGTGGCCATTCAAAAGAAAACAGTTCATAAAACACTCAAGTTCTGTGGGCCCATCATGTTATATAAGGGCGTGTTTGGCCGGACGGATCCCATGGGATTAGGAGGGATGGGATGGTAAAATCCTGGGATATGTCAAACGAGCCAAACAGACCCGATGAACTTGTCCTGATGAACTTGTGCTGGGATATAGCAAACCCATGGATCTTAAACCAATCCACTGACATCACCATCATTACCTTAAAATTGATCTCATCCCTCCTAATCCTGTTCAATTGTGCCTGAGGCGTGTTAGGTTGAACGGATTGGAAGGGATCGGAAGATAAAATCCCGCAACATGCCAGGCGTGCCAAACAGACTCGGTGAACTTGTCCCAGGATATAGCAATCTCATAGATCTTAAACCAATCCACTGACACTGACATCATTACTTTAAAATCCATCCCATCCCTCTTAATCCCTCTTAATCCGCCTGTAAGTGAAATCGACTCTGGCTGTCAGGTTTTATCCTCGATAGTAGGCCTGAGGCAAAAATAATCCAGATACGCAACTTAGGTGGGCCACACAACAGGGAACAAAGGGAATGGGATGCCCACCACAG
Source organism: Magnolia changhungtana (assembly GCA_030180095.1). Classification (NCBI taxonomy): domain Eukaryota; kingdom Viridiplantae; phylum Streptophyta; class Magnoliopsida; order Magnoliales; family Magnoliaceae; genus Magnolia; species Magnolia changhungtana. The sequence continues at coordinate 616,975 of JASAUF010000205.1, read as the reverse complement.
TCTTTTTGCAGGGTCGCCATGATATTTATGTTTCATTAAAACCGTTAATCAGGTGTAAGCCTGTTACAAAACCCAGGGGGACCAAACCGCGTGAACTTAGAGTCGTTGGAAAAAATATTACATTGTTCCCGTTGGTGTTGCACACAGGATCTTTTCATTAGGATGGTCTTTTGTATGTACGGTGAAAATAAGGTTTCTTACTTGATGGATGGAGAAGATCTTACATTATATAATGTGGGGGCCTAACAGAGCTTGGGTGTTATACGCGTTGGTAAAACAGGTGTTTTAGACTACTCCGGTCCCCATCAAAAGGGAGGATGCGGATTGCGTGGTGAAGCCAGCACCTAGGAGCTAGGTGGTATGAGGACTCTGTGGATCCAACCATGCTGTATGTAATTCATCCATGCCGTCCATCTGCTTTTTCATCTCATTTTAGGGCATGAGCCTAATATTTAAGCATACCCAAATCTCAAGTTAACCACACCATAGTAAATAGTGGGAATTAAACTCCTACCATTGAATACTTCTTGGGCGCCACAAAAGTTTTGGGTGAAGCTGATACTTCTTTTTTTTCCCATCATCCATGTTTTTGCGATTTTATCAACATGTTGGATGAAAAATAAACGTCGTCGTGGGCATTAGGAAGGTTTCAATGGTGAACGTCATTATCCCCTTTTTTCCTATGGTGTAGTACACTTGATCTTTTGATATGCTTAAATTTTGTAGTAATGCCCTAAGGCCCCTGTTTCGGCAACAGGATTAGAAGGGATTAGGTGGGATTGGATTCATCTGGTTCCGTGCCAATTCCACTCCATGTTTGGCAAAGCTGGGAATTAGATCGGATGGAATTACATTGGGTCCCGTGCCAATTTCACTCAATGCTAGCAAGTTTTGTAGGTCCCACCCTGATGTGTGGGCTATATCCACACCGTCCACCCATTTTTTGAGATTATTTTAGAGCATGGGCCAAAAATCAGGTAATTCTAAAGCTCAAGTGGACCCACCACTGAAAGCAATGGGGATTGAATACTTACCGTTGAAAACTTCTTTGGGGCCACATAAGTTTTGGATCTACCTCATTTTTCGGCCCATACCATAAAATCAGGTTATAAAACAAATGAACGGTTTAGATATAATACATGTGTTATTCTGGTAATTTCAAATGATGGTGGGTATATCTATTCAATGTACCACCGTATTACCAACAAAGCAGAGCATTAATCTAATCCCATGGAATCAGGGGACAATCCTTGACATGGGTAATAATGATGTTTTTTTTAATACAATCCCACCTAATCCCTTCTAATCCAGTTGCCCAAACAGGGCCTAAAATGAGCTGGTGAAATGGATAGGCGGTGTGGATAAAACACATGCATCATAGTGGAGCTCACAGAGTCTTTACAACACGTAGTTCCGTGGTGTTTGGCTCCCCAGGCAATGAATGGCAGTAGTGTGATGATGTGCTGGGCGCCGTGGAGCCTGTGTTCTTTCTTCTCTTAGACCTTGTTTGGCGATATCATGATGTATGTTCCTTATATCCACACCGTCCATCCGTTTTTCCAACTTATTTTAGGGTATGAATCCAGAACAGAAACAAATCCAAAGCTCAAGTGGACCACACCACAGGAAACAATGGTGATTGAATGCACATCATTAGAAACTTTTTGTGAGCCACAAAAGTTTTGGATCAAGCTAATATTTGTGTTTTCTCTTCCTCCAGGTCTATGTGACCTTATCAACAGGTTAGATGGCAAATAAATATGATGGTGAGCCCTGAAAGGTTTAAACAGTAAGTGTAATTATCTCCACTGTTTCCTGTAGGGTGGTCCACTTGAGCTTCATATCTGCTTCATTTTTTAATTCATTTTCTCAAATGAGCTGTCAAAGAGGATGGACGGCATAGATATAAAACACATACATCAAGGTGGGCCCCACAGCACCCAACACATCACTTACACCATTGTGGCCAACACCACCTAATCTGCCTCCAGAAAGGGAAGGGTGGTAAGTTACACATATACATACAGCGACAGATATACAGGCAGAGATGTACGCGTATGTACGATGTATAGGAATACGGCGTATAAAAATTTTTTTACGGTGAGGGAGAGAGAGTAATGAGTGGTGAAAAGATAGGAGAGCGAAATGACTAGTCAAAGGTCATGTCGGTTGGCTTCAAATCATAAGACGGTCAGTGATGTGTCAATCGACAGGATTTCTTCCCCGCCAGAAATACTAACAGTCTACTCCACTCCCCCACGTGCGAACCTCCTCTCTCCACGTGCCAATCAGATTGCATGTACGACTTCTACACCTCACTACACGTGCACCCGTGCTGCTACCTGATCCCAACCTGCCCTTACTCTGGACCCCACATCAGGTGCTGACCCCAAAACCCCTCCACAGCCCCCTTTCATGTTATACTACAATGCATCATCTATGAATGCTTAATGGAAATCTAGTCAAAGATCGACGGTTGTGGTTCATTCAAACTTAGTGTTGGAAAATGGGGGTTCCGTCCATGGTCGGGCCCACCTGATCAACGGTCTTGATCTCCTGCTATTTGGACTGAAAGTAGGGAATATAGCGTGTGTGGCTCGAGACACGATAATCCCTCGTGCATGAAGTACGCAGTGGCGCGAGTCCCCGCAACTGAAAACTAGCCGACACAAAACCCGATGCTCAAAGCCTCTCATTGTCATTTGCATCGGTGGGTATACCTCACTTCGTAAATGACTTCCAATTTCAAGGAATTTACACATATGCCACAGAGATGAGGTGCTTCTTGGGTAGTTAGTGGATTTATCCTCCCTCGGCACCAGCATCTGATCCGTACACGTGTCACAAATCTACCGACATGAGACATCTAATCTGTAGGAGTACCACGTGAACTGGCCCATTCACGCCATTGATACTGAAGCCAATTTGTTCGATTTTCATCCGTTGAATCTGGACCGTTGCCCATCTCTTTGGTGATTTTATGTCTAAATCCGTGCCGTTTGTTCGGAGGCTAAGATTGTCCTGTTGTTAAGATTTTTCAGATGTAGCCACTTGTAGAAGTGGCCCACCAAATCAATGAATCAGTTGCCTTAAAAGCATAGCACGTGTAGCACGTATGGATGCAGCGTCGCCCTGGAATAGAAAGCTTTTCTTTGTTTTAACTTTTAAGCGTGCGAGGATGCATTATTTTATTATTATTATTGTTTTCCTATACACCAATGTTCGAATGGACAGCCTTATTTAAATGGATTTGAATAAACACGTCCTAATTGAGTTGTCCCGGTACAATTATTTGAACATATAGCTAGAATTATAAACTAGAAATAAAGCTTTCTTTTTTTTTTTTTTAATACACCCACACACCCCATAATAGGCACTTGAATCCATGACATTAGTGTTGAAGATAGAAGTCTATCACTGGGCCATGAGTAGAGACCCAGATAGAAAAGAAAGCTTTTATTAAAAAGATATTCTTTTTATTATGCCACATAATTCTGAATAATAATAATAAAAGAAAGTTGTTTTTTGAAAAGATATTCCTTTTATTATGCCATATAATTCTGAATAGACAGCAAAGAAAATAAAAGAATTATGTACCATTTTTTTATTAAACTATAAAAATAGTTGTTTGGATTAGAATAATAAATTTTAAGCCTTTAAGGATAATTGCATTTTTTTTTTCTTTTGGACCGAAATTTTTTGATTTTTTGAACACCCATGTTTAAATGAACAACCTTATTTCAATGGATTTGAATACTCATGTTCTAAGTGAGTTGGTCCCAGTACATCTATCATGAGCATGTAGAATTATAGAGTAGGAAGAACGTGTTTTTATTTTTTACACGTACTCACTTACGCCCATACACTTCGCAATGGACACTCAAGCTCATGACCTCGGTGTTAAAATTCACAAATCTACCTGTGATATATGGATAGGGACCTAAGTAGAAAAGAAAGATTTCATTAAAAAGATATTCTTTTCATTATGCCACGTGATTCTAAATAGATGGTGGGGAAGAAAGGAATTATGTACCATTTCTTTTTATTAAAGCATGAAAACAGTTGTTTGAGTGTATAGAATAATAAATTGTAAAGGTCGAAAGGATTTGACAAGAAGATAGTAAAGCTTCTACTTTTTAAAGAAATACTTTTTTGACAGAAAGGATGTACCACATGTCTTAGGGGACGTTTGGCATTATCGATTTAAGGGGATTTGAGAGGATTTAATGGGATTTCAAATAAGCATAGATGCATGTGTAGCGGCTCTCAAAGTTCTGGGTTGGTGGGAGAGAAGAGTCGAGCTCCCTCAAGAGGTAAGGAGTTTGATTTTCCTAGACAAGGTGAGTTTGGGTTCGATTAAGGATGAGAGAGATGGATGATTTTGTGCAGTTTTTTCTCTCTTTTTCTTTTCCATGATAGGCCCTAGTTATTTTGGTTAGTGGGCCCGAATGTAAATTCTGATCAAAAATGAAGAATAGTTCCATAGAAAAAAAAAAAAAAGATGCATGTGTAACATGTGTGTCACTAGGCTACTAAGATGATATTCCAAAACAGATAGATTATCAACTACATCACTATAATTACTTAATAGGATAATTTGTATTGTGCAAACATTGTCCATGTAAATCAATGGTTAAAAATCACCCCACAAACACAAGCTGTAGTAGGATTTCACCATGTATGGGTACTCGAACCCTTGACCTAGTGTTGAAACTCTTGTAAGTCTACCACCAGGGAAAGAGTAAAGACCATGTGTCAAACATTACATACGTACACTAATTAGAGATATTAAAGTTGATTTAGTAATTAAATTCAAACCCTTATGAATATACTATGCATAGCTACTTTTGGATTACAGGGATTCGGAATTCAGGGTGCCAAGCACAACAAGAGGATCCCAAATTCAGAGGATTTAGAATTTAAGGGGTTCTAGATCTACGATCTCAAACAGGCCCTTAGGCATTAGAAAGAAAGCAGTTCATCTTGTGTCCCATAAGGGCCTGTTTGGGGGGGTAGACTGGATGGGATTAGATTGTATTGGAAGGGATTGGAAGGAGCAATCCTGGGATTGGCCTGGCATGCTAAATAGGACGTTGAACTTCTTTCTGGATTGGAGCAATCCCATGGGATTGCCAGCAATCCACTGACATCACCATCATTACCTTGAAATCCACCTGATCCTTCCTAATCCCATCTATTTTGCCTGGGACATGTTTGCGTAGATGGATTGGAAGGGATTGGACGGGCATAATCCCGGGATTGGCCAGGCGGGCCAAACACACTCGGTGGTAGATTCCCTGGATATAGCAATCCCATGGGATTGCCAGCAATCCACTGATGCAGCCATCATTACCTGCCATCTACCCTAATACAATCTAATCCCATGGGATGGACCCATTCAAACACGCCCTAAAATGGATTGGTTGTACTTCCAAACTTAATAGTCAATTAGGTGTATTGGCGTGTGGGACCGTATGGTTCATGTAATGAAAAATGCATGGTGCTTCATATATGATACAAGGCACATAATGCATGCATGAGATGCAGGAAACATGTATGATACACTAGCAATTGTATCATAGATGTGCAGGCACGAAGGGAATGTGACAACAATAACAAGTGAAATTGATTTCTTTCTTCTTATTTTTCATTGATTTCACATGATGCGTGCATGAGATGCACGAAACATGGATGGTACACTAGCAATTGTATCATAAATGGGTAGGCTTGAAGGGAATGTGACAACAATAGCAAGTGAAATTGATTTCTTTTTTTCACCTATTTATGATATCCTGACAAATAATATTGATGATTAATGCATCTAGCTACAGTATTGGTTGTATTAGTTGTTGATGTGGAAATCTGGTCGATCCTGCCTCACCTCGTTCGAACCGCTGAGTACCTGCAATTAATGGAAAACAAGAGAATGCACTGGGGGTGTTGGTTAAGGTCGGGGACCCTTTGATGCCTAATTTAGGTATATTAACTCACAGAAGGTGTAGTGGAATCGATATATTTGTGTGTCTTGTTTCATGGTGAGGGTCTCTATTTATAATCCATTAATATCACATACGTAATGAATCTGTTGGATAGTTACGTATCACAAAGTGGATCTGTGTCTGGGTATATCATGCCTTTCTCGGCATGATCCTCAGCGAAAATCTCGTAGGGTAATCATATCTTTATATATTGTAAGGATATTTCTATTCCAAGGTGGTGGTCGTTATCCGAGGTCAAGGTTGGTACCCAAGGCCGAAGTCGGTATCCGGGGTCGAAGTTGGTACCTGAGGCCGGGTCGGTATGAGAAGATCATTTCGTTCCATGTATGTTCCTCGATTTTGTTTCCTTTAGATGGGTAGTTATGTATAATGAATTAGTAGATACTATAGTTGAGAATGTAGTGATAGGTCATGCATGGTAGAATCAATAGGTCGACCGTCAAATAGTAGACGTAGTAGTAGGCCGGCACTAAGGAATTTCTTCCCTTAAATTGAGGAAGTTCTTATGGTCGATCGTACAACTCGAATAATCGGAATTGGAAAGAAATTCTCTTCCCCTAACTTGGGAAAGTTCTTTCCTTATAGAGTTCGTAAAATAGTAGAGGAGAAACGGTAACATTATCATGAGCACCTTTTTTCCTTTTACAAATAGAGGTCACTCACAGTTGAACATGTACATAAAAACGGTAGATAAAATAGTAGAAATAAAGGGGATAACCTTTTTCCCTTTAACTGAGGGAAGTTTCTCATAGTCGAACACGAGTAGCTTCTACCGAGGCGATCAATCAAGCATAATCGTTTCACCCATCGGAGTTCCCCATGGATAGTAGATTTTTAGATGATCGACGTTCCACGGATGAGATAAGAGCTTACCCTTCATGTCTTATAGTCGATACATCCTTCAGTACCTGATGTCGAGGTCGGGGTTGGCCGATGAGCCTTATTATCAAACCTGGTCTACTGGTTCAACTCGGTCATCAGGTTTTCTTGCTCTACCCAGCTTCCTTAAATATCTGCTCCGGCTCAGTGTTCAAGTGAGTGTACCGATGGAAGTGACTTTTCGGATGTCAGTTAGTATGCTGGCCTCGATTTTGGTCGTCATTCTTCTTTCTTTTGGCGTTAGCGGTAGAAGGCTTCCCTTCTTCTCTCCACTTCTTGTCCTTAGCTGAGTTGTTTCCTTCTCAAGTAGCTCTCCGTGAACTAAAGAACTCCTCGATATTTGAATATTTTTTAGCTCAGTTAAGTAGGTCGGTGATGGTATTTGGGGGTTCTTACCAATAGAGAAGATAAACTTTCCTTGTTTAAGGCCAGCTACCATGGCGGTTGGAGCTATCTGGTAAGAATAATCATCCACTTGTATCGCTTCCTCATTGAAGCGGATGACATAGTCTTTCAATAGCTCATCCTTCCTTTGAGTGATCGTAAGGAGGTGAGTTGATGGCTTTCTCTTATAGTTCCCACCAATGAACTGAGTGATGAAAGCGTTACTAAGTTGGGCGAAAGAATTGATAGACTTTGGCTTCAATTGTCTATACCACTTCTGCGCCACTCCTGATAGATTCAAGGAGAATGCTCAGCACATTACGGAGCTGGATGCACTATAAAGCTCCATCCAAGCCCTAAACGATTCAAGGTGTTCAATCGGGTCCCCCGAGATGGAGTAAGGGGTGATCCGAGGCATCCAGAACTTGAATGGGAGTTAAGACTTCATAATGTTATCAGTGAACAAGGGTTCGGCCTCCTTAAGCATGGCTTCCATAGAGATCGCTCCCCAAGCTCGACACCGGATCTCTTCGAGTTTTGTCTCCCATGGAACCTTTCTCTCTGCGACATCTTCGGGCCTTTCCACGCCTTTTCTTTTCTAAGATGTGGCATAGTCGAAGTTTGCTAGCACAGTCATTCCTATTATAGGCGCAGAGGCCTGACCATACTGCCCTAGTTGTTGCTTTACGTATGAGTCGTGAGGTGTCAGGGAGGTCGAGATAATTTTGTTGCCGCAACTGCTTTCACTTCATGGTCGGGAGGCAGCTATTACCTCTCCATTATTTGCATTATCCGATCTACGTTGCCGACTAGGGCCTCGGCCTGGTTTCTCAAGGAGATGAGTCGACCAGCTCTGTTGCGAGGCCTAACCAATGCCACCATTGGAATATGGTCGGTATGATGTTACAAAGGCGATTCCTTAGCTTGCTCATCTGGTGCGAGGATTGGTGCAGTAATGGTAGCCAAAACCCACTTTCTTCCTTTAGCCATTGTTGAGCAGACACAGCTAATGATTCTTTTGACGTAAATAAAACTTCTAAGGTGGCTTTGTTATCATTTCCACAGACGGTGTCAAATTGTTGATGCATAAATCTGATTGATCTTGCCTCACCTCTTGTGAGCCGCTAACTACCTGCAATTAATGGAGAACAAGAGAATGCACTAGGGGCGCCGGTTAAGGCTGGGGACCATCCGATGCCTAAGTCAGGCGTATTGACTTACAATAGGTGTAATGGAATCGGTATATTTGTGTGTCTTATTCCATGGCAAGGGTCTCTATTTATAATCCCTTAACATCACTTACGTATATGGCAATGAATCTTCTGGATAGTTACGTATCACAAAGTGGATCTATCTCTGGGTATATTATGCCTTTCTCAGCGTAATCATCGGTAAAGATCTTAGAGCGTAATCCTATATTTATATACTATAAGGATATTTCTATTCCGAGGTGGTGGTCAATATCGGAGATCGAGGTTGGTACCCGAGGCCGAGGTTAGTATCAAAGATCAAGGTTGGTATCTAAGGCCGAGGTCGGTATCCGAGGTTGAGGTTGTTATCCGAGACCGAAGTTTATGGTCGAGGCCGACCTCCGAGCTCAAGGTTGTCCCATGAGACCGAGGTTAGTGCCTGAGGTTGGTATCCGAGGGCCAAAGTGACAACTGAGGCTAAGGTAGAAAGCAGCTAACACCAAAGGTTAGGGTCATCAAGTCTGGATGCTTGGCTCATCTGTCTCATACATTTATTTAGCTCCATTTTACCCATAACATTGTATATTGAAGGTGTTCAACTAATATTATCTTTCTAATCGTGACCCATGGCTGCTAAGGTATCTCACCAAAATAATATTATCTTACTCTTGCTTCGGTGGTAAACTCTAAGGAGTTTCAACGCCTAGTCAACGGTTTGAGTACCCATGGGTGGTGAAATTCCACTAGCGTGAGTGTGTGGGGTGTGTGTGCATGTGATTTAAAATAAAATAAAATAAAAAAGTACTAACATTACATTATTTTCTTTTCTTAAAATAAAAACTCTTTATTTTTTTTCCAAAAGGTAAGTTGCCCAAATAATACAAGAGGGGCCCTCAACTTGAGCCAAGATGGAGAAGAAATAACTAAAAAGAAAAAGAAAAAGAAACTCACACCTAAGTTTAGGGAGAAGCCTAAACGCCGAGTTAGAGAAAAGAAAAACGACTCACACCCCTAATTAAGGAGACCCATTCATCCTCATTTTCCTCACTACGGTCTCATTTGCTTAAGAGACGGTATTCATTATTTGACAATATTCATTATTGCTTTAGAGATACTCATGGAATACAATAATGAAATAGAAAGTCTGATAGGTAGAGCAATTAAAATGATGAAAGCATTAACAGAGATGAAAATTTATAGTACGTGGAATCATATGCATAAACATGTCTATACAACTCAACTGAATGGTATAACTAGAAGAAGAAAAAAGAGACACTATTAGAAATGACATGGATACTAATAGCGCAAGCATCTCTACCAATAGCCTTTGGATTGCAGCACTCGGCGCAATAATGTACATACATCTTATAGGTGTAAAAAGGTAAGTAAGCAAAACTATCAAAATTTGAAGGTTTAAGAATCTAAATCACATTTGTTTATTCCACAACCTTCAAGGGATAAACTAAGAAACTAGACATTCATGTATACCTTCATAGAATATACGATAGTAATGTTGCTTAATATAGAGTTTATAATAACGACAAGTGATTGACAGAAAGTAGAGAGGCTACTTATCTAAAACATGAAAGGAAACGTGATATACTAGTCAAGTAAAATTGCATGCATATTCTAAAACTAGCAACTATAATTAAGATATATCAAATCGCAAATAGAATCTTTAAGGCCCTTCTTAAGATTAGGAAAATGAAATTATGGATTTGATAAATCATGAACTTTTCAAATACATGGATTTGCATTGGATTTGAATTTGACGAACGCCCAAGAATTTAACAATCTATGCCATGTTTCTATAAACTACTTATTAGCTACTAACCTTAGTTTCGAACATATCTAAGGTGCCGTGGGCATTTGAAATAGAATATATTGATCCTGTTTGGAATGTAGAATTAATTGGTATTGAATTGCATTACGTGGAATCAACATTATTATTACACAATAATTACATGTTTGGAAATACCATGTTATTTTGACAGTCCAATCCCACATTTGGGATTAAATTCTTCCTTGGAGAAAATATTGTCTAAAGTGAAACTTACATTTGATGGACCAAGAAATTGTAATTAATGGAATAGATTTCACAACTGATCATGCCAGTCACTTGTATGCATTTATAACTCGATTGTCACATGTAAAGTGTGCATATGGATGGATGTAAAACACATGCATCAACGTGGGGGCCAACGGATGTAGTAGATTTTGAAATCCACCTAAAACTCCACTGTATTTCCTACTAGAACTGGATGATATGATACCTAAATTAATCCAATCATTCCCATCATTTCCAAACATCAAATGAAATTTATATTAGACCAAATACAATTTCATACCGCTTAATCCCAATTAATCCCATTTTCTAAACACGACCTAAGCTTCTTCATGAAGATCATTAACTGCATCCTATTGGCTCTATATCTTTTGGAGGTTTTGTTAACTATCATACTTTATTTTCTAGATAGATTTTAATTAGCATTTTATAACCTATACCCTCGGGCATTGTTAGGTTTGATTTTTTTAATATTATTTCAAGTCTTTTAATATAGGTTGATGTAAGTAAGTTGATCATTTAACGAATGGTACTTGACTTCTATGCTACCAATTTCCATACTTATTTCCTTTATATTGTATCCTTTAGGGCTGTTTTGGTGAGGGATTCGGAGCAAGGCTTTGTTAAGTCCATGGATTTCAAATTTTCCTTGTTTATCTTTTGTCGAGGATTTATCAAATTTGTGAATTTTTCAAATCCAACCCACCATAAATGCATGGATTTGGGGCAATTATAAATTTTTTTAAAAAAAAATTAAGACTTGCAAATCCACAAAATTAACGTTCCAGGCTTCGAACCAGGGAGGATCTCAGAGTCATAGGGTGGTTGTAGTCAAATGGATCAAGCCTAAGGGGAACTGGGTGAAGCTCAATGTAGATGGGTCCGCTAAAGACAACCTAGGGCAGGGGGCGGGGGCCTAGTTAGAAGCGCTAGCGGTGATTTCCTTGTTGGTTTTTGGGCGTCCTATGGGATGGGATCCAACAACAAGGCTGAGTAGAGAGCAGTGCATAATGGCCTCGCCTTGGCCCTCAACTCTGGCTTCTTGAATATTGAAATTGAATCCGACTCCAAAATCAACGTGGACATTATCTCGGGGAAAGCGGCGCCGAGGTGGAAGTATGCTTACTGAGTTAGAAGAATCAAGGCCCTCATGAATAGAGGGAATATGTCCATCCACCTCATTTGTAGAGAAGGCAACGGCCCAGCTGACGGCTTGGCCTGGAAGGCAAGAGAGGGTCAATATTCCTCTATTTACCGCCATTTTAGGGATTTTCCGGCCCAGATCAGGGGCCTGGTGTGTCTCGACAAGGCCGGACTGGGGTCTATTCGGCTGGTTCAAGCGGACCCTTGAGGCTTTTTGGCTTAGTTTCGTTTTTACCTGTTGTGTTTACTTTCTGCGGGGTTCTCCCTCTCCTGTATAGTTTATGATAGGCAGGTTGCCTTTTGTTGTGTGCAGCCCAACCCGAATGTAATCCCTTTTGTTGAGCAATGGAGTAGGGAGGCCCGTCGATTTGGGCACTGCCCCTTTTTTTTTGCCAAAAAAAAAATTCCACAAAATTAAATACTAATGTTCAAATGAATATGAAAACAGTATTCCTTAACATTGCATTAAAGAAAGATGTTTATATAAGACAACCGGCAAGTGACAAGGCTAGTAGTAGGTCAAGAATCAACAAGTCACTATGTATAATAAAGCAAAACTCTCATAAGGGCTACTTGACTTTTCATACATCAGTTCTAGAATTAAAATATATTATAAACAAATTAGATCATTGTGCGAATGCGTACAAAAGTTTGAGCAATATTTTTGCAATATATCATTATATATGAATGTTTTATATTAGCATATAATTACTTTAAATAATAAAGAATACTAATTCATGAATGAAATTTCAATTTTTATTTAAAAATACCAGAGAGGCGGCATCTTCTGTATTGCAAATAAAGATAGCAATAGATAGAAAGATTACACAATTGTATTTAAGATATATATATATATATATATATATATATATATATATATATATATATATATATATATATATATATATATATATGATTTTTAGAAAATTAAAAAATGGGTGATTGATATGAAAGTAGAGTACCATACGCAAGGCAATGGATGTCTCGTGCATACTATGTTAGGCAGGAGACCTAATATCAGTCATACATTAACTTATTTTTTGGAAGGAAAGGTGAGGGAAAGGTGAGGGAAAGGTGAGAGCACACTACCTAATTTTATTGATTTAGAAAAAACTTGCACACCTACAAGGAACATAGAAACCTCGATCCCCCTCATAAAATGCTATTCAAGATCATAATTAGATCTCAATCCTATACAGCATCTGCTCTACAACTTTGTGATGTCCATCTTTTCTACCCTCACCTCTCCTCTAACCTCAGGCAGCAAGTCTCTAATAGATTCAAAAAGCTCATGCCTCCCCTCTTTACTAAGCAATCCACAGTCATAGATTTTTATTTTTATTTTTTATTTTTATTTTTTTGAAAATGCAAGATCTTCCTAATCTTATTATAAGAAAGAACCCATTCTACACCCAAACAGTCGTTTACACCCAAATCTATGACTCCACAGTCATAGATTTGACTTGTAAGCAGATACTAAAGCAATTCTAATATATTACATTGGCAAGCAGAGAAATGAATAATGAAATATATTCAAAGGATGAATTCGCTGACATTATGTTTCAAATAAACATCCTTGAAATAGAGGGCCTCTCTCATGGAAATTTTGTTGGGCATGATATTGATGGAAAAAAAAAAAAAAAAATGAACATCTAAACATTTCTTTTTTAGAACTGTTCACCTACGGGTGCATGTACCACTAATAATAGCCCGGGGCATTTACACATACATATAGAGAGAGATTGATTGAGAGAATTGCTCTCTAAAGAACTAGTTCTCATAGGAACATCGTGAGTACTTTGGACACATGATATGGGCACAAAATCTCGAGTTCACTAGATGAGTGGCTTCATGAAACTTCCAGGGCTAACTTTATATTTATGTGTGTATAGAAAGAGAGAGGAATGTTGCTCACATGTGCACCTTTTTATGTGAGCACCCATGCACACGTGTCATGAGCATAGAATCTGAATGGTCCACGTGATGCGGCACCCCTTGAAACCTTATGGATCCAACTTTCAGCTCGATACAAAACTTTGGTAGGCCATAGAAAAGAGAAATGCAAATCAAAGGAGGAAACTGTCTCCTTTTTCCATGGCCCACCAAAGTTTTGTATCGGGCTAAAAGTTGGGCTTGTGAGGTTTCAAGGGGTGCCGCATCACATGGACCGTTCAGATTCTGTGCTCATGACACGTGTGTAAAGGTGCACAGAGGTGAGCACTCTCTCTCTCTATATATATATATATATATATATATATATATATATATATATATATATATAGAGAGAGAGAGAGAGAGAGAGAGAGAGAGATTGATTGATTAAGAGAATTGCTATCTTAAGAACCAGTTCTCATGGGAACTTCGTGAGAACTTTCGGCACGTGGTACAAGGATCAAATCTCGACAGTTCACTAGATGAGTGGCTTCATGGAACTCCCTAACTCCCCGGTCCTGGGGGTTTCCACTTTTCTATAGCCCACTAATTTTTTTTTTTATCGTACTAAAATATTAGCCCAAGGGGTTTCAAGAGGTGACTCATCTAGTGGACTGCTTAAATTTTGTGCCCACATCACGTGTCAAAAGTTTCCGTAAAGTTTCTATGAGAACTAGTTACTAGGAGAGCATTTGTGTGTGTCCTCGTAACTTTTTTTTGTGGTTGAAATTGTCACGTACTACTACTAGCAGTACATGAGCCTATAAGTGATTGGTTCTCATTTTTGTTTGGAGGATCAATATTTTGATTTAACAAAAATTTAAAATAAATAAAAATAAATAAACAAACAAACAAACAAAGCCATATGTAGCATCGTACACAGTAGTCCAAGTCCGTAGCTTACAATATGGCAACTACTTATGATCTGTACTAGACCCTGTCTTGGCTCTGTTTTCTTGAAATATTTTGTTTTTGTACTGTGTGATGGTGCAATACGATAGGTGAGGACCGATTCTTTATAAGGCACCTACTCCAATGGTTGTACTACCATTGTTTTATATCAACAAAATTACAGATAGTGACATCCCACCATTCTTTAAATAAATTTAAAATTTAAAAAAAAAAAAAAAAAATCTTGAAAGACAAGGGTATCAGGAGAACTAACTGACCAATCATCATTTATAGTGCTATATAGCCAGCCATCTATTTGATTAAAAGTTAGGTAAATAGCTGTAGAGAGAAACTAGTGTGGTTAATTATCACTAGATGCGTGAAAAAGGAGATGTCTAGATAAGATAACCTGGACCTCTAGTAAAACGGCGATGGATCCCTAACAAATGGGTATCCTAAGAAAAACTTGAGAAACATGTTAAATCAATAGGACCTTGGACGTTTAAATACATTGAGATGCTTTTGTAAAGTGATGTGACTTGGAGACATTAGAATACATCAAGGCATGAGAGAAGCCGGTCATGGAAAGGGATCACATGGTAGACTCAAAGTGTAGCTGCGACTTGTGCGAAAGAGTCATTTTGAACAATGATAATGAGAAAAAAAAAAAAAATGGAACTGATGTGGGGTAATTTAAGACTTAGGAAAAATTATTGACAGTTACTGAATAAACCAAGATGATGGTTGAGGAATTCTCTAGCGACCATTATGGCCAAGTGGGACATGTTAGCACGTTTAATTGCATGATGAATTTCACATAATGCATGGCATGTGATCCATGGCATATGGAATATGCCACATAACACATGATGTATAAGATATGGCACGTGGAAGAGGATGCATGATGCATGGTGTATGGGGTGTGGTATGTGGAAAATAGGATGGATGTGACGTATGGCACTTGGCATATCACACAAAGAAGGAAGTGTGGGTTTTGAATTTGAATTTAAAGAATTTGGAAAAACAGTTGTAACCAAAACTTTCCTTGATAAAAAGTCCAAGAGGCATTTTTTTGGTCCAAGGAACTATTCAAAGTCAAGGGAGTAGTCCACATTTTTAACCTAATTAGTCGTTGAGGGATTTTAAAACAAAATGATATTTGTATGTGGGGGCTTTTAGCTAAGCTTATTTCCATTTTTTATTTTTTTTACGAGAGTAGCCTGCACCTTTTTTTCTTCTCTTTGCATGTAAGCTTGTAGACAGCGTAAACCCTTAAGAGTCCGTCCAACAAAAACTACATAAGCCTACTTTGAAGTGTTTGTGACAACTACTCTGTCGATCAATTATAGCATCTCATGTTAGGATGTGAGGCTAAAATTAAAGTATATATAAATTAAATTTGGTCAAAGCACATAAATAGTGAGATGAGAACATGTTGTTGAAACAACTCCATCAGCTCTCTCTCTCTCTCTCTCTCTCTCTCTCTCTCTCTCTCTCTCTCTCTCTCTCTCTCTCTCTCTCTCTCTCTCTCTCTCTCTCTCTCTCTCTCTCTATATATATATATATATATATATATATATATATATATATATATATATATATATATATATATATATATATATATTTTCCTATCTTTCTCCCTTCCTCACTCCATGTGCATAGCACATGCCATAATCCCGTTGGCAATAATTAGTGAAAAGAATGTCTCTTATGCATTCCCATTGACTCACCCCATCTAATTAAGAAGCCTCCTAGTCTGGATGTGATCTCCTAGTTATTATACTTTTGTTAACAAGGTTTATGTAAAACCCCCAACCTACAGTGAATATAGTGGAGTAACTAATTTTATACAATGGCAAAGTATCATTCTCTACCTATATGGAAACCAATTATAAAGAGTCCGGAGCCACCAATAATCATCACCATATATTAGAAATAATGAGTGATTTTTTAAGCACGCGCATGTGGAGCTGTATCCATCTACATGGAAACACTCAAGCCAAAGTGGAGCACCTGTGTGAAATTTGAACTTTTCGTCAAGAATGCCATATGCATTAGGTCTGAATGATCCATATTGAGAAGCGCGCGTGTATATATGTATGGATAATAGATGGGGTTGGCTACACAGACCTTGTTCCACCATTGCAGTATGGGATTATAACTTTAGTCAGATTTATTTTTTTAAGAAGAAGAAGAAGAAAGGTGGGAACCCACCACTTGCAACTTTATTGAATAAGTAACACTGTTTTACAAGTTTTCAAGTGGGTGCCAAAAAAGGACGGTCCTCACCTATCATACAACTCCACCAAAACCCCCTAACAAAACTAAAAACAAAACAAGAAACAAAATCAACATCAATATCCACGAAGAACAGCTAAAACATAACCATTGCTCTCCACATCCTCACATCTAAACCTTATCAACAGAAGTCACCATCCCTGGAAAAATCTCTAAAAGAATGCTCACCACACACAGCTATAATCAAAGAGGGC